>JANAVB010005730.1:0-315000 GCA_029216955.1 Iris pallida | reverse complement strand
ATCCCCCTTTATAACCTACCTAACTTTTTTCTCTCCTCCACTTTCTCATTAACTCTTCTTCCTTCTTCATTAAACCCACCACCAACCAAGAACACCCCTTAGGCAAGTGCAACTTGCTTCCACATGAGAGCCCATTTTTATTGTTCCATTAGCTTCTCCTCATGTTTCTAAGACACATTAGAACTTGTCATTTTTCATTTTGAGGCTTTAATTTTTGTAGATCTAGAAATTAGTTATTTTCGGATTTTGGTGGTTTTAATCTATCAAACTTTTTTGTTTTCAAGTTTTGATGGTTCCATGTTGTAGAGAATTTTATTCTACCCAATTTTGACCTTTGAAAAGTTGGATTTGGACTTGTTTTGACCAAGTTATGGACTTTTGAAGCTTTGGGTTCAAACCATGGAGTTCTTGCTGATTTGGAGAAGACAGTGAGTAGTGTGCGCGAGCTTTTTAGCTTGCGCCACTGAGTTGCGCGCACTCTTTAGCTCAGTGCAGTCTGACTCATACGCTGTCTTGATGAGGAGTCGTATGGAGTATATACGCTGCCATGAAGAGGAGTCGTATGGACCTCATACGCTGCCTTGATGAGGAGTCATATGGAGTACATACACTGCCTTGATGAGGAGTCGTATAGACCTCATATACTGCCTTGATGAGGAGTCATATGGAGTACATACGCTGCCTTGATGAGGAGTCGTATGGACCTCATACGCTGCCTTGATGAGGAGTCGTATGGAGTACATACGCTGCCTTGAAGAGGAGTCGTATGGACCTCATACGCTACCTTTTGGAGACGTATGTCTTGCATACACTGACTTGAGCGTAGCCTGACTTGAGCGTAGCCTGACTTAGGCTGACTTGAGCGCAGTGATGGAATTGCATGATTAGTGACCCACCGTGGTACACTCTTGACACGTAATTTGACATGATAATTCTTGATGGTGGTCCGTTGTGACGCACTCTTGCCTTGATAAGTAATCTTGATAAGTAACATGACATGATGGTGACCCGCCGTGGTGCACCCTTGACAAGTAATCTTGACATGATAACCTTGATACGCTGTTACGACAGCTAACCTGACATGCTAAGTGAATTCTTGACACCGTGGGTGATTGTATTGAATATGCTTGTATAAGCAACCAGTCTTGTCTCGCATCATGTCTAGGACATGTATCCCTGGTTACCACGGTCAGGGATTCATACCGAATCTGACTAGGCTAATGACTAGATTGATCAAGTAGAGCATATAGAGAGGTATTCCGGCTACAAGCAATCCCGTTATCTGGGCGCCTTCTTTGATGGACTTTTAGCCTGCCGACGAGTAGGGCACATTTTCAGCTCACTGTTATGTGGGGCACTACATAAAACGATTACTATGCACACTGTCATGTGTTGCATCCAAGTCACCTAACAAGGTATGATAACTCTAAGCTTGAACCTTGCGTCTGGATAACCTGGATAGTCTGCAGGGCTTGTGGTCGTAGGCGTACCTCATTGCATCTTGCTAGTAACTAAGCTTGTGATAACCCTAGTTAGTTAAGTATCAAGCCGTACTCTTTGTTTGGCCGTGAATGATGGATGGAGTCCTATCTTGTTTAGTCTTGCCTAGATCCAGTGCATGGATATCTCCGGACATGCTTGTTTATGCTTTACTTTATCGATAATTGGTTCGAGGCTAAGTTCTGTTCAGGTGAAGGGTTACAACCCCGGTCCTTGTTTGGTTTACGGGTTGTAACTTGGGTACCGGAATAGTCCTCTAGTTATCTTATAGTTTATCATCCTATTTTTTTTAACTCATGTCTTATGTTATTTCACCTATGATTTATGTGCTGACATGCTGGTTTTAGTTCTTAAGTGAAGCCTCCTTTGTGGCACTTGCTCTTTCTGGGGTCTGACCCAGCTGGTTTTGTATGGCCAGATTTCGGAGCAGCCACCGGGGATCTCCCAACCTTCCTGCCAGATGGTGAACACTAGAAGGAATCCCGGCAACGAGTGGGTTTTTATTTTGCTCTCCCACTCCCTTGTAAAAATATTCTTTTGAGGCGTTTAGCCCCGAGCAAGTGTTAGCTCGTTTGCAACTTTACTTACTGTCTGCCTACGGGTTGTAGCATGATTGACAAATCCTAGGGTTGATCATGTATGACTTAAACTCTTGCTAGTCTTCATATTTTGTATGACTAGCTTCATGATCATCTGAATATGTAATGTATGGGACGCCTTACTTTGTATGTCTGATGATCTACCATCTTGTTATATCTACTCACTTGCTTAAGAATGAGACACTAGGCTTGTTATTGACCCTAAGAGACTAATGGCTTGTAGTAAACCCTCATGCATCTAGACAGCCGTGACCGTATTGCGAGGTGAGAATTACTTCAATGTACGTAGCTGGCTGTGTCTGTCCCCCGCTCTCCAGTATTCTGGTTCTGGGGCGTGACATTTATAAATTCCAGAAAAATTAGTATAAATTTCTATAATTAACGAGGATAATTGTTGTGCTTTAGTTTATGTATAATTGATCTTTTGTCTATCTTAAAAATTATTGGAACACAGTATATAATCTGATTTAATTATTGAATAATTACGACTTACGATGTATTGTGTGATTTTGGGATATTATAGTATTGGACCTCACCCTACCATAGTGTAAAGGCCCTAGAAATTTAATTTAGGTATTGTGTCACCCCACATTGGTCTCCTATGCTAAAGTTCACTATTAGGCTAGGTGTCCAGTCAGAAAGTCATGTCGCACAACTAGTGTCTTAGTGTTTAACTTAGTATGAAAACTAAGTTTATGTATTATTTCTACAGTGACGAGTCACCAGATATCCATAGCATTTTCTTCACTACCTTGCTTTGCTAGAGGCAAGTACCTTTACAAACTTTATTTACAGCATATAATGAATTGTGTACAAACCATGTTAATATCTAAACTGTAAGTCGTATATCACCATGTTTCATATGCTTCATACTGCCCTCAGTATCCACTGTCACGCCCCAGAACCAGAATACTGGAGAGCGGGGGCAGACATAGCCAGCTACGTATATTGAAATAGAATACATCTCAACTATACGGTCACGGCTGTCTAGATATGAGGGTTTACTACAAGCCAACAGTCTCTTAAGGTCAAGCCTATTGTCTCAATCTCAAGCAAGTAATATAATTACAAGATGTATGATCATTTAAATATACAATAAAAGGCGTCCCAAATATTACATATCAGTTGATCATGAAGCTAGTCGTACAAAATGCTAGGACTAGCAAGAGTTAAGTCATACATGATCAACCCTAGGATTTGTTAATCATGTTTACAGCCCGTAGGCAGACAGTAAGTAAAAGTGCATCGAGCTAACAGGTGCTCGTCGGCTAAACGCCTCAAAAGAATAAATTTACAATAGAGTGAGCGAAACAAAATAAAAAAAAACCCACTCATAGCCCGGGTTCCTTCTAGTCGCCACCATCGGGCTGAAAGCTTGGTAGATCCTCGGGAGCTGCTCCGAAATCTGGCCACACAAAACCAGCTGGGTCAACCCCAGAAAGATCAAGTGCCACAAGGGGGCCACGAAATAAGAACAAAAGCCAGCAATCAGCACAAAAAAAATCTAATATTAAGGCTAAAATTACGAAAACATGCCAGGATGATATACGACGAGATAACCATGGAACTATTCCGATAGCCAGGTTACAACCCGTAAACCAAACAAGGACCGGGGTTGTAACCCTTCATCTGAACAGAGCTTGGTTTCCCACCATTTATCGGCAAGATAATAATGCAAGAAATCAAGACAGGAAGCAATCTTGTACTGGATCAAGACATGGCTAAGCTGGTTACACCTCATTCAATCAATCACGGCCAAGCAGATACTACGACTTACTACTTTAACTAACTAGGGTTATCACAGGCCTAATTACTAACAAAATGCAATGAGATTGTTCCACAGCCACAAGCCCTGCAGACCATCCAGGCTACCCAGGACGAAAGATTAGGGTTGAATTCAGGCGGGTACATCGCCCGGGAGACAAATGTACCCTTAGGTGACTTAGAGGGTGCAACACTCGACGGTGCGCTGGAAATGTGCCCTACTCGACGGCAGGCTACAGATCCCAAGAGCGCCCAGGTAACGGGATTGCCTGTAGCTGTGTCATCTCTTCATGACTACTGAGTTATTCTAGTTATTAACCTTAATCCATTTTAGTAGGTGCTCCTGACCGTGGTACTCAGGAGTCCTATCCTAGACATGATGCAAGACAGGACAAGTGGATTTAACAAGCAAGCAAGAAAGAACTACCCACGGTGTCAAGGCAAGTCAAGTAACAGCATTAAAATAAATCATGTCAGGGTACTTGTCAGGAGTGCGCCACTACGGGCCACTATCATGTCAGGTCGGTCATGTCAGGAGTGCACCACTACGGGTCACTGTTGTGTTATGCTAGTTCTTTGTCATATCAAGCCATGTACCATAGTCATTCCAACATATTAAGTAAAATCAAGTTCATGACAAAAGGCGTAAGGATATAAAATGGGCATAAAATGTCTAATAAAATATCAATATATAGGGCTATAGAAAAGCCAAGCTAAAAGAAATAAAACCAAAACTCCAAGGGTCAAGGATTAAACAAGGGGTCAGGGGAGCAGCGTACGAAAAGTCACGCACGCTGAAAGAGCCGCGTACGTAAAAGTCACGTGCGCTACAGAGCAGTGTGCGTGAAAAGTCACGCACACTTAAGGAATAGTGTGCGTGAAAAGTCACGCACGCTCAAGGGAACAGTGTGCGTGAAAAGTCACGCACGCTCAAGGAGCAGTGTACGTGAAAAGTCACGCATGCTGAGAGAGCAGTGTACGTGAAAGTCACGCACGCTGAGGGCAGCGTAGGTGAAAGTCACGCACGCTACAGGGAGCAGTGTGTGAAAGTCACGCACGCTCAAGGGAGCAGTGTGTGAAAGTAAAGGAGACAGGCTTCCAACAGGAAGCGCACTCAAGCCTGCGTACGCAGCGCTAAAGAGCGCGCGTAGCTCAGTATGCGTAAGCTAAACAACTCTGCACACTGCTCACTGTCTTCTCCAAACAGCAAGAACACATGGCTGAAACTAAAACTTCACAAGTTCATAACTTGGCCATCCGAACTCCAAATCCGGATTTCCAAAGTTCCAACTTGGGTGAAACTGAAAGCCCTTCCACATGAAAACATCAGAACTCAAAGAAAACCAACCAAAATGGATCAAAACATGTAAAATCCGAAAATAGCAATAACTTAGATCTACATCAACAGAGACTCCAAACATAAAAACCCAAGAATTAATGTTGATCTCCATGTCCTAAACTAGCAAATAGACAAAGAAAAGAGGGTCCTCATGTAGTGGCAAGATGCACTTGCCTAAGGGTTGGGGAGTTTTGGGGAGGAAGAAGAAGAAGAAGAAGAAATTAATGATGGTTATGAAGAGAGAGAAGAGGTTGGTGGAGTTATAAAGAGGGTGTTGTGGTGTGTTGAGGGTGGAGTGTAGGGCTAGGGTGTTCCAACACATAAAACCGAACCAAACTGAACCATCCCCAATAAAACCGAGCCAAGCCAAAACCCAAAATACGAGAAATACCCAAAATTCTACAAGCTGAAAAAAATAAAAAATAAAAAAATACATGCCAAAATCCAGATACGAGTAAAATATGAAATACGGGAAATACAGGAAATGAGGGTGACAACTCTACCCACCTTAAAAGAATTCCGTCCTCGGAATTTAATCAAGGAGCTAGAGATTGTCACGACAAGCTACACTAAGCACAGACAAGTTACACTAAGCAGTTCAATCATACTATCATACAATGCAAGCAAGGAAGAGAAAATGTAAGGCATAAGAAAGACATTATACCTCACGAGTCAAACAGGTAGGGATATCGCGATCGGATGTCGTCCTCACGCTCCCACGTTGACTCACCCAGAGAGATGACCCCAAGCAACACGGACTAATTTAATAGTCTTGTTCTTGAGTATCTTTTCCCTCCGGTCCAAAATAGACACGGGCTTCTCCTCATACGAAAGGTTGGTACCAACAACCAATTTCGAATGGTCTAGGATGTGGCTCGGGTCCGGAATATACCGTCGTAACTGGGACACATGGAATACATCATGTACCTCACTTAGCGACGGCGGAAGAGCGAGACGATAGGATATATCTCCTACTCGCTCTAGAATATCGAACGGCCCTATATACCTAGGACTAAGCTTTCCCCGTACGCCAAAGCGAATGACGCCGCGGTTAGGCGAGATCCTAAGGAATACATGGTCGCCGACAGTAAATTCTAAGGGACGCCGATGAGCATCGGCCCAATGGCGCTGGCGGTCCTGGGCAACTCGGAGGTGATCTCTGACCTTCCTGACCACTTCAACCGTCTGGGAAATCAATTCGGGACCAAGTATCTGCCTCTCTCCGACATCATCCCATGCTAGCAGAGATCTGCACTTCCTGCCATAGAGAGCCTCGAAGGGTGCCATCTGGATACTGGCCTGATAACTGTTATTATACGAAAATTCCACCAGGTGCAGATGATTCTCCCATGAACCACCGAAGTCAAGGGTACAGGATCTCAACATATCTTCAAGAGTTTGGATTGTGCGCTCTGATTGACCATCCGTCTGCGGGTGATAAGCTGAGCTGAATTGAAGGCGAGTCCCCAAACTCTTCTGCAAGCTGCGCCAAAAATGTGATGTGAATCTTGAATCCCTGTCTGAGGTGATGCTGACTGGCACACCGTGAAGCCTAACGATCTGCCTGAGGTACATCTCTGCTAGCTGCACCGTCGACTGTCCAACTCTGAAGGGAAGAAAGTGTGCCACCTTGGTAAGCCTGTCCACAATTACCCAAATAGCATCTCTGCCGGCCGGAGATCTGGGCAATCCGGTCACGAAATCCATGGTTATATATTCCCATTTCCATTCTGGGATCGGTAAGGGTTGAAGAAGTCCAGCGGGCCTCTGATGTTCAGCTTTAACCTGTTGGCAAACCAAACACCGAGAGACAAATTGGGCTATCTCCCTCTTCATGCCATTCCACCAAAAATGCTGACGAATATCACGGTACATCTTCGTACCACCCGGATGAATAGAATATTGTGAACTGTGGGCTTCTGCCATGACTTCCTGTCTGATATCTTCACTGGGTACACAAAGACGAGTGCCGTGCCGAAGCGTATCGTCTTCATGAATACATAACTCTGGCCTTCTTCATGTTTCACACTCTGCTGTGAGTCGCTGGACCTTGGAATCTGTTGACTGCGCCACCCGGATTCTCTCAACTATGCTGGACTGAACCTGTAGGCTGGCCATCAATGCCACACTAGTAGGAAGAACCACTTCAATCCCCATCTTCTGAAGATCTGCCAATAATTCTGGTTGTGTCGTCAGAAAATAAACTCCGGCTCTCCTGCTCAATGCATCTGCTACAACGTTGGCCTTCCCGGGATGATACTGCAAATCTACGTCATAGTCCACCAATAGCTCGAGCCATCTTCTCTGCCGCATATTAAGGTCCTTCTGGGTGAAAACATACTTCAGGCTCTTATGATCAGTAAAGATCTCCACTCTATCTCCGTACAAGTAGTGTCTCCACAACTTTAAAGCAAACACTACCGCCGCCAATTCCAAGTCGTGGGTTGGGTAATTCTTCTCATGATCATGAAGTTGGCGTGACGCATAAGATATTACCTTCCCATGCTGCATCAAGACACACCCCAATCCTCTGCCTAAAGCGTCGCAATAAACTGTGAATCCTCCGGTCCCATCTGGAAGGGTGAGAATGGGAGCCGTTATCAAACCTCGCTTCAACTTCTCAAATGATTCCTGACACTCTGCTGTCCAAACAAACGGCACATATTTGCGGGTCAACTAGGTCATCGGCGCTGAAATCCTTGCGAAATCTGAAACGAACCGTCGGTAGTAGCCGGCCAATCCAAGAAAGCTGCGAACCTCTGCCACTGAGCTGGGTACCGGCCATGACTTGATAGCCACAATCTTCTGGGGATCCACTTCCACTCCTCCTCGGGTAATGATGTGACCCAAGTACGAAATACGATCGAGCCAGAACTCGCATTTACTGAACTTGGCGTACAACTGATGCTCCCGAAGCGTCTGTAGGACGACTCTGAGATGCTGCTCATGCTCTGCTTCACTCTTGCTGTAGACCAGGATATCATCTAGGAACACGATCACAAATTGATCCAAGTAAGGCATAAAAATGCGATTCATGAGGTCCATGAACACTGCCGACGCATTGGTCGCTCCAAAGGGCATAACTAGAAACTCCCAATGCCCGTACCTCGATCTGAATGCTGTCTTCGGGATGTCCTGCTCTCTGACTCTGATCTGGTGGTATCCCGACCGCAAGTCGATCTTCGAGAATACTGAAGCCCCTCTGAGCTGATCAAACAAGTCATCTATCCTCGGAAGAGGGTATCTGTTCTTGATGGTCACCGAATTCAAGGAACGATAATCAACACATAGCCTGGACGTACCATCCTTCTTTTTCACAAGAAGAATCGGGGCTCCCCAAGGCGATCCACTTGTACGGATGAATCCCTTGGTCCTCAGTTCTTCAATCATCTTATACAAAATCTCCAACTCTGAAGGCGCCATCCTGTAGACTCGCTCTGATACTGGTGCTGTCCCGAGAATCAAGTCTATAGTGAACTCAATCTCCCGCTCTGGCGGCATCCCTAGAAGCTCCTCTGGAAAGACATCTGGAAACTCTTCAACTATCCGGGGTAACTGCACTGCTGCTACTGCCATCCGCAATGCTGGGGAAGATGGCTCCACTGCGCCTCTGGAAAACGAAAACTCTGGCTCGCCGGGGATACTAAAGACAACTCTGCCAATATGGCAGTCTATCCTAGCATACTGGTTCCTCAACCAATCCATGCCTAGGACTACATCATAGTCTGCCATAGGAAACTCTATGAATCTAGCGGGGAACTCCCTACCGCCAACTACGATCCGACACGAGGAAAACACTCGATCTACTCCCACAAGACCATTACCAGTAAGTATATTGAGCCTCACTGATAATGACTCGGGCTCCAATCCTATCCGTGACGCGAATCGTGCAGACATGAATGAATGCGATGCACCAGAATCAAATAATACCGAAGCTGGAAAGGAGTTGACGAGAATAGTACCTACCACTACCTCACCTGGTGCAACTTCTTCTTCCATAGCCATCATCATGGCCTGACCTTGTCCTCTGGCTGCTGGTCCCCTCTGCTGGAAACCTCTCTGCCTATTCTGGGTCTGAGCTTGGGCTTGTGCATACTGCTGGGGGTGCTGTTGCTGGAATACCTGAGACTGAGGCGGCATGGGCCTCGAAGACTGATACTGCTGCTGCTGAACCGGTGCTGGGGCCGGTCCTCTCACTGAAGAGCTAGAAGGGTTGGATGCAGATGAACCACCCCTATTCGGGCAAGTCCCAACCCTATGATCTGATGCTCCACAAGCCAGGCACAATCCCTGCGCCCTGCGGCAGTCTGCCACCACATGCCCTGGCTTTCCGCAATGAGAACATCCCATCGCGGAAGTCTGCTTCTGCTTCTGCTGCTGCGGGTACGTCGGGGTCGAATGCTGAACCGACGTTAGTGAGGCCGCCCGCCTCGGAGTTCCAATGGTCAAACTTCTAGCTGCCGGGGCTGGAGCTGATGATTGGTGCATCTGACTGTGGGACCGCTTCCTACCTCCGGTCCTATCCATGATCCTTTGGGAGGTATACTCATGCCTCCTAGCTGCTCTCAAGATCGCATCGAACGTCTGGTGCTCGAACTGCTCAACCGCCAACAAGATCTCCAAATGCAGTCCTTGCTGGAACCGCTGGGCCCTATCAAACTCGGTCGCCACCAAGGTGGGGGTAAACCTACTGAGCCTAGAAAACTCCGATGCATAACCATCGACCGTCCTGCCTCCTTGCTTTAAGTTGGTAAATCTGGTCTGCAGGTCGTACCGAGCCACAGCATCAAAGTACTTCGTCTGGAATCTCTCCCTAAACACTGCCCAAGCAATGGGTGCCACTAATTCCATCGCCTGTGTCGCCCACCAATTGCGAGCTAAATCCAACAACTGAAGGCGTACCACCGCCATCTTCTCATTCTCAGGTGTCCTGGCTGCTTCCAGAATCACCTCGGTATCCTGAAGCCATGCATCCGCGGCAATCGCATCCTCGCTGCCGTCGAAGAAAGGAGGGTTCAATCGCTTGAAGCTGTTCGCCGCCTGGTTTCCTGGATGTCCGCCTCGGGTCAAAGCATCTTGAACTGTCTGGTGCAGGGCGTCGCTTCGACGATCCTGGGAAGCTATCAAGGTTCTGATGAGGCCTACTAAGGTACCCTCATCTGGCTCTGCGGGCTAGACGGGCCGAACTGGTGACTCTCCTCCAGTAGGCACAACTCTGGAGGCTACCCCGGAATGCTGGGCTTGATTTTCGGGTTGCTGCTGGTCCACGGGAGGTGCTCTTCCTTGCTGATCGGCAGGGTCAGGTACAGTGCCGCTGAAGAAGACGACACAGGAAAACAATAAGGAAGGACCAGGACAGATCAACGATACAAGCATGTAATCAGGGCAAGAATTTCAGGGATTTGAAAATACGGGCGAAGATCAAGGGCGAATACTGATTGAGACATCTATTCGGTAAACCCCTCACATTTCTTGATTGATAAGACCTGCATGGGCCACCACTTAAACCATGTCACGCCCCAGAACCAGAATACTAGAGAGCGGGGGCAGACATAGCCAGCTACGTATATTGAAATAGAATACATCTCAACTATACGGTCACGGCTGTCTAGATATGAGGGTTTACTACAAGCCAACAGTCTCTTAAGGTCAAGCCTATTATCTCAATCTCAAGCAAGTAATATAATTATAAGATGTATGATCATTTAAATATACAATAAAAGGCGTCCCAAATATTACATATCAGCTGATCATGAAGCTAGTCGTACAAAATGCTAGGACTAGCAAGAGTTAAGTCATACATGATCAACCCTAGGATTTGTTAATCATGTTTACAGTCCGTAGGCAGACAGTAAGTAAAAGTGCATCGAGCTAACAGGTGCTCGTCGGCTAAACGTCTCAAAAGAATAAATTTACAATAGAGTGAGCGAAACAAAATTAAAAAAAAACCCACTCGTAGCCCGGGTTCCTTCTAGTCGCCACCATCGGGCTGAAAGCTTGGTAGATCCTCGGGAGCTGCTCCGAAATCTGGCCACACAAAACCAGCTGGGTCAACCCCAGAAAGAGCAAGTGCCACAAGGGGGCCACGAAATAAGAACAAAAGCCAGCAATCAGCACAAAAAAAATCTAATATTAAGGCTAAAATTACGAAAACATGCCAGGATGATATACGACGAGATAACCATGGAACTATTTCGATAGCCAGGTTACAACCCGTAAACCAAACAAGGACCGGGGTTGTAACCCTTCATCTGAACAGAGCTTGGTTTCCCACCATTTATCGACAAGATAATAATGCAAGAAATCAAGACAGGAAGCAATCTTGTACTGGATCAAGACATGGCTAAGCTGGTTACACCTCATTCAATTAATCACGGCCAAGCAGATACTACGGCTTACTACTTTAACTAACTAGGGTTATCACAGGCCTAATTACTAACAAAATGCAATGAGATTGTTCTACAGCCACAAGCCCTGCAGACCATCCAGGCTACCCAGGACGAAAAATTAGGGTTGAATTCAGGCGGGTACATCGCCCGGGAGACAAATGTACCCTTAGGTGACTTAGAGGGTGCAACACTCGACGGTGCGCTGGAAATGTGCCCTACTCGACGGCAGGCTACAGATCCCAAGAGCGCCCAGGTAACGGGATTGCCTGTAGCTGTGTCATCTCTTCATGACTACTGAGTTATTCTAGTTATTAACCTTAATCCATTTTAGTAGGTGCTCCTGACCGTGGTACTCAGGAGTCCTATCCTAGACATGATGCAAGACAGGACAAGTGGATTTAACAAGCAAGCAAGAAAGAACTACCCACGGTGTCAAGGCAAGTCAAGTAACAGCATTAAAATAAATCATGTCAGGGTACTTGTCAGGAGTGCGCCACTACGGGCCACTATCATGTCAGGTCGGTCATGTCAGGAGTGCACCACTACGGGTCACTGTTGTGTTATGCTAGTTCTTTGTCATATCAAGCCATGTACCATAGTCATTCCAACATATTAAGTAAAATCAAGTTCATGACAAAAGGCGTAAGGATATAAAATGGGCATAAAATGTCTAATAAAATATCAATATATAGGGCTATAGAAAAGCCAAGCTAAAAGAAATAAAACCAAAAATAAACAAGGGGTCAGGGGAGCAGCGTACGAAAAGTCACGCACGCTGAAAGAGTCGCGTACGTAAAAGTCACGCGCGCTACAGAGCAGTGTGCGTGAAAAGTCACGCTCGCTCAAGGAATAGTATGTGTGAAAAGTCACGCACGCTCAAGGGAACAGTGTGCGTGAAAAGTCACGCACGCTCAAGGAGCAGTGTACGTAAAAAGTCACGCACGCTGAGAGAGCAGTGTACGTAAAAGTCACGCACGCTGAGGGCAGCGTAGGTGAAAGTCACGCACGCTACAGGGAGCAGTATGTGAAAGTCACGCACGCTCAAGGGAGCAGTGTGTGAAAGTCACGCACGCTCAAGGAGACACGCTTCCAATAGGAAGCTCACTCAAGCCTGCGTACGCAGCGCTAAAGAGCACGCGTAGCTCAGTATGCGTAAGCTAAACAGCTCTGCACACTGCTCACTGTCTTCTCCAAACAGCAAGAACACATGGCTGAAACCAAAACTTCACAAGTTCATAACTTGGCCATCCGAACTCCAAATTCGGATTTCCAAAGTTCCAACTTGGGTGAAACTGAAAGCCCTTCCACATGAAAACATCAGAACTCAAAGAAAACCAACCAAAATAGATCAAAACATGTAAAATCCGAAAATAGCAATAACTTAGATCTACATCAACAGAGACTCCAAATCATAAAAACCCAAGAACTAATGTTGATCTCCATGTCCTAAACTAGCAAATAGACAAAGAAAAGAGGGTCCTCATGTAGTGGCAAGATGCACTTGCCTAAGGGTTGGGGAGTTGTGGGGAGGAAGAAGAAGAAGAAGAAGAAATTAATGATGGTTATGAAGAGAGAGAAGAGGTTGGTGGAGTTATAAAGAGGGTGTTGTGGTGTGTTGAGGGTGGAGTGTAGGGCTAGGGTGTTCCAATACATAAAACTGAACCAAACTGAACCATCCCCAATAAAACCGAGCCAAGCCAAAACCCAAAATACGAGAAATACCCAAAATTCTACAAGCTGAAAAAATAAAAAAATAAAAAAAACTACATGCCAAAATCCAGATACGAGTAAAATATGAAATACGGGAAATACAGGAAATGAGGGTGACATCCACCATGCTTTATACTGTTCTCATATCACTCACATGTTACAAAACGAGTTAAGGAGAAACTGTTAGTAGAGTACGTGATCATGCCCACCTTCTCCGTATATATTTACCGAGCACTGTTTCATTCTATATATAACTTTGTCGTATGTCTGATCCCGCGTTTGTGTATGGATATACACTGATGCCGTTAAGTGTACGTATGTACCCTTCAGAAAATTGATATGTACCACTATATATCATATTTTATCTATTGACTGATCACTCACCTGCTACAGTTTTAAACTTTAAAACAAACATATGATGCCATGATAGATTATGATATGCCATGAATCCTACACATCTGTTCATTTCATGTTTTGTATATTTAGTTTGTTAGAATCAGTACTTGCTCCCGTCCTGACAGGATAACGTTGTAGGTATACTTACCGAGGAGGAGTTGCTATACGATTCCTATTATGTAGTTGCTGCCGAGGATCAGGCTTTATCTTACGAAGATATACTTGCGGGAAAACTCGTCTAGTTTGTTGATTTACTTGGGACTTTTGAGAGTAGTCATATTTTAAACTAGGTATTTTGAATGCTAGACCAGTATCCAGTTTTACATTTTGGCTATGTACTCGGAACATATTTATATACGAAATAATTTTGTGTTTGGATATATGATGACTCATTATTACATATAGAACTGTTAGCACACTTTGGTCTTATCTTATTTGTCTTTAGGACAGCTTACTACGCTTTATCTCAAGCATCGGATGGACACGTGTAGCTACCATCGACCAGCCATGTATCCAGTTACTCATTCTTCTCTCGACCCGCAAACTGCTATTGGGACCCTCTAGCCATCGAAATTTAAGAATGAGTAGGGTTTTTTTCTTTAGTCAAAATGCCAACCTAGGGGACTATCTATTCTCAAGAAACCAAATGTGGTGAGTTTCTAATTATTTGCTTGAAGTTTGCTTTAACTAGCAACCCTTATGCCTTGACTCAACCGTTCCTCGACTAAAGCCCACAGTTAGACAGGAGATGAGTGAATAAAGGAAAGGACAATCATTTATCGTGACTATAGTAGACACTCATCTCGGGATTAGTTTCAAACAAATATTGTCCTAGTTATGTAAATTTTATTATTAAGACCTAACTAGTATTGTAACACCACAGTCACTAGCCTAGCCAATACCGTAGCTAAAATACCTTGTCATATTATGACCTACCAGTTGTCTACAACAATACATGGTCACTACAACCATACCACTAGAACCCTTGTGACAATAGTCTGGCAGACGTGTCACAAATAGAAATTTATGACTCTGTTGTTAGAAATCTTTTCATATGATGTTCTTTAGAGTTGGTCACCCCGTCGACAACTATTGTATACTGTGGACGAGCATATCATTCTATTTTATTGACCATGTGTCTTAGTACACACTCGTTTCCATTTATTGATGAACGATCCTTGACTTGACTTATATCTACCATATCCCGTTACGCCGTGCCTTATTCTTTATTAACAAGAGTCGGGGTACAGTATCCGGACTTTGGAATTCTTCGAACCTCATTATTCCTAAAACTATATCCTAGCTTGTAAGGTGGGTAGACTGTAAGCCTTCTAAAATTATAGGATATACGAGGATTACCGATTGATTAGAATAATTTCCATTAGGATGATAATTAGTGCCCCATGGATTTCCACTATCCATTTAGATCATTTTGTGTCCCCGGCCGTGTCATTAACAATCGGAGCACGAGACCAACTGTTACCTTCCAACAAATTTTATATGCAAAATCTAGACAAGTCCACATTCATCTAGGTATATCATGTCCCACTCAAACCCATTCCCTTGTACTCCATTTTTATGGTACGACTTTCAGGTCAAAGAGACTAGCTATAACCCTTACCATAATAACCGTAAACTTCCCGACTACAATTAGAGACTCAACCTCGACTCAAACCTTTCGTCCTAATATATGGTTGTGATCTACTCGAAGCCCACTAAGCACATGTCACAACTGTGCAACTCAATTGTACCTTCTCGTGCTACCTAAACACAAAATTCATGAAAGACGTATTTTTGGGCTTTAGGAACCTGGCTTACCAACCTGACTGGCATCTAACTCAACCACTTGGGTGAAAACCTATTTTAGGTTACCCTAACCTAGCAGAAATAGTTTTATTATTGGGATCTTGCCTAGTCAATATAAGATTGAAATCCAAGATTCATCCAACCAACGATTGATGCCGATTAGGGAACCCATTATGACCCAGTAAAAACCATCCTTACATACCACCATAATTGGACTATAAAACCAAACTATTTGAAATAGGTCCCCATATCTATTATGTAGTCCCCATCTCTTAGAATGTGATCCGTAACCCTTTCCCATCTACCTGGAAGTCGCATCCGGTATTGCATTTTATCCCTTGCTCGTGTATTTAAATAACCACGGAAGAGATCACAATCTTGATTTCTGAAATTCCGTTCTATTATGGAATCTTATTTTGATTAAATTTGAGAACGGAACTTATGTATTGCACGAAGTGCAAGCCCTCGGAGAAACAAAGTTTTCCTCGAGTTAGCAAGTGACTGGACTAGAGTAGCACAATCTAGCAAATAAGTTAATGGTTTATAAACCTTCTTGGTGTCTGCATCATTGAATACTCTCTACCGCTCTAGAAACTTTATATTGCTCTCGATTATTCTCCTTATCATCCTGTCTTTCTTATTACAGAGCGACGAATGGTCATACTTATTAGAATTTACCAATATTCTTAGCTACTTGTACAAATTTGTTGCTTGTTAAATTTTTGGGTTGCTTGATAGATAAGAGAGGGTTAGAGATGCCACATACAGTAGATATATATTGGTAGCAATTTTTAGCAATTAGTTGGATGATTATAAAGTTTTAGTGACATAGCTTTGAGGGAGTAGTGTGACCAAAGGTAGGTAGAAGTCCTCGAGATTTTTAGTTGCCAAAATGGCCAATGAGAAGGATATAAACTATTTTTGAGGAATTAAACTTAAGGAGATTAAGGTAATAGTAGATCTCCTTTTTGAATTTAAGGAATAGTTAAGAATTAGAATTTCGAGGACGAAATTATTTTTAAGGTGGGTTGATTTGTAACCCCTCTTCCCAAAATTTTTGATAATATTATTTATTTAATTATTTAAATTAAATGATGATTTTTTAAAATAATTACTTAGTTAATTATTACGGTAGATGACCTTTAGCCATAATGGAGTTTTGGAGTACAAGGTGACAAGAAATCATGGCACGGGCAGTGCAATGGCGTGCTTTGAATATTGTATTAGCCCCGGTAGGGAAGGCCGAGCCATAGGGATGTCCTAACTAGGGAAACCAGGCCAAGTTGCGACTTGACTTCTATAAATAATTTAATTATTTATTATTAAGGTTTATTAGATTGCAGAAGAACCGGTTATACCATTTTAGTCCGGACTGGACCCGAACTGAGCCCAAGCCTATGTAGTCAGACGGCACATCCAATGACATTCGTGTAGATGGAATTTGGTATGAGGGTGTTGTATTTCGTTTTAATGGTTTAATGAATATTTTCTAAGTATTCATAATTAAATATTATAAATATCATATTTGTATAAAATAGGTCTTTGTACAATTTTGGGATTATTAGACTGTACATAGTGGTGTATACATCATTATTGTTTTATTGAATTTCATTACTATTACTATTATTATTATTACTATTATTATTATTATTATATTATCAAGGTTATTATTATATAATAATATTATTATTGGTGTTATTATATTTGTCAAATAAACGTTATATATATATATATATATATATATATATATATATATATACATAGGCCCTACGCTAGGTATATATATATATATATATATATATATATATATATTCGTATGTATGTATATAGGCCCTACGCTAGGAAAGGATAATATAGAGGTTTTAATTAGATTTATGGAAATACTATATAAGTATATATATAAATACATGGATAAATAAATACATACATAGATAAATACATATATACATATAGATAAATATATATATATATATATATATATATATATATATATATATATATATTTATATATATATATATATATATATATATATATATATATATATATATATATATATATATATATATATATGTTTATACATATATCATTTTAGTAAAACTAAAGCAGTAGCAGTATGAATAAATCCAGCCCAGTTGGGCCAGAGGCCCACAGGCCCACGGATGCTCAAACCAGCAAACCGAGAGGAAACTCTCAGCCAAATGCCAGGCTGAGCCCGAGCACCCGCTCGGATTTTTCCGAACATGGTATATATATTATGCGAGTACGAGAGGGAGAGACCGAGACCCAAACCCTAACACTCACGCCAGCCTTCCTCTCCCCTGGGCGCACCCCTACGCGTGTGCATGCCGTCGCGAGCCGCCGTCGGCCGGCCAAACCGCGCGCAGGATTCGACTGCAACAGCAGCAATTGTTGGGCGAGGAGCCACCTTCGCGACGCAATATCTCAACGATCGCTCGATCGTTTTGAGTCCCGTAAACCCTGGTATGATCTTGATATGACCCTCTTTAATCCCTATAAATTAGTTTAAATTATAGTGACCCGAAACTCGAGATAAATTGAGTTGAAGTTGCCGAAAAACCTGTTTGGAAACAGGCCATGTAACAGTCCAAACACCCATATTGGAAGGCAAATTGTCGCCAAGTCGTCGCGATAATTAGAAATCTATTTTAAGTCAGTCCTAGACAACCTATAGGGCTCTGCAACAAAAGTTATGAAAGTCGATTTCGACGACGGTACGACGAGAAATCGGATTCCCAATTTGGCGAAAAACCTATTTTAAATATTAAAAATATTGAAAAACTCTTCGATACGACGTGCGTTCCGCCAATCCGGGCAACGTGGTCGCGAACCAAAAGCATCGAAAGGTGCATAACGGCTTCGTGGATGTGTGGGCTTTGACGAAATTCAAGTTGGTTGCGTGTGGTCGACGAATTTGATGCGTATCTGTCGAAATTCACCGTATCGACCTCTGTGCAAAATTTTCAATTACTTTGTGTACGTTTGTCAGATCGAGACGAAACTTGCGCCAACATGACCATATCATTTTTTTGGTCCTGTATGCCAAGTTTGGTCCAATTCTGAGACAGTTGAACGGATCGCCATTTTACTGGCCCCAAGGTCCGATTCAACGGACGATTTTGTGCACGGGCCGCCGGAATCCAACTTTGGACGTATGGTTGGGTTCATATCATCAAAACAAATTTAAAGATATATAGTTTGACGACTTTAGAGACTATTGACTCTGGCACGCTTTTCGGTGCAAAGCGGGTCCAACGGCGGACACCGTTTTGACCTGAAATTATCGTTTTGCCTCTGTGTCCAGAATTGGACGTAAGAACAGGCAATTCCATCTAATTTGACTATTCTGAGAAAATTGGTAATGTCTATTTCAGCATCCTGAGACTGTTGTACGAGTTTTGACTATTGTGGCACACTGAGTGGTTTGGATTGTCGGTTTCACCAGCAAAGGACCTCAGGCGAGTACAGTTTATTGTCTGCATTTCGATATTGATCTTCACTATATTGCATTGATTGGCCATTGGTTATGTGATTTTATATTCTATTATAAATTGTTGAGTCAAGAATAAGAAGTACCAAGGATGTGTGATCCGACCGTAGACATTGTTTATTTTCATGTAGTAGACCTCGTAGACATTGTTTATTTTCTGTAACTAGACCTCGTAGACATTGTTTATTTTCTGCAAGTAGACCTCGTAGACATTGTTTAATTTCTGCAAGTAGACCTCGTAGACATTGTTTATTTTTCGTGCAAGTAGACCTCGTAGACCTCGCGGTGTAGTGTCCCAGACTGATCACATATCAAAGGCACTTCTAACAGTTGGGAAAGTATTTTTGTCTATTTATTTGCTACTGATTTTCCGTCTTTTTTATTTATTTTTTAAAACATGTAATTGATGTCTAACCTCTGTTGTATAGTCATTTTCATTCATTGAATTGCATTAAGTGAATTGTACTCGCTCCATTCCTGACTGGAAACCAATATTTTTTAGGTTAACCGTAGATTCACTTAGCATTGGGAGATACGGGTGTACTTGCAGACGAAAAGCCTAGAGACTAGCTAGATAGATGAGTTGTAGTCATTACAATATTTGTACAAGTTTATATTTTTCTGCAAATGTAAAACTTGTGAATATTGTAAATTGCATTAATTTTGTGAATGAGCATTATCTGTGATTTTGAGCATCTTGGCCGTGACAGCGTTCTACCGCCGACTCTGTGGCGTAGGCTGGTTTGGACGCATCTCGTCTCCGAAAAAACGGGTACGAGTCGTGACAAAGGACCTGCTCGTATCCCCAAAACAAGTCAGATGAACAGGGAGTGTCAGAATCCCTTCCTAGCATGTTTGTAGAGTCTGCTGATTCTGTGGATCTGTTTGAGGACCTCCATGATCGGTTGCTTAGCGTTGTATTGGTATTCTTTGTATCTGAATTTGTCGCAATTATTCCACAGTCCCCACATGCTGGCGGCTACGATAATCTAGTGGTCGAGTGATGCTTTGCCCAGATGGCAAGAAGATCATTGAAGCCCCCTACCTGCTGATCCTGTCTACACTTGCGGGAGAGGGCAGTCTACACCTGAATGACTAGGTCTCCAGAATGCAGAACATGGTCGGCAGTATCCAACTGATGCTCTGTGTAGTAGTAACACCCAGAGGATAAGCTATAACCGATGGTGGTGTGTGCGTCGTCCGTGTGGAGCTTTCTGCGGGACGCTCTCTAAATCGAAAAAGACCATTTTTTTGGGAATATAAGGATGTCAAAAAGGGGCAGTAATTGGGCATAGTATACCGGCGCTTCGAACGACTCTCCTCGCCGACGCTAGCGTGAAGATTCCATCGGTAGTGATAGACCATCTCAACGTGTCGGGGTCGTTCTTAATTTTTTGTTCCGAAGCTGCAATGCCTGCTGTCGTCTCCGTTCCTAACCACTCCCTAGCCTTGTCCCACATCCACCCGGTCTCGCTATCCCACAGATTGTGGATGGCGCTATCATGGGGGGCTGTCGTGGCCTACTGGAGAAGGGTGTCCCCGCACCAATTGTCACGCCCCAGAACCAGAATACTGGAGAGCGGGGGCAGACATAGCCAGCTACGTATAATGAAATGGAATCCACGTCACTATACGGTCACGGCTGTCTAGATATATGAGGGTTTACTACAATCCATCCGTCTCCTATGGTCAAGATCAAACCTATTGTCTCAATCACAAGCAAGTAATAGTAGTTACAAGATGTCAGAGCACCAAATATATAATAGCAAGGCGTCCCATACATTACATATTGGATGATCATGAAGCTAGTCGTACAAAATGTCAGGACTAGCAAGAGTTTTAGTCAATACATGATCAACCCTAGGATTTGTCAATCATGTTACAGCCCATAGGTAGACAGTAAATAAAGGTGCAATACGAGCTAACACGTACTCGCCGGCTAAACGCCTCAAAAGAATAATTTTACAAATAGAGTGGAAGGACAAAAGAAACCCACTCGTTGCCCTGGTTACGCCTGGTGGTCACCATCGGGCTGGAAGACAGGTGGATCCTCTGGTGCTGCTCCGATATCTGGCCACACAAAACCAGCTGGGTCAGACCCCAGAAAGAGCAAGTGCCACAAAGGAGGCTTCACTTAGGAACTAAAACCAGCATATCACAAATAAATAGTAAAGGTAATTTAAGATAGTGATAATAACTGAGATAACAAATATATTGAACACGGAGAAACCATTCAAGTAGCCAGACTGCAATCCTTAAACCAAACAAGGACCGGGGTTGCAATCCTTCGCCTGAATAGAAACCCGCCTCAATTACTATTGATAAGGTAACAAGACAATAAACGAAGAGAGGACACAGAACTGCTCCGGAAGCCAGGTTACAACCCTTAAACCAAACAAGGACCGGGGTTGTAACCCTTCGCCTGAACAGAACTGGACCCCTGATCTTTATTGTTAAGGCCAGTATAAATAATCATGGTATTGAAGTAAAGGTAAAACATGACGAGCATGACAGGGGGTTGCAATAAGACAATAACGAAGAGAGGACACAGAACTGCTCCGGGAGCCAGGTTACAACCCTTAAACCAAACAAGGACCGGGGTTGTAACCCTTCGCCTGAACAGAACTGGACCCCTGATCTTTATTGTTAAGGCGGGCACAATAAGCAGGACGATATATGATAAGATAACCATGGAACTATTCAGATAGCCAAGTTACAACCCTTAAACCAAACAAGGACCGGGGTTGTAACCCTTCATCTGAACAGAACTTGGTATCCCATCATTTATCGATACAAGAAATCATGTCCTGATACAATCTTGTACAGGATCAGGATAAGACTAAGCTGGAATAAACTTCATCCAATCAATCACGGCCAATCAAGAGTACGGCTTGATACTTTTAACTAACTAGGGTTATCACAGGCCTAGTTACTAGCAAGATGCAATGAGATTATCCCAACAGCCACAAGCCCTGCAGACCATCCGGTTATCCGGGTCGAATGTCCGTTATGAAGAATGCAACACGTGACTGTGTGCTGGAAATGTGCCCTACTCGTCGGTAGGCTACAAGTCCACTTAATGCGCCCAGATAACGGGATTGCCTGTAGCTGGGAATCTCTTCATGACTACTGAATTATTCTAGTTAATTAGCCTTAGTCAATTTCAGTAGGTACCCCTGACCGTGGTACTCAGGGATCCCCATCCTAGACATGATGCAATTCAGTACTGGTTTATTTGCACAAACGCAATCGCCCACGGTGTCCAGACCCTTCATACTTGTCATATCAGTTTACTTGTCAAGAGTGCGCCACCGCGGGCCACTATCGTGTTCTATTCTTACATTATCATGAATGAGAAAGATTGTATAAAATAACTAATAACATATTCTTGAAGCCAAGGAAAAGATCTACAACTTTCATGTTTTGAGTTTTTTTAAGATTCTAGCTACAAAACAACTTAAACAGGCAAAAACAGTAAATTCCTGCACGAATCAGCGCATGGGATTCCTGCACGAATCGGCGCATGAGATTCCTGCACAAATCGGCGCATGAAATTCCTGCACGAATCGGCGCATGGGATTCCTGCACCAATCGGCGCATGGGATTCCTGCACCAATCGGCGCATGGGATTCCTGCACAAATCGGCGCATGAGATTCCTGCACGAATCGGCGCATGAGATTCCTGCACGAATCGGCACATGAGATTCCTGCACGAATCGGCGCATGAGATTCCTGTACCAATCGGCACATGGGATTCCTGCACAAATCGGCGCATGGGATTCCTGCACAAATCGGCGCATGAGAAACTCACGTTGCGTCTTCAATACATGCGCATAAGAAACCTACGCGCATGACACGCTCGGAGTTAAGGAATGCGTTGCCGAAACTTCACGGCGCATGGCCTCCCGGCGTATGGCCTCCCGGGCGCATGAGGTTCCCGGCGCATGGGATTCATCGTCCCCAAACAGCAAGTTCAGCTATGAAAGTTCCGAAAACTTGTAATGGCCATAACTTACTCATCCGGAGTCGAAATCAAGCGAAACAAAAGCCAAAACTGAATGAAATTGAATTCTCTACAACATAGAACCATTAGTTTTCAAAAATAACCAAGTTTTAGAGATCAAAACCAAGAAAAATAAACAGGAAGGAACTTAAAACTTAGATCTACAAAAATATAACCATCAAAACCGAAAACTTCCAGTTCTAAAGAGGCTTAGAATCTAGTAAGGAAGAGAATGGAACAATAAAACATGAGATCCATCATGAAGCAAGTTTGCACTTGCCTAAGCTCTCTCTCTCTCATTCCTGGTAGGTGTAGAAGTAAATGTGGAGAAGAAGAAGAATAATGAAGAGAGAGAAAGAGGAAGGGTTAATAAATGGGGATGGTGGTGGTAGGTGGGGGTTCTACCCTTGGTTCATGATGAACCAAGGCATCCCAAGCCTAGCCGAACCAACCCAAAACAAACCGAGCCAAGCCAAGAGATATGCAATACAAAATAAAATAGGTACACGTATTCCAAGATACGTAATACGAACTACAGGCATTACACCAATGTTCATGGAAGAGGGACAAACTGCCCGAACCTAGTTGAAGACGGATAAAAGGCTCGATAAGGTGGCATCCGTGAAGGATGCGGCGCCAGGACGCAGAAGATCTGTTGTTGGAAACTGTAACAGCGGGGTGTGAGTGCCGAAAGTATCTGGCCTTCATGAACCAGGTCCGGATAGAGTGGCTTGTGCGAAGCTTCCACCACGACTTCATGGCACAAGCGTCAACGATGTGCGTCAATCTGCTGAAGCCCAGCCTTCCCTCCTCTGTAGGACTAGCCATGGTGTCCCAACTGGCCCAGTGGTGCTTGTCCTTGCCGTCACTGTGGCCCTAGAAGAAGTTGGCAAAAAGGGTCTCAATGGAGGTGACAACCTTTTTAGGAGGAAGTAGGCGGCCAGGTGTAAATGGGGATAGAAGAGAGGATGTGCTGGATCTGAATCATTTTTCCTCCTGGAGATAGGATCGCATTGTGCCATCCCTCGATTTTCTTCCTAATTTTGCTCACCAACCCTTCAAAAATACTCGCGTTGGATCTGCCGTACACCAGCAGGCACCCTAAGTAGGAGAACGAAGGATACATAAATAAGAACGAAGTGATGTTGGTGGAGTGGTCCTTGTTGTCCTTGTGTTGGGTGTAGATGACACTCTTGTTGGAGTTGACACATTGTCCGGAGCATTTGGTGTATCTCTCCAGCATATTGTGAACCACCTCCACGGATGCCATGTCGCCAATAGAGAAAATAAGGATGTCGTCAGCGTAAGCTAGGTGGGTGATGATAGGACATCCGGTGGTTGCATGGAAATGTTAAAAGCAGAAAGTGTCGACCATTTTGTTGAGGTTTTTGCAATCAGCTTCTACAGAAATGATGAAGATAGTGGAGGATAAAGAATCTTCCTGCCTGACTCCCCTACTAGATCGAAAGAAGCCCTCGGCTTGGCTGTTGATGACAGTGGACAACCAAGAATTACTGATGGATCTGTACACGATGTCAATCCAGGTCTCTGAAAACTCGAAAGTCCTGAACATCCATATCATGAATTGCTAGTCTAACCAGTCATATGCGTTCTCCATGTCCAGCTTGATAGAAACGTTTCCACCCCTATTCGGGAATTTCAGGCACGTGATTATTTCTTGTGCCAGCAGGATGTTGTCTAAGATATTTTGACCTGAGACAATGCCGCTTTGCTCCTCGGATATAATCTTGGGGAGTAGTCCAGACATGCGGCTGGTGATGATCGTCGAGATAATTTTATTAGTAATGGTACACAAGCTAATAGGGGAAAAAGTCTCTGAACGTTTTCGAATTGTCCTTCTTGGGGATGAGGATGAGGTTGGCACAAGAGATCGATCTAGGATATCTCGCACCTAGAAAGAAGGAGGTACCCGCCTCATGTCATATTCGACAATGTCCTACCAAGATCTGAAAAAGAATCCAGAGATTCCGTCAGGGCCTGGCGCACTGTGCTCGTTCAGGGTCCAGAGATTCTGCCTCATCCTTGACGATGGTTTCTTTGGACAATAACTAGGAATAGTAATTAGCGTCGGAGGCTTGGATATCCCGTTGGTCTTTGAGACGGCGCCCGCTCTCTTTGGCGATTTGGTATAGGTTAAGCTATTGTCTATGCCCCTTGACGCAAGAGTGAAAGTATCTTGAGTTTCTGTCCCCTTCGATGTCCCAAGTGAGCCTGGCTTTCTGTTTCCAGAATTTAGTTTTGACTTTCAACCAGAACTTGAGCAGGGCTCTGGTGAGGTTACGAGAGGCATGAGCCATCGGGGATCTGTCGATCGTGTAAAGAATCTCCATGCGAGTGACGTCGTCCTCTGCCGTACGGACTACCTGGAAGATGTCGTCAAAGGCGTTCATGCTCCAGATCGTAAGGGTTTTTCTCATGGCTTTGAGTTTGGCTGCTGTTTGCAAAAATAAAAAGTTTATTCCAAACTTGTGAAAGAATAGTACAAAGTACATTGAATTCTGGAAAAGTACAACTGTAGGAATCTGATCAGAAGATGATCATTTTATCTATTAGACTATGTGAACTTGAAGACTGTAGCCTCTAGAGAATGCAGCAGCAATTTTTACAAGAGTTCTTGATCTCTGTGCGTATGTATGTGATGCTTTCACAATGATTGGAAACTCTATTTATAGAGTTTAGGAAATAACTGTTTTAGCAGTTATTCTGATGTACGCGAAGCTGGATTGTGCTAACCTCCTGTTGTGCCAACTTTTATTCGGTTATGTCATGTACTAACTATATTTAGACGCGTGGCATCATGTGATTGAGATGCGTGTGGTCATGTACAGGATAGTAGACACGTCTTGAGAGATTATTGGCATGTGCGCCACGTCATCCTACTTTTGAAATAAAAATTGTCTCAACTTTGTCAGATTGTGCGAACTTCAGTCAATGAGTAAAACTGCGCTTGATTGAGCCGCGCCTTGACACATGGCAGCTTTTGAGCAGAAGTTATTCAGATTGCGCCTAGGTGCAACTAAAGATTTTGTCTAGATTGTGCCTAAGCGCAACTTACAAAGTGTACAGGACAGCTGTCAACCAACTCCCTTCGAGCAGTACAATTCACAGGATACGAAGAGATTTTCCTCGTTCACTGTGGTGTCAGTTGTCTGTGTTGCCAGGTAATGATGGCTATTAAATGTCATACGCCACGTAGATTTTGGCGCAATAAGACTGGGCGCAGTCTGATATATGGTGCAACCTGTTCAGCGGCACAGTTCATTCTCTGAGCTTCATATCAGTGGCGCAACCTGATTGTTTAGGGCGCAACTTGATCACTGGTTAGTGGGTTCATGGCGCAACTTGATTTTTAGGCCCTACAAGACCCCCTTTAAAGTTTTCAAAACTTAAAAACCATTTCAAAGTTTTGAAATACTTTGAATTTATAAAAGTTTTGACTGAGTCAAGTTGCGCCAGTCAACCGCAGTCATCTCAATTAAATTTCTTTCTCAAAAACACTCAATCTCCTCTTCGTCTTCCCGAGTTTTATTGATGATTTTCAGTTTCCCATGAAGAATATGAAGAGTCAATTTAGTGATATATATGTAGGGGCAGATTTTCATACTTTATTCTTCCCTTCTGTGATGGCGTCTAAGAAGGAGATGGAGGTCAATGCTGTCACCAAAAACAAGTCTCCTGAAGTGAAACCTGACATCATGCCTTCGACTTATTTGTTAGAGGCTGACCCGACACTAAGGGCGATAAACTTTCTAGACTGCTTCGGGTTAAACCCAACCGTCTTCAATCGCTCGAGTGGTGGGCCATCCTCTAAAAAGCACGGTGACTCGGAGGGATTCCTTAATCTGATGCGTCGCTCAGGAATCCGTAATATGCAAGGATTGGACGCCGCTCTTTGTCAGACCAATGAGGATGAGAAAAAGAAATAATATTAAGCGTGCCAGCTTTTATTTTCTTTTCCTGTGTCCTTTTTTGTAGGGGTCCACCCATCTTTATAAAATGAAATTTATAATTTTTGATATATTGTGTGGCTGTGACTTCAAATGACGCATGTAGACGCGTTTATTTTGGCTAATTCAATGCTTAATGTTTCATTGAGAGACACATGGCAGCCATCACGTGGTCTTAAGCGCCTATTGTTTAGTTCTTTCCCAAAATAGGCTCCTAGAATGACGTGCCCGTTTTCCTTCTTCAGCACTTTAAAAATGATAGCCAAAACGAAAGAGACATTCATGTTTTCTAAAAAAATGACTTCTCACAAGGTCCTACTGTCCAGCAAGAATTCTACATTCACAAGTTTACTTGCGCCACTTCCACCTGATGCCATTCTTTTGCATGCTGCAACTTCGGAAGCTGGTAATTCTCAACAAAGAGCCAATAGTTTTCACACAGGAGTGTTTTATTTTGTGCCACCTTTTACTAAGACAATTTTGAAGATAAGTATTGACATATACGAATGAAGCGCACGTTGTAGATACATGCTTGAAATTCTGAGAAGAAGTGCATACTGCAATCAGTATCTGATTTTGGTCAGAGACGCGCACTGTTGATATGCGTTGATCGACGCACACTGTTGATATATGCCTGATGATCAGCGCACACTGTTGATATGCGTCTGACTTCGGTCAGAGGCGCACACTGTTGATATACGCCTAACCTCGGTCAGAGGCGCACACTGCTGATATGTGCCTGTTGATCGGTCAGAGGCGCACACTGTTGATATGCGCCTAACTTCGGTCAGAGGCGCACGCTGCTGATAGATTTTTTTGCTAAATCCTTTTTTTTGAAGAAAGGAAAATGAACGAACCGTTATAAATGAACGAACGGTTATAAATGAACGAACAGTTATAAGTGAACGAACGGTTGGGTTTCTTTCAAAAAGTCGCATCGGTTCTCGATGTTCACTGTTTAATTGTTCTATCTATAAATAGAACAAAACTTTCGTAGATATCGTCACTTTTATTTTTTTATACAAAATGTCTTCCAAAGATTTGCTCACTCCGAAGATTGAAGGAGAGACCGAGACGCCTCCTGCTGAGCCTCCAGTGCCTCCTCAGAAAGAAAGGGGTGAAGGTTCAACTGCTCCTACACCAGGAGAGGACTTGATTTCCAAGCTAGTAGAGCCTGGAAAGACTGTCGAAGAAGAGGCATTGATGATGGATGCCTGCAAGTTTCTTGTGAGTTCAGACAATGAGATGTTTGAACTGTTGGCAAACTATGTATTTAATCATGAAGGATCGAGGCCTCCTCCCCGTCCTTAATATTATGTAACTCCATTCTGCTTTTGAATAAAAAAATAAACTTTTATTTACATCATGTCTCTGAAATGAAGTACATTTTCTCTTTATACATAATATTTCTTGAGAAACTTGCCATTGATAGGCATCATAGCAACTTTGCCATCCATATCTGTTAAATGATAGGCTCCATTTGAGAAAACTTTGTTTACCACATACAGCCCTTCCGATTTTGCCTCGAACTTGCCTTTGCTCATATGTGTCATAGTCATAGGACGTCTGACTATAAGGACTAACTCGCCTTCCTGAAATGTTCGCACTCTGACTTTGCAATTGAAAGCTTTTGAAATCTGGGCTTGATAAAGTTCGATGTGTTGTTGAGCTAATAACCTTTTTTCGTTGAGCGCCTCCAATTCCTGAACCCGAAGACGATCATTATTTTCTGTAGTAAGCTCGTTAGCAATGGCGATTCTCAATGATGGAATCTGAATTTCCAGAGGCAGAACAGCTTCACATCCATATACTAGATAAAAAGGTGTGCAACCTATGGGATTACGGACAGTAGTACGATATGTCCATAGACATTCTCCAAGTTTACCACTCCAATTACGTTTCTTGATAGAGACAAACTTTTTGAGGAGTTTGATAATGGTCTTGTTGAATGCTTCAGCCAACCCGTTAGCCGTAGGATTATAGACCGTAGAGGCGACATTATTGATTCTGTTGTCATCACAGAACCTATTAAACTTCTGGCTGATAAATTATGGCCCATTATCATGGATGATTCGGCGAGGGACACCAATTCTGTATATCACATGATGTTTGATGAAGTTGATGACACAACTCATTTTAACTTCAGCCAAAGGTATGGCTTCTGTCCACTTAGAAAAATAATCGGTTATAGCCAAAATGAACCGATGCCTTTTAGATGAAGAAGGATTGATAGGGCCAATTATATCCATGCTCCAAGCTTCGAAAGGCCATACGGCAGTAGTCGGATGAAGAAATTCCGACGGTTGATGGATAAAATCTGCAAGAATTTGACATGCACGATATTTCGTTGCATAGTCAATAGCATCTGGTACCATAGAGGGCCGGTAGTAGCCCATACGTCGAATATGATCCTGTAGTTTAGGACCAGACTGATGTGCTCTACAAACACCATCATGAGCTTCGCGTAATTTTTGCTTTGCTTCATCACCAGCGAGACACCTCAAGAGTAATCCATCAAAAGTTCTTCGATAGAGTGTTTTAGTAGTGTGATTATAATAGAATCGAAGCGATCGACGACGGATACTTGTAGCTTCCTTAGGATCTTCAGGCAAGATGTCATGTACTGTAAAATCAATGAAAGGTGCTCTCCAGTCCTCGCAAGTGAGATTGACTTCAGTTAGATTGCTGAATTCAATGTTGTGGTTGTTTTCGACACAAAACAGTTCTCTATTAGAGATAACAACCATCTGTATTGCATACGCGACGTACATGTTCAATGAAAAAACCTTTGAAGGAAGAAGCTATTCTGATTGCTGCTTCATGGTATGGTACCAGATCTTGATGTCGGATTTCATATATGCCTCTAACCTGATTAACAATCAGCTTAGAGTCGCCATATACTTTGAGATATTCGATATCTAGTTGTTTGGCTAATTGGAGTCCGATGAGCAAGTCATTGTATTCTGCGACATTGTTAGAGCACGAATTGTCTAAAGAATAAGCCCTTTGAATAGCTAATCCATCGGGTGAAACGAGAACAATTCCTACTCCAGCCACAAGGGTACCTCCAGGTCCAATTCTAGAAGCTCTATCAAAGAACAACCTCCTGGTAGGAAATTCTTCTGAGATCATATTTGATTCCAATATTTCATCAAGAATTTTATCATAGAGTTTAGATGTCTCAGGGACCGGATGAGTTGCTAAAAAGTCAGCAAGTGCTTGGCCCTTCACAGACTTTTGAGGAACATGAACCATATCATATTGTGCTAGTAATATGGCCCATCTGGCAAGCCTAGAATTGAGTGTACTTGGCTTCTTCATTAAGACTCGAAGAGTATTGACTCGGGATATGACATGAATAGTTTGGCCTATGATGTAATGTCTTGTCTTCTGAACAACAAACATTAAGGCTAAACATTCCTTCTCCATCGGACTATAATGATATTCGGCTCCAATTATCGTTCGGCTAAGATAGTAGATGGCTTGTTCATGACCTTCCTTGTTCTTTTGAGCCAGCAAAGCTCCCAACGAATGATCTATTGTCCAAACATACATTAAGAAAGGTATTCCTGAGATCGGTGGTACAAGAACCGGTGGACTCATTAAATACCGCTTTATGTCATCAAATACTCGTTGACATTCTTTCGTCCAAACGAAAGATACACCTTTCTTCATTAATTGAGTAAATGGTCTGCAACGTCCAGATAAATTCGAAATGAACCGCCTGATGTACGCAAGTCGACCTTAGAATCCTCGTAGCTCTTTTAGGTTGCGTGGAGGACGCATCTCTTGAATGGCTTTGATCTTCTCGGGATCAACATATATACCCTTAGAGGTAATGACGAAGCCGAGAAACTTACCACTAGAGACACCCAAGAAAGACTTGGTGGGGTTCATTTTGAGTTGATGCTGGTGTTTGCAAAAACAAAAGTATGAAACTTTATTGATATAAACTTTGTAAAGATTACAAGAATTCTGGGAAAGGTACAACTGTAGGAATCCAATCTAGAAGACGATTGCTTTATCCCTTGGACGATGTGAATTTTGAAGACGGTAGCCTCTGAAGTTGAAGTTGAAGGCAAAAGCCTCGAAAATTTGAAGGCAAAAGCCTCGGAAGAATGCAGCAGCACTTGGGCAAGAACTCCTGATCTCTGGTGATGATCTCTGATCTCAGTGATCCACTTGAATGGAGACTTGAAACTCTATTTATAGAGTTCTGTAAATAACTTACTTTTAGTTATTCTAGACTGCGCATGATGGATTGCGCATGAATTGGATTGCGCAACTGTAGACTGCGCAGGCAGTTGTCTGATCATGGGCCAACTGTCTTGGACATATGGCATCATTTGATTGAAATATGTATGATCGTGCATAGACGGTTGCCACATAATGAGCAATTGATGGCATGAATGCCACGTATATATTGTCAGTTGTGTGGATAGAGTACGCAACCTGAATTGCGCTGGCTTTGGATTGCGCAGGAATGGACTGCGCAGGCATGGATTGTGCCAATATGGATTGCGCACCAGATAGGCTGGCTGATTGTGCTGCCAGCTGTCCTCGAGCGCCGTACTGCACGATTAAACAAACAGTCGCCTCATTCTCCATGCTGTCAGCTGTCAGAAGATTTGATTGTGTCAGATAATGATGATGATTTGCCACGTCAGCCTGCGCGCTTGAGAGTGTGCGCAGTCTAGTGTGCACAATCTGTATGATGCACAATCTGATGTCTGTGTAGTTTATTTGAAAGATGCATTTCTTGATCTTCATAACTTTGTTGATGTGTGCAACTTAATTTTTTTAGGACCTACAAGACCCCCTTCAAAGTTTTCGAAAGTTGAACTTATTCAAAATTTCGAAATACTTTGAATTTTGAAATTTCAATCAAGTTGCGCGTGTATTGAGCTGTCTGCGCAATCGGATAGATCAGTCCGACTTTTTCGGCACAGTCTGAGGCAGCCGTTACTCTTTGAAAAGCTATAAATAGTTCTCTTCGATATTCATTTCATTCTTTACTTTGCTTTTGTGATCTGAGAGAGAAGTCTCGAGCTATTTCTTCCTTTCTTCTCCATCAAATCTCTATGGCTCCCAAGCGATCCTCCGCCGCTGCCAAAGGCAAGGCCCCCGTCGAGCCTTCGGCTAGGGTCGCGCGACGTCGTTCTCGCCACGAGACTGCGCATCCCGCATTACAAGGTAGATGACCCAATCAAAAACTCTCTTTAGGGTTTTTTGATTTTACTGTTCTTCAGAATCCATCTCTTTTTAGAGATGTGATCATATTGTACCACCCTTTTTAGGGTTTGGTTGCACGAAACCATTTATTCTTCATTTTTATGAAGAATAATTTCTTGTGCAATCGGTTGAACTGCGCTGGCAAAAGTCAGCACAAGTTACTGTTTTGCGCAAAACTGTCAGCGCAATCTGATGACTGTTTGCTGCACAGTCTGATTGTTGTGCAGTCTGATGATTGCACAATCTGATGTTGTGCAATCTAATGGTTGCATTCTTGATTTTTCCTTGTGCTAATTTTTTGTTTTTTCTGTTTGATGTAGTTAATACCAGAGAAGATCCGGGGTATGAGAACTTTATAGGGACTCTTTCAGAATCAGAATACAAAGAGGACCTGTCCCATGTACACTACCCACAGTATGATCTGCCAGCTTCCCGCCAAGCTATCTTGGTAGCCCAAGATAATGAAACTTTGTTATGTCTGATAAATGGGCAACCTTTGGAGTCGGTAGATGCCATCATTCACAAGAAGCCCCTATTTCTGTTTGGCGAGACTTTTGAGAAGAGCTCTCAGCCAAGGCCACGGATGGAAGAACGGATTGTCCATCAAAAAGACAGGACAATCTCGATACTAGATGTCTCCCGCTGTCTCCCCTTATCTCGATATGCTCATGCAAGCTATCCGAGGAAAATGGAATGGAATCTCACACCTTTTCAGGATGCCCGTCCAGGAAAGATTTATGTAAAGAAGGGATCCGATAAGAAAGACATGTTCTATAGTTCTTCGGAACGATATAGTGTCTTGCTCAGAGGTTTAAAGCCCGGTTGTATTCCGCCGAAAAATTCTTCGTTGTTAATGCCCGTGAGAGTTCTAATATTTGCCAATGAGTTCGCGAAGGTTGAAGGGAGGTATCCAGATCAAGACCTCAGATTAACTGGACTGGTGAACCCAGACTTTAAGAGATGGAATTGTATAGCAAACTGGATTTTGACTAAGTTTGAAGACAAACTCTAGCAGATTAACCTGTATCAAGCAGTGCATGCCACTGTTTACGATTTTGCTCCCAACCTGCATCTATTCCTGGCTCTAGCAGAGAGATACAATTACAGGACAGGAAATTTTATGACTCCCTGCGGAGAGATCGGGTTTGCCCTTCACGAGATGCAGTACATCTCTTACTTGCCGATGGGGGATGCCCCGTATGAGGAATTTGTCCCAACTAATGATGAATTGGATAAACTTCGAAAAGAGAATGCAGACATGGTAGCAGTCTTTGAAGAACTGCTGTGTCGTTATAAAATCTGTTCTCTGTTTTACGAAAGTGGTATATCTAATACCTGCTATTCATCCAAATGGTTGTCTTATCTGTTCCTCAACCATATTAAAGAAAAGAAGACCAAGGAACATGATAACTGTTATCCCGACTTCTTTAAACCACTGAGCAGCACTGAAGTGGTGAAGTTGATGGAGGTAAGTGGGGATTTGGATGAAAAGATCAAGGATGATCATCAATGTCCTCCTCTAAAGAAAGGAGACACTCTCGAGAGTTATATGAGAGTGGGATATCGATTCATGTCAAAAGAAGCCCAATTAGCAGGATTTTTGACATACTGGCTCCGTCGGTTCGTCGTTCCCGGATCAAGTGCCGTAGATCACTTCCATCGCGGTGTTCTTTTTGTCGCCGTTCGACTAGTCTTCGGCTACAAGATGGATATCTTATCGGAAATGACTTGTAGACTGAACGCCGGTCTCCGCCTGTACGTTAATTTGATGCTGAAAGCTAAGGGCGAGAAAGAGTTTCCTCTGCTAGAATTGCCGAATACTTATCTGTTCGGGTGGTTGCTTCTACACCATCCTACTTTGATGGACCCCAATATGGGACCAGTCAGTGGCAGCTTTTTGCGAAGATACTCTCACGGTAAGTAGAAATACACTTCTTTGAGAGATTGCAGATATGCTTTGAACCTTGGTAAAGGGTGGAACTTCTATTGCACTTATCCTCCTGCCGGATATGAACAAATACCGGCCAACATGGTTGACTCAAAGATGTAACCTTTGAGCCGTACAGCTTTTAATTGGTTGAAGACAATTCGTCCATCCCACTTGGTGTATCGATGTGAAGAAGAATGCTTCTTGGAGCCATATCTTCCCAGCCGGTTTGCTCGGCAGTTTGGATATGACCAATTCCACGTAGGTAATGCTATCACATGCCTACAAGGAAAAGGTTTCTTGATAGATGGAGCTCGAGCTTGGGCTTATTACAACGCTCGAGATACGAAAGCAACGTTCTCGTTGCCGGTGAATAGTAGTCATGGCCCTCGTATGCTGTTCACCTATTCGGTGTTTTATACATCAGCGAACACTTTTGCCGAGAACTTCGATCTTGCGGATAGGTTCGCGTCTGCAACAAGATTGAAGAAGAGAGGAGTCATCCTGTCACTTCCAGGCAATGATGAGGTGCATGAGCCAGTGGATGCACCCTTAGAAGTTTCAAGGGGTGCTATGTTCCCTGAAGAGGTTAACGCACCACTACGTGTTTCTTTAAAGGTTGCTAAATCTCCGGCCAAGAAGAGAAGGAGAGAGGAGCCTTCCGTCCCAGCTGCGAAGAAGAAACTGATCTTGGATCATTCTTCAGAAAAGGTTACAACCAGATCTCAATCTCGACAGCTGGACGAGATAATTCAGCAAGAAGAAGCTGCCACACCGACCTCTGTTCAAAAACAAGTCGAGACAATAGACGCAGAGAGTCCTAAGAGACCTCTGCATATAAGGAAAAGATTGGTCCGCAGAAGACAAGTTTCGTCTTCAATCATGATAGACGCTGCAGCGGGACACACCATGCCCTCTCCCACTCCTGTTTCTGAGACTGGACATAAGACTCCTAGTCCGGAACAGAGGGAGGATAATGAGCAGAGGGAAGAGCTGGACCAGAGAAATGAAGCTGACGAGCCCAGAGATAACATTGTAGAGGAAGAGCATAATGCCGTACGATCTCCTTTACCTGCTGCGGAGACTACTCAACTTCCTCTTACACCTGGAGCAACCCTTGCTGAAGAAGATCGTTTGATGATCGAAGCTTTATATGGCTGTGACTTCGGTTATCAGGAAGAAGCTGATCATGCCGCTGATGCTGCTAGTGAAGAGGTTCCCGAGGAAAGCGAGAACGAAGAGAGTATTTCATCAGAAACTGCTGATGAAACACAAAATCCAGAAGAGAATGTTGAGATCCAGAGATCCCCTCAAGACACTCTGATTTCTGAAAAGGAGGTGAGGTGCCGAAATCTCCCGAGAAGATTGCTGATGAAGAGGTGGATGTGGAGAAAACTCCAGTTGCTGCTCCCGAAGGTATTGTAATGAAATTAGCAATCTTCTTTTAATAAGTAGTTTGATAGCTAACATCGTTACTTTTATTCATACAGAACCCGGATCTTCTTCTGCTCCTCCAACATGTGTGGATATAGTATTGGCAACGACAATTACCAGTAGCAGCCGCCATTTATCTTGTGGCTCTAAAGCAGGAAGTAGCCAGGCCGTAGCGTCTGAAGCTACTTCTGCTCAGCTAAAGTCTGTGCCTGCAGATGATAGGCTTATTACTGGATCCACTCATGGTAAGACTGTTTTCACTTTTGATTCTCTTTATCAATAGCCAATGACAGGTAAAGTGACAGTATTTGATTTTGCAGAGGAACAACCAGGAGGAGCAACCAGCTCAACTTTGGTTCCCTTATTCAAAGAGCCTGCCGTTCAGATACGAGAAATCGAGCGTCCTGCAGCTTCGTCATCAACAGGAGTAGCTGCAACTCCTGGTGCTCTGGCGACTAATTAGCTTGTCATCCAATAATTCACCAAATGCTTCTTCGAGTCCTTGGGACCTCTGATTAATAGAATGATGGACAAAAAAGATGTTGATTTCTTCATGGTTAGAGGTCCGACCTCTTTCTTGGTGAAGGCCATCCGGGAGCAAGATGATGAGGCTCTGGCCTCTTTCCTTGACCATATATTGAATGAGCTGGAAATCTCCATGAAGAACTATAAAGATCTCAACAAAGGGGAAGTGGAACCTTTAGTGCAGGCAGAGTTTGAACAAATGGCTCAAGCAGCTGCAATCGAAAGAGTGAATCTCCAGAACCTCTTGGATGCATATACTACAAAATCTGCTGAATATAATTCCAAGTTGGAATCGGTGATCTCAACTGCTGAGAGGAGAGAGAAAAGGATTGCTGAGCTGAGAATAGAAATTGCTCGTCTCGAAGAGGAGCTAGAAAATGAAGTTACAGAGCATCAGACTTCGATCCAACAAATTGATGCTATAACTCAGGAAAGAAACGAGTATGTAGCAGCTCATAATACTGAAATCACTCGCCGAATGGTGACCATGCCCGTTTTTAATGAAGAATCTGGGATGGAAGAGGCCAGGAGGAAAGTGATGGCATCTCGTGAAGAACGGTTGCAGATTTTGAAACAACAGATTGCTAATCTGATAATGCCTCCGTCTCAGTAGGAAGAACGTCTTGTATCTTCTTGTCTTTCTTTAAGCTATGTAATGTCTTAAATTTTGATTAATAAAAGACATTTTATTGTGACTCTATTATTTCTTGCATATCTTGTTCAGATACAAATAATAGCGATAGAAAATATATTCAGAGGTGCAAGACATGATATATTTCTTGATTTTTAAAAAATAATCATATTCATTATATCTGCTCAGAGGTAATGTGGACGTGGCAGAATATAATTTATCGAATATTATTATTTCAAAATAGACAACTTAATCGAAGACGACAAGTTGCTGATATGGATAATGAACGAAAATGAATCGTCAAAAAGGTGTAAATAAAATAAATGAACGAAAATGAATCGTCAGGATGAACGGATAAATCGTCAAATGAATTGAATGAACGGGTGAACCGTCAGATATATGTAATGAACGGATGAACCGTCGTATGAACGGGTGAACCGTCGGATGAACGGATGAACCGTCAGATGATGATAATGAACGGATAAACCGTCGTATGAACGGGTGAACCGTCGGATGAACGGATGAACCGTCAGATGATGATAATGAACGGATGAACCGTCGTATAAACGGGTGAACCGTCAGAAGAACGGATGAACCGTCAGATGATGATAATGAATGGATGAACCGTCTAATATTAATGAATGATAATGAACGGGCGAACCGTCAGATGATGATAAATGTGTCATTTCGTTGTCTTGAGAATCTCTGTCTATAAATAGAACAGAAATCTGAAAGGAATGATCATTTCCACTCTTCAACCTAAAGATGTCGTCCGGAGATGCATCCAAGAAGGCTGAAATCACCCCAAAGGTTGAAGCGGGCATTGAAGAAGGTCTTGCCGAACCAGTCCAACCAAAGCAGACGGAAGCAGGTGAAGGTTCGTCTGCACCCAAACCACCGCAGGATATCTTAGACTTTCTGCTTGAAACAGGAAAGACAGAAGAGGAAGAGGCCATGAGGATGGCGGCTTGCAAGTTTCTGGTAGGCTCGAGCAAAGATGTTCTCGACTCTCTTGCTGATTATGTCTTTGATAAGGATGGCTGTGGTCCGCGTCCTAATGTTGAGAAGGCCGATAACAACCTTCCTTGATATCATGTAACATCATTTATGATGAAATAAAAATCAAACTTTATTTATGAATTGTCTGATCATATTTACATAAATTTCTGTTACATTTATACATAGTATTTCTTGAGGAATTTGCCATTGATAAGCATCATTGCAACTCGACCATCTAACTCTGAAAGTTGATAAGCTCCGTTTGAAAAGACTTTGCTGACAACATAAGGTCCTTTCCACTTCGCATCGAACTTGCCTTTACTCGAGTGAGTCATTGTCATAGGACGTCTTACTGTTAGAACAAGTTCTCCTTGCTGAAAGGCTCTGACTTTAACTTTGCGGTTGAAAGTCTTCGAGATGCGGGCTTGATATAACTCAATATGCTGTTGAGCCAATAGCCGCTTCTCATCGAGTGCTTCTAATTCTTGAAGTCGGAGAAGATCATTGTTCTCTGTAGTGAGTTCATTAGCAATGGCAATCCTTAAAGAAGGAATTTGAAGTTCCAGAGGAAGAACTGCTTCACAACCATACACCAAAGGGAAAGACGTAAAGCCCGTGGGATTGCGGACCGTAGTGCGATAGGCCCAAAGACATTCACCAAGCTTTTCACTCCAATTTCGTTTGTTAGTAGATACAAACTTCTTGAGGAGCTTAATGATGGTTTTGTTGAAAGCTTCAGCTAATCCATTAGCAGCAGGATTGTAGGCTGTCGAAGCGACATTGTCAATCCTATGATCATCGTAGAATCTTGTAAACTTCTGATTGATGAATTGTGGTCCGTTGTCATGGATGATTCGTCGAGGTACACCAAATCAATAGATGACGTGGTGTTTGACGAAGTTAATGACACTGCTGGTCTTGACTTCAGCCAAAGGTATAACTTCAGCCCATTTGGAGAAGTAATCGGTTATTGCCAGTATGAACCGATGTCCTCTAGAAGAAGGAGGATTGATAGGACCGATAATATCCATACCCCAAGCTTCAAAAGGCCATGAAGCAGCCGTCGGATGCAGAAATTCAGATGGTTGATGAATAAAATCTGCATGGATTTGACAAGCTCGATATTTCCTTGCATAATCGATGGCATCAGATACCATAGAGGGCGAGTAGTAACCTATGCGTCGGATGCGATCCTGTAGCTTAGGACCAGGTTGATGTGCTCCGTAAACACCGTCGTGAGCTTCACGCAGTACTTGTTTTGCTTTATCACCAGCTAAATAACGCAAAAGTAAGCCATCATAAGTCTGCCGGTAGAGAGTCTTGGTAGTCTGATTGTAATAGAATCGAAGAGACCGCCGACGAATACTCGTAGCCTCCTTGGGATCTTCAGGGAGTAAGTCATGGACGACAAAGTCGATGAAGGGATCTTTCCAATCTTCACTGATAACATTGACTTCAGTAAGATTACTGAACTCGATGTTACGATTGTTTTCGACACAAAACAATTCTCGATTAGAGATGACCACCACTTGTTGTCTCCTGATGGGCATGGCTAAGACTGCTGCAAGATTGGCCAAAGCATCTGCCTCAGTATTGCAGGCTCGACGTACATATTCAATGAAGAATTTTTTGAATGATGTAGCCATGTTAATTGCCGCTTCAAAGTAAGGCATTAGATCTTGATGGCGAACTTCATAGGTTCCTCTAACTTGATTAACAACCAACTTAGAGTCACCGTAGACTTCGAGATACTCGATGTTAAGTTGTTTGGCTAGTTGAAGGCCAATGAGTAGAGCATTGTATTCAGCTACATTGTTGGAACAAGGCTCATCTAAGGAGTATGTTCTTTGGATAACTGACCCATCTGGAGAAACAAGGACAACTCCAACTCCTGCGACGATGGCACCATTGGGTCCGATTCTGGATGCTCCGTCAAAGAATAGATGCCAAGTAGGAAATTCTTCGGAGATTGTATTAGACTCCAAAGTCTCATCTGGAATTTCATCATATAGTTTAGATGTTTCTGGTACAGGATGAGCTGCTAAGAAATCCGCCAGGGCTTGACCTTTGACCGATTTTTGCGAAACATATACCATGTCATATTGGGCTAGCAGAATGGCCCATGTAGCCAGCCGAGAGTTGAGTGTACTGGGCTTCTTCATGAGTACCCGAAGAGGATTGACTCGTGATATGACATGAATAGTTTGACCAATGATGTAATGCCGAGTCTTTTGAACAGCAAACATGAGAGCTAGGCATTCTTTTTCGACCGGACTATAACGGTGTTCAGCACCAATCATAGTACGACAGAGATAGTAAATAGCTTGTTCATGGCCTTTTTTGTTCTTTTGGGCAAGTAAAGCACGCAATGAATGGTCTATAGCACGGACATACATTAAGAATGGTATGCCAGAAATTGGTGGCACCAGGACTAGTGGATTCATGAGATACCGTTTGATGTCGTCGAATGCTCGTTGACATTCTTTAGTCCAAACGAAAGAAACACCCTTCTTCATGAGTTGAGTGAATGGTCTGCAGCGTCCAGACAGATTCGAAATAAATCTCCTGATATACGCAAGTCGACCTTGGAATCCTCGTAGCTCTTTTAGGTTGCGTAGAGGACGCATCTCTTGAATGGCTTTGATCTTCTCGGGATCCACGTGTATACCCTTAGAGGTAATGACGAAGTCGAGAAATTTGCCACTAGAGACACCCAAGAATGACTTGGTGGGATTCATTTTGAGTTGATGCTGGCGCATGAGATTGAAGATAGTTCTCAAGTCTTGGATGTGATCTTCCTTCAAACGACTCTTGACAGCAATATCGTCAACGTAGCATTCGACAGTTTTGCGCAGATGATCTCGAAAGATGGTACTCATGGCTCTTTGGTATGTTGCACCAGCGTTCTTGAGACCAAACGGCATTACAGTATAGCAGTAGACTCCACGAGGAGTACGGAAAGAAGTATGCTTTTCATCTTCAGGATGCATCCGAATCTGATTGAATCCGGAGAATCCATCCATGAAAGATATTCTTTCGAACCCACAGGTATTGTCGATCATAACGTCCGTGATAGGAAGAGGAAATTCATCTTTTGGACATGCTTCATTAAGATCCCGGAAGTCGATGCAGACTCAAACTTTGTCGATTTTCTTTAGAACTGGGACAACATTAGCTACCCAATCAGGATACTGTTCTTCTCGGATAAATCCACAAGCAATGAGCTTCTTGACTTCATCGTCGATTGCGTCCATCATTTCTGGTTTAAAATGTTGTTGTTGTTGTTTGACCGGTTTTGCATTCGGCAGAATGTTCAGCTTGTGAGTAGCAACTTTGGGATCTAGTCCTGGCATGTCTTCATAACTCCAGGCAAAGACATTAATGTATTCTTTAATCAGAAGAATTAGTTCTTGCTTGTCTGCCTCTGGGAGGTTTTTGCTGATGAATATTGGACGGGGTGACCCGCTCTCTCCTACATCAATTTGAACTAATTGATCTTCAGTAGGAGGTTCTCTTTGTTCAAATTGGAGTTCCTATTGGGTATCCATTCGTTGAGCCCAAGGATCTGTTTCAGAACATTCTTCAACATCCTCGTCATAGCCTTCTGGAAGTTCGACGGAGACCATTTTAGAAGATACAGTCAGCCGATGAACTTGACCGATGCTGGTATCAGAATCCCCACGATCTGGAATCAGAAGAATTAGAACGTTCCTCGCTATCAGATTCAGAGCCTGCTGGGGATAACATCGGAGGAGAAGCATATCCGAGACCTCTTCTGGTCCTGCTGTAGTACATATCTGACTTTCCTTTTGGAACAGCCGTACGAAGAGGAGTCTTTCTACCTTTACCGTAGTTGAGGCCACTCTTGAAGTCGTAACCCATCTTTCGGACGATGTCTTTTGATTGTTGACTGTAACGATGGAGTTGAAGATGCCCCGTGTCGTTAACTTTGCTATCATCCGTATAGCTGAATTGTTGTTCCGGTCCTTTACTAAAAAGAATTGGACGTTCGCCTTTCTTGCAAGCAGGAACAATACGATATGAATCCTTTGGGTGTTCATATGAAACTACTATTTGAAGAGATTGCACAACTCCCATTGTAAATGACTGATAGCTATCTAACATATCTAAATAGCATTTAGCATGATAAATGACATCAGTATACTGGAAAGTAGGTACTTTTTCATTGATTTGTACATTGGTATTTACAGCAGGACTTTTAGCCTTAGCAGGCTTAGTCAGATTTATTACAAGAGGGGGAGAAGAAGAACGTGGAGGAGGATTAGCTTTGTTACGACGGAGGTCGATAACAAGCGGCTCAGAGGAGGTAAGCTACCTTTTCTCCTTGTTATGAGATAGATCTATAACAAGTAGCTCAGAAGAAGCGAGCTGCTTTTTATCCTTGTTACGACGTAAGTCAATAACAAGTGGCTCAGAAGAGGTGAGCTCCCTTTTGTCCTGATCATCATCAATAGATTGTTTCTGGACTGGCAAGTGAATAGCCAATGGCTTGGAGGATTGAGGACGAGAAACACGTCCTTTGACAGTAATGATGAGGGTGTCATTAGGCACTGTTTCTTGCTCTTTTTCAGTGTCCAGAGATAGGACAACATTCATAAATTCGTCCTTGTACATACGTGCATCATTGCAGTATGCCTCAACGCCTTTGAAAGGATAGAGATCAGCAACCTCCTTTTGCACCTCTCCATTGTCATCAACATATTTAAAATATTGATGGAGAGTCGAAGGGACAATGTTATGCTCGTGCAGAAATGGTCTTCCCAGCAAAGCATTGTAGGAGCAACCATGATTGTCGATGATATAGAAGGTAACCTTCGTGCGAAGATTTCCTATTTGGAGTTTTAGACGAATCTTGCCCAGAGGTTCACTCATTCCCTGATTGAACCCAAGGATGGTGGTGATTGTACTGGAGAGGCTATGCAGTGGAATTTTCAGCACATCCAACATTGTTTTTGGCATAATGCTGAGGGCAGACCCTGGATCTATCAGGATATGATCGACTTTCATTGAGTCGACATATCCTGTATAGTAGAGTGGACGGTCGTGCCTGTTATCTTCCATCAACATGTCATCTTGTGTGAAAGTTATGTTTGGAATTAACTCCAACACACTATGACAATGAAGGCAAGAGACTGGTTCTGCTTTTGGCTTTTTAAGCAGGGCTAGACAGGTTTCTGCCTGCATGAGAGCCTCACTCAGAGTTTCCCGAGTCTCTTTGGATAGGCGCAAGAGCTCGAAAATTGACAGCCGGGCCGGTGTATTGGCCAACTGAGCCAGGATGTCAAAGTTGTAAGGCTTCTCAAGTCTGGAAGGAGATGTCTTCTTCAAAGGTTTGTCGAAGCGGACTTGCTGTTTGCCTTTGCCAGCGACCGTCGATTTGGGAGGAATGGGTATCATAACCGGTGAGGAAGCAGTAGGAACATCCTCAGTAGAAGTAGGCTGCTCTAGAGCAGGCTCAGAAGAAGAAGAAGCAGGATTCTCTTGAGTTTCGGGGTAATCCTTCAGATAGGCTTTCCCTGATCTGGTGCCTAGCAAAATTTCTTCATCAACTATGGGGTCAAAAGACACCATATTGCAAATCTTTGTCTTGCCCTTGGAGCGATCTTTCTTCTTGGAGGAAGAGGAAACTTCAAACTCTGAAGCAAGATCCAGATGAATCCACATAATCTCGCCATTGTCAAGAGACAAGGGGACAAGACCTTCATTTTATGGAGGAGGGAGATTCTCAATCTCAAGAGTAGCCTTGGGGATAGGAACGACACCATATTGCACCATCTGCAGAGGGAAATCACCGAACTGAACTGTTACCATATTTGCAGTAACAGTCTTCTCGTCTTGTTGCAGAGTGACGACACCAGCGTTGACCAGCTCCTGGATTTTGCCTTTGAGCACATAACATGCTCGAGTGGGATGTCCGATGAACCTGTGATAGACACAGTACTTGGGATGATCAGTCTTACCGACTTCATCGGGCTTCTTAGGATCTGGAAGTTGAATTTTATTGCTTTTGAGTAAGCAATCAAAGATACTAGCAGTGTCATTCTCGTCAAAAGAATATTCTACTTTAGGACGAGGTTCTCTCGGTGGAGGTGCTGAAGGAGTAAAAGTGGATGTAGGAGGAGCTACGTTGACCGCCAAAGATTCTTTGTTCTTATTCAAATTGATGTTCAAAGTTTCTTTTGGTTTGCGGTTGTTCTGGCGATTGCCACCACCTGATGTTTGATGTTCATCCCGGTCGGGGTTAGACATTTGTATCCCTAGCTGCTTGAATTTGTCGGTGCTAACTTCAGCTGCTTTAGCGTTGACAATAAAGGATGGCCAGTCTTGGAATTGAGTAGACCCTGTCCACATGCTGATGATGGGCAGTAGATTTGCCTTGCAGGTGTCTATGGTGACAGCAGCCGGAGTTCCTGGAGGCATTTTCAAAGCTTCCCGGCGAAACCTTTCAATGAAACTTTCAGCAGTTTTATTGTGCTTTTGTTTGATTTTATTGAGGACTGACATAGTCATGTGATTGATCCCCTCGTAAAATCGTTCCAAGAAGATTTGCTTTAAGCCAGAGAAGGAGGTGATACAACCATCAGGCAAGCTTCTATACCAATCGTATGCTACGCCAGCTAAACAGCCGACGAATACTCTGGTAAGAAAAGCGTCATTTGGTTGAAGTTGGACAGTCATAACCTCAAAGTGGTTGATGAACCGACTGGGAGATGTGCTGCCATCAAACAGTGAGATGGTTGGGATCTTGTACTTCGGAGGAAATAGAACTTCCTTCCATTCGACTGGGTAAGGTTGCTTGATCCCCAGTCTTTGCAAGTTGTCCTCCTTGAAAGCTTCGAACTGAGTTCGCAAGAGCTTCACAGCTTCATTGTCATCTTCTACTGATGTAGAAGGAGCGGGCTGAACCACGGTGTTAGGAGGAGGAACAGCATGATAAGCACTACCCCCAGCACCTGATTGACTAGGTGTAGGTTGGACTTGTACAGGAGGTACTTGAGTAGGTGCTACCCCCAATCCCGTATTGACAGGCACCGATGATGCTATAATTTCAGGATTTGCAGACAGTACGGTCGGTGGTACTGTGTGCTGATCCACAATGATGGAATGCATACTGGCGACCATTTCAGCCATGGTCTTCAGCTTATCTTCTAGTGCAGCTATTCTTTGTTCTTGGCTGGCTGAACTGGAAGCATCGGGATCTTCATTGACAACATAAGCTGTCACTTCTCTAGGTACAGTGGAGGATACTGTTTGTTCTGAGCTTTCGCTGTATGCATCATAATCGGAGAAAGAATTCTCTTCCGAGTGAGAAGGAAGAAGACGTTCGAAAGGATCTTGAAGATTCTTTTGACCGATTGTGTCTCGGCTTCGGGAATGGGTATATTGGAATATCCTTCAGAGGATTCTTGGAGTAGATCCAAATACCGCTAGCTTGGCCTGCGAGGTTTTCCGTGCTTGGAACACTTCCTACCCCCAGTATCTCTGGAAGTCATGTTGAAGGAGGCGTATAGAGCTTCGTCTTCATCTTCAGACATAGGTTGAGAGTTAGGAAAGTTCAGACGATCGAAGACAGATCGTCTTGTTGTTTGACAACAACACTTGATGACAACTTTGTGGTTACAGTGATGTCCAAGTGGTTGCACTGGGGATGTTGGGATGTTGTCCCATTTTTGGTTGAGGTGTTCTCGGAGATCAGGAACAGCAACGGGACGAGGAAAGGTTCGAGGGATATGTTCTTTGATAACATTCAGAACATGGTTCCGATTCTTCAAATGTTTTGTCCATTGAGTGTACAGGGAGATGCTCACTTCATTAGCATAGGTATCCGGATTCTTGATCCTGGAAGTCTGCTTTTGATGATGTTTGATCTTCGGCATTAGCTGTTTGCGTTTTACCGAAGTTGGCCTGTTGAGATAAGTTCTTAAATCAACAAACTCACCCCCAGGGGTTTCCGTTTGAGACACCAGCAGTTTTCCCTGTCTTGAACGAGAGATTTTGAGGGTTGGGAGATCCTAGAATTCTGCTACCGGAGTAGGCAGAATACCTCTCTGATCAGTACAAGTTCTTTTAACATGGAGAGAAGAATCCTTGTTTGAAAGAGTTTTTGTACTGACTGATGCCGGAGCACATTCAGATTGATCTTCAACGGTGAAAACCGAGGAAGATTGAGAAAAGACCAAAGGGCATTTTCCTTTGTTTTGGAAAGAAGGGTTAGCTAAAGAGTGTTTCCCTTTGTTGTCTTCCAAGTCAAGGGACGAGGAAGTTTGAGAAAAGACCAAAGGGTCTTTTCCTTTGTTCTGAGGATGAGGAGAAATAGCCAAAAGACTACCCCCAGTAGATTGTGCAGGAGCAGCAGGGTGTTGGACAGGAGCAGCACTCTTCCCTTTGTTGTGAGAAGAAGAAAGATTAGCCAAAGGACTGTCTCTCTTGGATTGCGCAGACATGGTTTGTGCATGAGTGGAAGGTGCACTGGCAGGTTGCGCAAGAGAGTCCTTGACAAAAAACTTTCTGGTTCTGGCCACAGACACTGTGGTTTGTGCATCAGGAGTTCTGGCTACAGAGTGTTTAGGATGCACTCTAGTTGCTGGAGTGTTGGTTTGTACAGGAAGATGGGCAGCCAACTGCGCCATAGGCAGAGAAGTCTTATACTTTGACGAGGCAGCATAAGAAGTCTTCTGTGCACTAGCAACAGTAGATTGCGCAGCATTCTTGACAGAGACAGATTGTGCAACAGTCTTAGTAGCAGCAACTGTAGACTGTACAGCAGATTGTGCAGCAGGCTTCTTGGCAGACTGCACAGCAGTCTTGCTGACAAAGTTGATGGACTGTGCAGCAGTCTTGGAGACCCACACTGGGCGCACCTTGTTCGTGGCAGAAGTGGTTGCAGTACAAGGAGTGGTTTTGGAATTGATCATGGTTTCATAGGCTGTCTGGTTGACCTTCACAACCAGAGTCTTCTGTGTCTTCCCGATATACTCTACGTCACATTGAGTTGTCACTTCCTCGTCGGAGGAGAAAGTCGTCCCCAGCAGAGTCGCCATTTTGTTTGCAAAAACAAAAGTATGAAACTTTATTGATACAAACTTTGTAAAGATTACAAGAATTCTTGGAAAGGTACAACTGTAGGAATCCAATCTAGAAGACGATTGCTTTATCCCTTGGACGATGTGAATTTTGAAGACGATAGCCTCTGAAGTTGAAGTTGAAGGCAAAAGCCTCGGAAATTTGAAGGCAAAAGCCTCGGAAGAATGCAGCAGCACTTAGACAAGAACTCCTGATCTCTGGTGATGATCTCTGATCTCTGTGATCCCCTTGAATGGAGACTTGAAACTCTATTTATAGAGTTCTGGAAATAACTAACTTTTAGTTATTCTAGACTGCGCATAATAGATTGCGCATGAATTGGATTGCGCAACTGTAGACTGCACAGGCAGTTGTCTGATCATGGGCCAACTGTCTTGGACACATGGCATCATTTGATTGAAATGCGCATGATCGTGCATAGACGGTTGCCACGTAATGAGCAATTGATGGCATGAATGCCACGTATATATTGTCAGTTGTGTTGATAGAGTGCGCAACCTGAATTGCGCTGGCTTTGGATTGCGCAGGAATGGACTACGCAGGCATGGATTGTGCCAATATGGATTGCGTACCAGATAGGCTGGCCGATTGCGCTGCCAGCTGTCCTCGAGCGCCGTGCTGCACGATTAAACAAACAGTCGTCTCGTTCTCCGTGCTGTCAGCTGTCAAAAGATTTGATTGTGTCAGGTAATGATGATGATTTGCCACGTCAGCCTGCGCGCTTGAGAGTGTGCGCAGTCTAGTGTGCGTAATCTGTATGATGCGCAATCTGATGTATGCGCAGTTTATTTGAAAGATGCATTTCTTGATCTTCATGACTTTGTTGATGTGTGCAACTTGATTTTTTTAGGACCTACAGCTGGCGCATTAGATTGAAGATAGTTCTTAAATCTTGAATGTGATCTTCTTTGAGATGACTTTTGATAGCAATATCGTCAACATAGCATTCGACAGTCTTTCGCAGATGATCGCAAAAGATAGTACTCATAGCTCGCCGTTAGGTTGCACCTGCATTCTTCAGACCAAACGGCATGACTGTATAACAGTATACTCCACGAGGAGTACGAAACGAAGTATGTTTCTCATCTTCAAGATTCATTTGGATTTGATTATATCCAGAAAACCCATCCATGAAAGAAATTCGTTCGAATCCACATGTATTGTCGATCATGACATCAGTAATTGGGAGAGGGAATTCGTCTTTAGGGCAAGCATCATTGAGATCCCAAAAGTTTATGCAAACTCGAACCTTTCCGGTCTTCTTCAGGACTGGAACGACGTTAGCTACCCAGTCAGGATGCTGTTCTTCTCTGATAAAACCGCAAGCTATAAGCTTTTTGACTTCATCATCAATTGCATCCATTATTTCATGCTTGAATCGTCGTTGTTGTTGTTTGACCGGCTTGGCATTCGGCAAGATATTAAGCTTATGAGTTACAATTTGAGGATCTAATCCCGACATATCTTCATAACTCCAGGCGAAGACATCAATATATTCACGAATAAGGTGAATTAATTCTTGTTTATCATCTATAATGCCCCAGAACCAGAATACTGGAGAGCGGGGGCATACATAGCCAGCTACGTATATTGAAGTGCAACCCACCTCGCTATACGGTTACGGCTGTCTAGATACATGAGAGTTTAACTACAAGCCATCAGTCTCCTATGGTCATGAACAAGCCTATTGTCTCAATCTCAAGCAAGTAATAACAGAGACAAGATGTCAGAGCACCAAATATACAATAGCAAGGCATCCCATACATTACATATTCGGATGATCACGAAGCTAGTCGTACAAAATGTCAAGACTAGCAAGAGTTTTAGTCATACATGATCAACCCTAAGATTGTTAATCATGCTACAGCCCGTAGGCAGACAGTAAGTAAGTTACAATCGAGCTAAACACGTGCTCGCCGGCTAAACGCCTCAAAAGAATAATTTTACAATAGAGTGGGAGAGCCAAAAATAAACCCACTCGTTGCCAGGGTTACGCCTGGTAGTCTCCATCTGGATGGAAGATAGGTAGATCCTCTGGAGCTGCTCCGATATCTGGCCATACAAAACCAGCTGGGTCAGACCCCAGAAAGAGCAAGTTCCACAAAGGAGGCTTCACTTAGGAAATAAACCAGCATATCATAATGAATATTAAAGATAATTATAAAGATACTGATAACAACAGGGGTAACAATATTAAATTGAGTACGAGAAAACCATTCAAGTAGCCAGATTGTAACCCTTAAACCAAACAAGGACCGGGGTTGCAACCCTTCACTTGAATAGCAACCTGTCTCAAATACTTGTTGGTAAAGTAATAAGACAATAAACGAAGAGAGGACACAGAACTGTTCCGGAAGCCAGTTACAACCCCTAAATAAAACAAGGACCGGGCTTGTAACCCTTCACCTGAACAGAACTAGCCCCATAATCATTATTGTTAAGGCAAGCATAAATAATCATGCTATTGAAGTAAGGTAAAATATGACGAGCATGACATAGGGTGCAATAAGACAATAAACGAAGAGAGGACACAGAACTATTCCGGGAGCCAGGTTACAACCCTTAAACCAAACAAGGAGCGGGGTTGTAACCCTTCGCCTGAACAGAACTGGCCCCTAGATCATTACTGTTAAGGCAAGCATAAGTAATCATGTCATATCACAATCTTGTATAGGATCAGGATGAGACGAAGCTATACTGGACCCCATCCAATCAATCACGGCAAAGCAATATGCACGGCTTGATACTTTAACTAACTAGGGTTATCACAGGCCTAGTTACTAGCAAGATGCAATGAGATTATTCCAACAGCCACAAGCCCTGCAGACCATCTAGGTTATCCAGATGCAATTAGGGGATTGAATTCATGTGGGTACATCGTCCAAGAAACGCATGTACCCTTAAGTAGTTTGGTGGTTGCAACACATATCAGTGTGCTGAAAATGTGCCCTACTCGACCGTAGACTACAAATCCCATGATGGGGCGTCCTGACAACGGGATTGCCAGTAGCTGGGAATCTCTCCATGACTGCTGGATTTTCTAGTTATTAGGCTTAGTCAATTTTAGTAGGTACCCCTGACCGTGGTATTCAGGAGATCCCCATCCTAGACATGATGAAAGACAATACTGGTTTATTTAAACAAACAGAATCGCCCACGGTGTCCAAGCCATTCATTCTTGTCATGTCAGGCTAGCTGTCTTAACAGCATATCGGAGGATGTCATGTCAGGTTTACTAGTCAAGAGTGCACCACGGCGGGCCACTGTCGTGTTCAGGAAATATGTACAAACCAATGTAGCATCTCAATATAATAATAATAATAATAATAATAATAATAATAATATAATCAAAGAGGACAAGGATTAAGGGAAGGGCCATGCGGCTAAGGGAATTAAGCTCCTGCGGCTAGAAAAAAGAGCTCATGCGGCTCGAGAAGTAAGGGGGGCATGCGGCTGGAGAGAGATGCGGGCTTATGCAGCAAAGAGCCCAGGGCGCATGCGGCTGGAAAGACGCAAGCATATGCGGCTGGAGAGGAAGAAGCTCATGCGGCTGGGAAGGACTAAGCGTATGCAGCTGAAACGACTACGAGCCTATACGGCTGCGTAGTGCGGGTCTCATGCGGCAAGAGAACATGGCGCTCATGGGGCTGCGGAGGGACAAGGCGCATGCGGCTAGAAGTCGAGCAGAGTTCATACGGCTAAGAAAACATGAGTTTATGCGGCTGGAAAGCAGAAGTTCATGCGACAAATAAAAACAAGGTAACCATGCGGCTAGGGACCAATAAGGCCATGCGGCTGAGTCATGCCAAGGCCTTATGCGGCTGCGGAGAAACCAGTTATATGCGGCAGCGGATAATTGAGTTCATGCGGAAAATATTGCCATGCGGCAATTATTGTCATGCGGCCAGGAAAAACTTGTCGCATGAAAATACATGCGGTCAAGTACTGCTCTTCTTTCCCACTTGTCCGAGAAGAAGAGCCATGAAGTCCATGGCTTCAAAGCTCCATAACTCCTTCATCCAATGTCAGAATCCAGACTTCTATCAAAATGGGACATAATAAAATTCCCCACAACAAAGAATCATCAAAACTTGGAAATAACAATATTAAATAGATCAAAACTCAAGAAATCTGAAAATACTACAAGCTTAGATCTACACAAATTTAACCATGGAAATTAAAAATGACAAATATTAAAGTGTCTTAAAATCTCGTGGAGAAGAAAATGGAACAATAAAACTTGAGTTCCTCCATGAAGCAAGCTGCACTTGCCTAAGCTCTCTCTGGTAGGTGGAGAGTAATGGTGGAGAAGTAGAAGTAATAGAGAAAAGTAAATGAGGAGAGAGAAGGAGTTGATGGTTAATAAAGGAGGAGAGGGGGCAGGTGGGGTTGGTCCACATGAAAACTAATCCAAGCCGAACCAAGCCAACCAAGCCGAACCAAGCAAGGAAATACCAGAACAAACCATGCAATGAGACGTACTATGAATCAAGATACGTACACGTATATCAAAATACGTAATACGTACCACGGTCGTTATAACTCTACCCACCTTAAAAGAATTCCGTCCTCGAAATTTAATTAAGAGGCTAGAGAGGCAAGGACAAGCTATAATAATTACATGCAAGCTATAACAAGGCAATCAATCAAGCAATCATTCGTTCAAGCAAGGAACTGAGAGCATAAGGCATAAGAAAGACATTATACCTTACGAGTCAAACAGGTCGGGATATCGCGTTCGGATATCATCCTCACGCTCCCACGTTGACTCACCCAAAGAGTGATGACCCCAAGCAACACGGACTAACTTAATAGTGTAAACCCCCTAATTTCTACTGTAATTTTTTTACTTATAAATTTGGTAATTATTTTGGAATTTATTGCGTACAGGTTTGCGTACTCATATTTGTACGTAACGCGCGAATTACGTTTTGTATTTGCTCGTCGAATGCGAATATGTGCGAGGTACATATATTTGAATTTTTTTTATATAGAAATATAGCCCTCAATACTATATGATAAATAATATATATATGATAAATAATATATTTTGTGTGAACTTGTAAAAGGGTGCCACAATAGAATTTTTCAAATTCGTATACTTTCATATGTCGTGAAGGATATTTATTTATTATACAAATATAAACGGTGGCTTTGAAAACTATGTTTTGAGGCAAATATTCTTTTGCATATGTAGTACATGAATTTAAATTTATTTTCGAAATTATTAAATATTATTATTTTATTATTTGGAAAAGTTATTTTTAAATTCGTTTATTATGAATAAATCAGTATTTGCTTTTATCAATTTTTTATGAGTTTCGAATTTAATAGAAGGATTTATCTATTTTAAATCTATTGGAAGATATTCCTTTTTGATTCGAATATGATTTAATTAAATAATAGTATTATCTAAACGGGGTTTAAATTATTCTATTCCTATTCCTAATGGGATTCCCACCTCCTATAAAAGGGAGAGGTACTTGCCCTCTTTTTCCAATCCAAATTCCTTCACCCAAATGCGTTGTGCACCGTGTCTGTGTCCATCGTTCTTATTCCATATTACACGTACATTATTCTCGTGTCGGACAACCCCGACACAATTTAAACCTAATCTATGATTCCGTCTCTTCGACGCCACCACCAGTTCGACACACCCGAATCCCTGCTCACCCGCCAACCTCCACTAGGACCACCTGAGAACCACCCTCATCTTCGTCGTAGCCATGGGACCACGACACCCTACCGCCCTGTTGGGACTTCACCACCACCACTGTCACCACCAACAACCACCTCGCCATCTTCCCTGGCTCACCACCGATGGCCAAACAGCAAGACACCACCAGCGCATTCACCATCACCCTCCTTCCTGATTTCCCGTCCCGACCAACCCGTCTCCCCGTACCACATCCATCGTCGCCACCAGCAACCACTATCACCCTCCTTGCAAACAAACCCGACACGTCTTCCTCAGCCCCACCGTCGAGCTTGGCACTGACAGTCGCACCGCTACTCTGACTTCTCGTGCGCCTCCGCCCGGCCTCCGGTCGCCGGAGCCACCGCTGCAGGTGAGTCTCCCCTCTCTCGATTTTCCCTCTCTCTCTCTCGTTTTGATTGGGGGAAATGGGTTTTTCTGTAAGGGTTAAGTATTGTTATATATATTAAAATTATTAGTATTATTATTATTATTATTTATTATTATTATTATGATTATTAGTATTATTATGATTATTATTATTATCAATAATTATTATTTTGTTATATTGTTTACTATTACTATTATTATTATTATTATTATTATTATTATTATTATTATTATTATTATTATTATTGTTGTTATTATTGTTAATACTGCCATAGTTATTATTATTATTATTAATTTTATTATTATTATTTCTGTTGTTCTTATATTATTAGTATTATTTTAAATACTTTTGTTTATGATTTCTATTATTAGAATTATTAGTATATTATTTTGTTTATTTAAATAAATTTGATAATTAGTATTTTCCAAATTATTTTGACAACACACAATAGCCCAAAAAATATTTTTCCTATATTTTATTAAAATATTTTGATTAATGAAAAGTTACTTTTCTACGATATAAATATTAATTTTCTTCAAGTATTCATCTAAACGTATATTTTGACTAATAAGATGTAATTTTCAAAATTACTATATATACATATTTCCGAAGTATTTTCGTAAATAAATTTTTACAAGTAAACGTATTTTTTTAAGAAATATAAATATTTTCTAAGAATTTGTATATTCATCTACTCTCCAAAATTTCTTTCTAATTATCATATTGCTCACGACTAATCGTATCCAATTTTCTCGTGACTTCGAAACCCTACATACTGGCCTTGGCAATTGGACAGAACAAGACTTGTTGAATCATTGTATCACTCGAGGCAGCACCACCAGGCAAGACACCTTGCCTTTACTATTTAATTTCTTGCTCAATATCATGCATGCTTTTTCTTTATGTTGTTCTTTTAAAAATATATATATATATGTAAATTATTATATTTTATGCAATTGGCTTAGAGTTAAGGGACCACCGTATGTTTAGTGCATCTCATAAACTGTCACGAAGTGCTACGGATTGTGTGTGAGTTGTGAGTCGCATATAGATACGGACTTGCGTGTTGACTGATCATTGGTGCGTACAGGCCGTGCGTTAGGATATAACTGCTAATAGAACTGTGTAGAAGACTTGGCAGTTATTAAGGATTAAACATTGTCGTAGAGACGACGCATGTATAGTATCATGGGAGGGAGGGGAGAGTTATTAGCGTAGGGGCTATATTTTATTTTTACACACATTTTGGGCCGAGGGTGACTCTTATGAGCACTACCTTCTGTCCAGGGCCGATAGTGACTCGGATGAGCGCTACTTACTGCCACTCTTTATTTATTCTGCTGAGCCTACAGCCCCTGCGTAGAACGTTGTCCTCAAAGTGCATATCACATAGAATGGTTAGGAACCTTTACTCATGTATACTTTTCAGTTGAGCCTTATTTATTCAGTTTATCGGCATGGTATTATGTGTCTTGTTACGTCCCTCTGAGGACCTGGTGATCTCTCCAGGTGTGTGTTTCGTGATTTCTTGCTGGTGCTCTAGCTAAGGCCATTCCTTCCTTCGTGATGATTGCTTTTGGACTCGTCATTGCTTCGCTCGACCAATCACTTTCTTGTATATTTCTTATCTATTTAAATTAGTTGGTAGTGGATTTGTCTTCGTCCAACGATTGTATACATGACAAACTCAAAGTTGCTTTTATATATTATTATCTATCTTTGTGGATGAGATTTAGTGTCTTGGCTTTCTATATTTTATAGCTTATATATACATAGGAGACGTCTATTTACTCGTATGTATAAAGCTGGCATGATACGTTTCTAGTCTTATTATTTTGAGACTGGGGCATTACATGTTTTTGTGGTGGCCCATGCAGGTCAAGTTTGCCATTTCGGTTACATGATTGTACCGAGCGGGCCTGCAATATAGGATTAGAATTTAGGAATCTCATCCACCTACTTGACATCCTTTCTTGACTTCAAATGTTGAACTCTCGTTCGACCTCCTTGATTTGCATCCTGCTTGAATTCCTCCTTCCGTAAATTCTTATCTTTCGTGCTTAGTGATAGTTAGAAAGATGACTACACTACTATATACTTATTGGTCAACCATATGGCTAGAAGGGTTACATTGGCAATTGGAATACATTTAATGCTCTAATGGAATTAAAAAGGTATTTTTTTTAAAAAAGGTATGATTTACTTATTAGTAATTTGTAAAATAGGATATCTAAGGAAGTTGTAATCTTTAAATTTCTAAGTAGTGATCATAAGAGGATTGATAGGATTTTATTTTTATGCTGCAGAAAAATAGTTGGAATCTATACACAATTGATTTAAGAAATTGTTTTGATTTTCAAATTTTGATATTTATGATCTATTGAATTATAGCTATACGTCTTTGAGCAAATATAAAACTGATTTCAATTTCAAGTTGTGATATTTATGATTTATTGAGTATTAGTTATACACCTTTGAAGAGTTATAAATTTGGTTTGAAAATGATCTTGGATATTAAATGTAGCAGTAGAAATTATTCTCGTACAACTTACGATTTGTATGTTTCTTAAATTTCAAATTTTAAGTGGAAGCAGCAAATTTTTTTATTTTGGGTTTAAAATATTTTGGAAGATATAATAATAATTTTTGAGGAAGATTTTCAAATTTGAAATTGTGGCATGTGATTATTGATTTATAAATCTATTTAGATTTTGAGTAAAAAGGTTTTGATTGAGATTATCAATAAATTGGCTAAAAAAAATTCATGTTGTCGAATTAGGGTTGATAAGTGCATTAAGATATTGAACTTCAAAATTTGAGATTGTTTTTCTTGCTAAGAGTCTTTATGTAGTTATTTGAAAAATTTTGGGTTTTAAGATTTTGATTGATTATGAGATTTTTATGGACTCATGAATTATGAACTCTTGATTTCAATAGTTGGATTTGAACGTTAAGTTTTGGAAAAAGTTAGTAGTAACATGGTAAAAGTTTACTTTGAGATTATTAAAGGAAATGAAATTGTTAGCCATAACCTAATTGGGCAGCTTAGAGTAAATACAAATTTAGTGGTTTATTGTTTTTAAAATTTTTATTAAGAGACTTTTTGAGGAAACTCCAGTTAAATTTTTTTTTACCACTAAGATAACCCTAATGAGTTAGGAGTATTCTATACTAATTTTTATATCCCTCACGACCATGATAGTAGTGTACATACAAGTGTTGTTAGTCATCTCCAAGATCATAGGGTTATATTCCAATCTTGACTTCCTCGATATTCCCTCAAATCTAGATTTTGTCGTGACTTTCTAACCATTCGAAACTTGAGAAATAATTGGATGGTTCCTTGATTATACCCCATCAAGTGGCTGTCATATCTCTAGAAATGGTATTCCTAACTTATTTTGCCTTGATCTACTAGAATATGAATTATCATTATTTCATGCGTTAACTTGGTCATTTACTTTGTGCGTTAATCACTATTTCATGAATTCTCACTTTCTATTTTAATTCTTTTGTGTCCTTTACCGTGACTTGGATATTTAGAGCACAACACTAGACGTTTACTTGCCACAAATTTCACAAGCAAGACCTACACGAGCCCACCTTCATATAGGTATATCACGTGCCACTAAAACACGTCACCTTGTACTCTAATTTTATATTGCGACTTTCGGGTCAAAAAGACTGGACTCTAATCTCTACCGTGAAACCAATATACTTTTTAACTATAGATGAGACTCGACCTCGACTCAATTCTTTCGACCCGATATATGATTTTGTCCTACTCAATTCCTTGCATGCTTAACCTTGTATTTTATCTTGATTGCTGGACCTATCACACCATTAGTTTCGTTCTTGTAAGTTGGGTAGAATATCACACTACCTAACAAACCCTTTTTCCTAATGAACCATATTGATAAGTTCATTTGGACTATAACACTTAGAGGACCCTAACTTATCTAGCCCACCAAGCCTTAAACAAAAGACAGTAGGATGAATGTATAGGATCAATCACATGACAAGACTTAGATTCTTAAGGAGTTGAACTAATTCTACTTTCTTTCAATTTTACACTCTCGTGCCTATGTTTTTACTATCTGATCAACCTAGTGCACTTTGGTTCGCCTTTCACACGATTATTCTACGTGGTTGAGATATAATTAAACTTGGCCCTAGGATCCCATCCACGACTACCTTGAAAATTCTTTTGAAATTATATGGTCGCCTTTGAATCACGTATTCGTATTCGATAGCATCGTCTTTGAACTCGTTATTTGTTTTTGTCCTTCCCTTATTTTTGGAAAAAAAACCAAGCACTCGTACTTGATAGATAGACACGAAACCTTCTCCTATGTCCATGATATTTATATATGCACATGTGTAGTTTGCCATCAACCAAGCCACGTGACTACAACCTCGACTCTAGTTATTCGCCCTATCCTTCAAAGTCTCGATCTATTATCATGATCTCTAATCTTTGGAAACTTAGAAAGGATTAGAATCATTTCCTTAACCAAATTCCCAAACCTAGGTGACCAACTCTTCTTTAAGAAACCATTACCTTGACACATAATTAATTTTTTTTTCTCACTTTAACCCATGACCCCCATTCCTTTTAAACCCTATCGGTGAATTATTCCTCGTATCTAAATCACGACCTTCTAAATGCATGTTTGTGTGGAACTTCGTCCCTTCGCGTCCCTAATTTAATCATATTTTCGTATCAATGAATTCTTCTATCCTCTCATCCTTACCAACCTTAGTTATTTCTTAATTTCGAGGACGAAATTCTTTTAAGTTGGGTAGGATGTAAACCCCCTAAATTTCTACTGTGATTTTTTTATTTATAAATTTGGTAATTATTTTAGAATTTATTGCGTACAAGTTCGCGTACTCATATTTGTACGTCACGTGTGAATTACGTTTTGTATTTGCTCGTCGAATGCGAATATGTGCGAGGTACATATATTTGAAATTTTTTATATATAGAAATATAGCCCCAATACTATATGATAAATAATATATTTTGTGTGAAATTGTAAAAGGGCGCCACAATAGAATTTTTCAAATTCTTATACTTTCATATGTCGTGAAGGATATTTATTTATTATACAAATATAAATGGTGGCTTTGAAAACTATGTTTTGAGGCAAATATTCTTTTGCATATGTAGTACATGAATTTAAATTTATTTTCGAAATTATTAAATATTATTATTTTATGATTTGGAAAAGTTATTTTTAAATTCGTTTATTATGAATAAATCGGTATTTGCTTTTATCAAATTTTTATGAGTTTCGAATTTAATAGAAGGATTTATCTATTTTAAATCTATTGGAAGATATTCCTTTTGATTCAAATGTGATTTAATTAAATAATAGTATTATCTAAACGGGGTTTAAATTATTCTATTCCTATTCCTAATGGGATTCCCACCTCCTATAAAAGGGAGAGGTACTTGTCCTCTTTTTTCAATCCAAATTCCTCCACCCAAATGCGTTGTGCATCGTGTCTGTGTCCATCGTTCTTATTCCATATTACACATACATTATTCTCGTGTCGGACACACCCCGACACAATTAAAACCTAATCTATGATTCCATCTCCTCGACGCCACCACCAGTTCGACACACTCGAATTCCCGCTCACCCGCCAACCTCCACCAGGTCCACCTGAGAACCACCCTCGTCTTCGCCGTAGCCATGGGACCACGACACCTTACCGCCCTGTTGGGACTTCACCACCACCACTGTCACCACCAACAGCCACCTCGCCATCTTCCCTGGCTCACCACCGACGGCCAAACAACAAGCCACCACCAGCGCCTTCACCATCACCCTCCTTCCCGATTTCCCGTCTCGACCAACCCGTCTCCCCGTACCACATCCACCGTCGCCACCAGCAACCACCATCACCCTCCTTGTAAACAAACCCGACACGTCTTCCTCAGCCCCACCGCCGAGCTTGGCACCGACTGCCGCACCGTTCCTCCGACTTCTTGCGCGCCTCCACCCGGCCTCCGGTCGCCGGCTCCACCGCCGCAGGTGAGTCTCCCCTCTCTCGATTTTCCCTCTCTCTCTCTCTCTCTCGTTTTGATTGGCGGAAATGGGTTTTTCTGTAAGGGTTAAGTATTGTTATATATTAAAATTATTAGTATTATTATTATTATTATTTATTACTATTATTATGATTATTAGTATTTTTATGATTATTATTATTATCAATAATTATTATTTTGTTTTATTATTTACTGTTACTATTATTATTATTATTATTATTATTATTATTATTATTATTATTATTATTATTATTTTTATTTTTATTTTTATTTTTATTATTATTATTATTATTATTATTAATACTGTCACAGTTATTATTATTATTATTATTATTAATTTTATTATTATTATTTCTGTTGTTCTTATATTATTAGTATTATTTTAAATACTTTTGTTTATGATTTCTATTATTAGAGTTATTAGTATATTATTCTGTTTATTTAAATAAATTTGATAATTAGTATTTTCCAAATTATTTTGACAACACACAATAGAAAAAAAAAATTATTATTTTTCCTATATTTTATTAAAATATTTTGATTAATGAAAAGTTACTTTTCTACGATATATATATTAATTTTCTTCAAGTATTCATCTAAACGTATATTTTGACTAATAAGATGTAATTTTCAAAATTACTATATGTACATATTTTTGAAGTATTTCCGTAAATAAATTTTTACAAGTAAACGTGTTTTTTTAAGTAATATAAATATTTTCTAAGAATTTGTATATTCATCTACTCCCCAAATTTTCTTTCCAATCATCCCATTGCTCACGACTAATCGTGTCCTATTTTCTCGTGACTTCGAAACCCTACATACTGGCCTTGGCAATTGGACAGAACAGGACTTGTTGAATCATTGTATCACTCTAGGCAGTACCACCAGGCAAGACACATTGCCTTTACTGTTTAATTTCTTGCTCAATATCATGCATACTTTTTCTTTATGTTGTTCTTTCAAAATTATATATATATGCAAATTATTATATTTTATGCAATTGGCTTAGAGTTAAGGGACCACCGTATGTTTAGTGCATCTCATAAACTATCACGAAGTACCACGGATTGTGTGTGAGTTATGAGTCGCATATAGATGCGGATTTGCGTGCTGACTGATCATTGGTGCGTACAGGCCGTACGTTAGGATATAACTGCTAATAGAACTGTGTAGAAGACTTGGCAGTTATTAAGGACTAAACAGTGTCATAGAGACGACGCATGTATAGTATCATGAGGGGGGGAGGGGACAGTTATTAGCGTAGGGGCTACATTTTATTTTTACACACATTCTGGGCCGAGGGTGACTCTTATGAGCACTACCTTCTGTCCAGGGCCGATAGTAACTCGGATGAGCGCTACTTACTGCCACTCTTTATTTCTGCTGAGCCTACAGCCCTTGCGTAGAACGTTGTCCTCAAAGTGCATATCACATAGAATGGTTAGAAACCTTTACTCATGCATACTTTTCAGTTGAGCCTTATTTATTCAGTTTATCGGCATGGTATTATGTGTCTTGTTACGTCCCTCTGAGGACCTGGTGATCTATCCAGGTGTGTGTTTCGTGATTTCTTGCAGGTGCTCTAGCTAAGGCCATTCCTACCTTTGTGATGATTGCTTTTGGACTCGTCATTGCTTCGCTCGACCAATCACTTTCTTGTATATTTCTTCTCTATTTAAATTAGTTGGTAGTGGATTTGTCTCCGCCCAACGATTGTATACATGACAAACTCAAAGTTGCTTTTATATATTATTATCTATCTTTGTGGATGAGATTTAGTGTCTAGGCTTTCTACATTTTACAGCTTATGTATACATACGAGCCGTATATTTACTCGTATGTATACAGCTGGCATGATACGTTTCTAGTCTTATTATTTTGAGACTGGGGCGTTACAATAGTCTTGTTCTTGAGTATCTTCTCTCTCTAGTCCAATATAGACTCGGGCCTTTCCTCATACGAAACGTTGGTACCAACAACAAATTCCGAATGATCCAGGATGTGGCTCAGGTCAGGGATATACCGTCGCAATTGGGATACATGGAATACGTCATGCACCTCACGTAACGACGGCAAAAGAGCAAGACGATAGGACACATCTCCTACTCGCTCCAGGATGTCGAACGACCATATATACCTAGGACAAAGCTTTCCTCATACGCCGAAACGAATGATGCCACGGTTAGGTGAAATCCTCACGAATAGATGGTCCCCGACCGAGAATTCAAGGGGGCGCCGATGAGAATCGGCCTAATGAAACTGGCGATCTTGGGCAACTCGAAGATGATCTCTGACTCTCCTGACCACCTCAACTATCTGAGCAATCATTTCTGGACCGATCATCTGCCTCTCTCCAATATCATCCTATGGTAGCGGAGATCTGCACTTTCTGCCATACAGTGCCTCGAACGGTGCCATCTGGATGCTGGCCTGGAAACTATTATTGTACGAGAACTCCACCAAGTGCAGGTGATCTTTTCACAAACCACCGAAGTCAAGTGTACAAGATCTCAACATATCTTCCAAGGTTCGTATGGTACGCTCTGACTGACCATCTGTCAGCGGATGATAAGCTGAGCTTAACTGGAGGTGAGTTCCCAAACTCTCTTGCAGGCTGCGGAAAGTGTAACGTAAATCTTAAATCTCTGTCCGAGGTGATACTGACTGGTACTCCATGCAACCTAACTATCTGCCTGAGGTATATCTCTGCTAGCTGAGCCGTCGACTGACCAACCCTGAACGGAAGAAAGTGAGCCACCTTCGAGAACCTTTCTATAATAACCCAAATAACATCTCTACCGGCTGGGGACCTAGATAAGCCGGTCACGAAATCCATGGTTATATGCTCCCAACGCTATTCTGGAATCGACAAGGGATGAAGAAGTCCAACTGGCCTCTGATGTTCAGCTTTAACTTGTTGGCAAACTAAACAGCGAGAGACAAACCAGGATATCTTCCTCTTCATACCATTCCACCAAAAGTGCTGACGAATATCATGATACATCTTCATGCCACCGAGATGAACAGAATACTGAGAACTATGAGCCTCTGCCATGATCTCTTGTCTGATATCACCACTGGCTACACAAAGACGCCTCCCATGCCTAAGTGTACCGTCTTCATCGATACATAACTCTGGTCTTCATCCTGCCTCACACTCTGCTCTGAGTCACTGAAGCTTGGAATCTTCTGACTGTGCCATCCGGATCCTCTCGACTATACTGGACTAAACTTGCATACTGGACATACCCATCTTCTGAAGAACTGAAAATAACTCTGGCTGCGCTGTAAGGAAATAAACTCTGGCTCTTCACAACGTTGGCCTTCCCAGGATGATACTGCAGGTTGACATCATAATCCACAAGTAGCTCTAGCCACCTTCTCTGACGCATATTAAGATCCTTATGGGTGAAAACATACTTCAGGCTCTTGTGGTCGGTGAAAATCTCTACCCTATCTCCATACAAGTAATGCCTCCACAACTTAAGTGCAAACACTATTGCAGCTAACTCCAAGTCATGGGTTGGGTAATTCCTCTCATGATCACGAAGTTGTCGTGATGCATAAGATATTACCTTCCCATGCTGCATCAAAACGCATCCCAAACCTCTGCTTGAAGTATCATAATACACTGAGAATCCCTGGTCCCATCTGGAAGCGTGAGAATGGGTGCCGTCATCAAACCTCGCTTCAACTTCTCAAAAGAATCCTGACATTCTGCTGTCCAAGTAAATTGCACATCCTTGCGGGTCAACTGGGTCAATGGCGCAGAAATTCGAGCAAAGTCTGAAACAAATCGCCAATAGTAGCCGGCTAAGCCAAGGAAACTGCGAACTTCTGCAACTGTGATGGGTACTGGCCTTGTCTCAATGGCCACGATCTTCTGGGGATCCACTTCTACTCCTCCTTCGGTGATAATATGACCCAAGTACGAAATACGATCGAGCCAGAACTCGCATTTACTGAACTTGGCATACAACTGGTGCTCTCTTAGAATCTGGAGGATAACTCTGAGATGCTGCTCAAGCTCCGCTTCACTCTTGCTGTAGACCAGAATGTCGTCTATGAACACAATCATGAACTGATCCAAACAAGGCATGAAGATGCGATTCATGAGGTCCATGAATACAGTCGGCGTATTGGTTACACCAAATGGCATAACAAGGAACTCCTAATTCTCGTATCTAGATCTGAAAGCTGTCTTCGGGATGTCCTGCTCTCTGACTCGGATCTGATGATATCCTGACAGCAAATCAATCTTCGAGAATACTGCTGCCCCCTTGAGTTGATCAAACAAGTCATCTATCCTCGGGAGAGGGTATCTGTTCTTGATTGTTACTGAGTTCAAGGTACGATAATCTATATATAACCTGGACATACCATCCTTCTTTTTCACAAGAAGCATCGGGGCTCCCCAAGGCGATCTGCTAGCACAAATGAATCCCTTGGTTCTAAGTTCTTCAATCATCTTGTACAATATCTCTAGCTCTGACGGCGCCATCCTGTAGACTCTCTCTGACACTGGGGCTGTTCCGGGGATCAATTCTATGGTGAACTCGATCTCTCGCTCTAGCGGCATTCCTGGAAGATCTTCTGGAAAAACATCTGAAAACTCCTCAACTATCCAGGGTAACTGCACTGCTGCTACTGCCATCCGTAACACAGGAGGAGAAGGTTCAACTTTGCCTCGGGAAAAGGAAAACTCTAGCACGCCTGGAATGCTAAAAATAACCCTACCAATATGGCAGTCTATCCTAGCATACTGGTCTCTCAACCGATCCATCCCTAAGACCACATCATAATCGGCTATCGAGAATTCTATCAATCTAGCGGAAAACTCTCTACCGCTAACTATGATCCGACACGAGGAAAACACTCTATCTACTCCTACAAGACCTTTACCAGTAAGTATATTAAGCCTTACTTATAAGGACTCGGGCTCCAGTCCTATACGTGTCGCGAATCGTGCAGACATAAATGAATGTGATGCACCAGAGTCAAATAATACTGAAGTCAAAAAGGTGTTGACGAGAATAGTACCTGCAACTACCTCTCCTGGAACCAATCCTTCCTCTCCCATGGTCAAGGCCAACACTTGACCATGTCCTCTGGGTGCGGGTCCCTTCTGCTGAAAACTTTTCTGTCTGCTATGGATCAGGGCTTGGGCTTGGGCATACAGTTGCGGTCTCTGCTGCTGGAATACCTGGGCCTGCGTCGGCAATGGCCTCGGGAACGGGTATTGCTGCTGCTTCTGGACTGGTACTGGTCCTCTAACTGAAGGACTAGAGAAGGCTGATGAAGATGAACACCTCCTGTTCGGTTAGTTCCACACCCTGTGGTCCGGGGCACCACAAACTAAGCATAAACCCTGTGCTCTGCGACTATCTAATACCACATGTCCTGGCTTCCCACAATGAGTGCAACCCATTACGGAAGACTGCTTCTGCTTCTGCTGCTGAGGGTACGTCGGGGTTGAATGTTGAACCGACGTGACTGACGTCGCCCGTCTCGGAGCTCCAATGGTTAAAGCCATAGCTGTCGGGGTTGGTGCTGAAGACTGATTCATCTGGCTATGGGATCGCTTCCGACCCCCGGTCCTATCCACGATCCTCTAGGAGGTATACTCGTGCCTCCTTGCTGCTCTCAATACTGCATCAAAAGTCTGATGCTCAAACTGCTCCACTGCCAATAAGATCTCTAGATGGAGTCCCTGCTAGAACCGCTGGGCTCTGTCGAACTCGGTCGCTACCAAGGTGGGAGCAAACCGACTAAGTCTCGAAAACTCGACCGCATATTCGTCGACCGTCCTTCCCATCTGCTTCAGATTGGTGAACCTCGTCTGTAGATCGTATCGAGCTACAGCATCAAAATTCTTGGTCTAGAATCTCTCACGGAATACTACCCAGGCAATAGGTGCCACTAATCCAACGGCCTGCGCCGCCCACCAGATACGGGCAAGATCCAATAACTGCAGGCGCACCACGGCCACCTTCTCGTCTTCTGGAGTCCTGACTGCTTCTAGAATTATCTCTGTATCCTGAAGCCAAGCGTCTGCAGCAATAGCATCTTTGCTACCATCGAAGAAGGGAGGGTTCAAGCACTTGAAGCTGTTGGCCGCACTGTTCCCTTGATGACCTCCTCTAGTCAGAGCATCTATTACTACCTGGTGCAAGGCATCTCCTAGACGATCCTCAGAATCCAACAACGTCTTGATGAGACCCACCAAGGTGCCATCATCAGGCTCTGCAGGCTGGACGGGCTGAACTGGTGGCTCTTGACCCCCAGTAGGCATGACTCTGGAGGCTACTCCTGAATGCTGGGCTTGATCCCCAGGTTGCTACTGGTCCACGGAAGGTGCTCCGTCTTGCCGATCGGTAGGACCAGGAACAATACCACTGAAGAAGATGACATCGAGAAAAATAAGAAATAACCAGGACAGATCAAAGATACAAGCATGTGATCAGGTCAAGAATCCAGGGATTTAGAGGATATGAACAGAGATCAAGGACAAGTACTGATTGAGACATCTATTCGGTATACCCTCACATATCTTGATTTACAAGACCTGCATGGGCCACCACTTAAACCATGTAACGCCCCAGAACCAGAATACTGGAGAGCGGGGGCGTACATAGCCAGCTACGTATATTGAAGTGCAACCGTCTTCGCTATACGGTCACGGCTGTCTAGATACATGAGGGTTTAACTACAAGCCATCAGTCTCCTATGGTCATGAACAAGCCTATTGTCTCAATCTCAAGCAAGTAATAACAGTTACAAGTTGTCAGAGCACCAAATATACAATAATAAGGCGTCCCATATATTACATATTCGGATGATCATGAAGCTAGTCGTACAAAATGTCAAGACTAGCAAGAGTTTTAGTCATACATGATCAACCCTAGGATTGTTAATCATACTACAGTCCGTAGGCAGACAGTAAGTAAGGTGCAATCGAGCTAAACACGTGCTCGCCGGCTAAACGTCTCAAAAGAATAATTTTACAATAGAGTGGGAGAGCCAAAAATAAACCCACTCGTTGCCAGGGTTACGCCTGGTGGTCACCATCTGGCTGGAAGGTAGGTGGATCCTCTGGAGCTGCTCCATATCTGGCCATACAAAACCAACTGGTCAGACCCCAGAAAGAGCAAGTGCTACAAAGGAGGCTTCACTTAGAAACTAAACCAGTATATCATAATGAATATTAAAGATAATTATAAAGATACTGATAATAACATGGGTAACAATATTAAATTGAGTACGAGGAAACCATTCAAGTAGCCAGATTGTAACCCTTAAACCAAACAAGGACCGGGGTTGCAACCCTTCACTTGAATAGAAACCAGTCTCAAATACTTGTTAGTAAAGTAATAAGACAATAAACGAAGAGAGGACACAGAACTGTTCTGGGAGCCAGGTTACAACCCTTAAACCAAACAAGGATCGGGGTTGTAACCCTTCGCCTGAACAGAACTGGCCCCCTGATCATTATTGTTAAGGCAAGCATAAATAATCATACTATTGAAGTAAGGTAAAGCATGACGAGCATGACATGGGATGCAATAAGACAATAAACGAAGAGAGAACATAGAACTATTCTGGGAGCCAGGTTACAACCCTTAAACCAAACAAGGACAGGGGTTGTAACCCTTCGCCTGAACAGAACTGGCCCCCTGATCATTACTGTTAAGGCAAGCATAAGTAATCATGTCATGTCACAATCTTGTACAGGATCAGGATGAGACGAAGATATACTAAACCCCATCCAATCAATCACGGCCAAGCAATGAGTACGACTTGATACTTTAACTAACTAGGGTTATCATAGGCCTAGTTACTAGCAAGATGCAATTAGATTATTCCAACAGCCACAAGTCCTGCAGACCATCTAGGTTATCTAGACGCAATTAGGGGATTGAATTCATGTGGGTACATCGTCCAAGAAACGCCTGTACCCTTAAGTAGTTTGGTGGTTGCAACACATATCGGTGTGCTGGAAATGTGCCATACTCGACGGTAGGCTACAAATCCCATGATGGGGCGCCCAGATAACGGGATTGCTTGTAGCTGGAAAATCTCTCCATGACTACTGTATTTTCTAGTTATTAGCCTTAGTTAATTTTAGTAGGTACCCCTGACCGTGGTATTCAGGAGATCCCCATCCTAGACATGATGCAAGACAATACTGGTTTATTTGTACAAACACAATCGCCCACGGTGTTCAGCCTATTCATTCTTGTCATGTCAGGCTAGCTGTCTTAACAGCATATCGGGGGATGTCATGTCAGGTTTACTTGTCAAGAGTGCGCCACGGCGGGCCACTGTCGTGTTAAAGGAATATGTACAAACCTATTTAGCATCTCAATATAATAATAATAATGATAATAATAATAATAATAATATAATAATCAAAGAGGATAAGGATTAAGGGAAGGGCCATGCGGCTAAGGGAATTAAGATCCTGCGGCTAGGAGAAAGAGCTCATGCGGCTCGGGAAGGAAGGGGGCGCATGCGGCTGGAGAGAGATGCGGGCTTATGCGGCAAAGAGCACAGGGCGCATGCGGCTGGGAAGACGCAAGCATATGCGGCTAGAGAGGAACATGCTCAGGTGGCTGGGGAGGACTAAGCGTATGTGGGTGAAAGGACTGCGAGCATATGTTGCTGCGGAGTGCGGGTCTTGTACGGCAAGAGAACATGGCGCTCATGCGGCTGCGGGAAAACAAGATGCATGCGGCTAGAATTCGAGCAGAGTTCATGCGGCTAAGAGAACATGAGTCTATGCGGCTGAAAAGCAGAAGTTCATGCGACAAATAAAATCAAGGCATCCATGCGGCTAGGGACCAATAAGGCCATGCGGCTGAGTCATGCCAAGGCCTTATGCGGCCGCGGAGAAACGAGTTATATGCGGCAGCGAATAATTGAGTTTATGCGACAAATATTGCCATGCGACAATTATTGTCATGCGGCCAGGGAAAACTTGTCGCATGAAAATCCATGCGGTCAAGTAGTGCTCTTCTTTCCCACTTGTCCGAGAAGAAGAGCCATGAAGTCCATGGCTTCAAAGCTCCATAACTCCTTCATCCAAGGTCAGAATCCAGACTTCCAAAGGTCAAAATGGAGGCAGAATAAAATTCTCTATAACATAGAATCATCAGAACTTAGAAATAACAATGTTAAATAGATCAAAACTCAAGAAATCCGAAAATACTACAAGCTTAGATCTACACAAATTTAACCATGAAAATTAAAAATGCTAAATATTAAAGTGTCATAAAATCTCGTAGAGAAAAAAATGGAACAATAAAACTTGCGTTCCTCCATGAAGCAAGCTGCACTTGCCTAAGCTCTCTCTCTGGTAGGTGGAGAGTAATGGTGGAGAAGAAGAAGTAATGGAGAAAAATAAATGAAGAGAGAGAAGGAGTTGATGTTTAATAAAGAAAGAGATGAAGAACAGTTTGGCAACTCTAGAGGGGGGGTGAATAGAGTATATATATATATAATGACCAATTAAAAAATTACTCTTTCACGAACAATGAATAATCAGAGTAAAATGCGGAATGTAAATGAAAGACAAGAGAGCATACGCAAACACAGCAATTTTAACCTGGTTTCCCTCGTGGAGGACTAGTCCAGGCCTGAGAACTCTAGCTCAGGATTAAATCCACTATTTGTGAAATAGTAGCTTACAACCCGTGCCTTTACTTCAGAAGAGCACGTCAACTTCTTACAGAGAATCGCAGTGGCGATTGCTTGGAATTGTCCAAGCGATTTCTTCACTCTTGCACAAGAATCCTAACTGAGAGATACTGAGCACTCGAGACTTAGGAGGCTTGTGGCTAGTAGATGGGAAGGGTATGGCTTATAGAGCTTGTAGGAGAGAAGAGAAGAGAAGATTGAGTGATTCAAAATGAGAGAATTCATGCCCTATTTATACTGATTTTTGAGGCAGAATTCGGCCAGAATTCGGGTAGGAGAATTCAAAAATTTGGCCGTTGGACAGCTAGCAACCAGCTAACCCTAAAATTAGGGTTCCTGATTTCTAGGGGACAGAGTTCGGCCCGAACTCTGTGTGGAGGCAGAGTTCGGCCCGAACTCTGTCTCCAGAGCACAGAGTGATTCTAAGTGGGACTTGTGGGCAATTTTGTTTTGGTGGAGCTTGGGATTTTGGGTAGGCTTGTAGACCAAGTTCCAAGAGCTCAGCATAACTCAGAGTACATACTTCTAGACTCAATAAAATGTAAAAGTACAGACTCGAAAATATACTGAGAGTCGGAAACTGAGCTGTCGTTTGTCCCGAACTGAAAGCAGACGTCGTGTGTCGTATTGAATTTATACAGATATTATTTAGTCAATGTAGTCAATATTTGGTTGACTGTGACTTTGTGTCAACAATCTCCCCCATATTGATAATTGACAAAATAATATATGTATATTTCAATATTTATACCTTGACACAGTTGATTACAACATAGCTCCCCCATAACTGATGCAGAGCTAGAATCGGATAGCTCCCCCGTAATCAGTGAACGGTTCCGAGCTAGAAGTAGTAGCTCTCCCCCGTAAACAGTGCATATACCCTGTAACCTGATAGATAACATATTCCCAGAACGAGCACAGATATACACAGATGAATGCATAGAACCTGCATAGAACCTGTAATAGTTTCCCAAAACAAGCCAGCACAAAAATATACATATGTTTCTCTCCCTTTTGGCAGTTAGCAATATAAATAAGCAATGAATAGTAATACAACCACACCAAGAGAAAAAAATAGTATAATACTAGACAAGAGAGTGCATTGGCATAAAAGAAACTACGAGAAATAGCATAAAATAATATCCACCAACCAGAATGTCAAACACATCATCAGGGTTCTAAGATAAAAATCCAGTACATAAATCCATAACTAAATAACTAAAAACATAAAGCAACTAAGACCATCAGCAGTGGCAGCAGCATAGCAAGCCAGTCTCCATCACGGAGCACCAGAAGGTCCTGGAACATCTGAAGGACCAGGGAAAGAGCCAACGAAAAGGTCCTGGAACATCTGAAGATCCACAAAAGTATCATCTGGATCCATATACTGCATGACCCACGGATCGTCTAGACGATGACCCGAGCGATGTGGATCCCGCTCAATAGGCACATGCAAATCAGGATGACGAGCAAGCGAATACCGCATATCATGCAGAGAGTTCCCAAGGGCACTAATCTGCAGAGTGGTACGGTAATCCTGCTGCGTCCAGCGATCATCCTCAATAGCAAAATGATCGCGAAGCATAGTCTGAAGCGAATCCAGGTTGGCAGGAGGTGCAGTCTGACCGAGCGGAGGGGCGTCAGGCTCCTCATCAGCAGACAACTCAGTAGTAGCAACAGGCTGAAGGCGTCGTACCTTAGATAGAAAGGTAGGTGCCGGCAGGAACGGACAAGCATCAAGTGGTATACGAAAAGCATGAAAGATCATAGGAAGATACAGAGGATAAACCAAAGCTCGTGGTTTCCTCCTACAGCGAATCATCCAGTCCATCATAGTACGTGGAAGATTGAAATGAATTCCAAAGTGAAGATGATAAAGAGCAGAAATGTCAAGATAAGTGATTTCATCAGGGGAACCGATCTTGGGTAGAATGGTATTAGAGATGATCCAATGAAGATCAGAAAAATATGGGTTGAGATATTTCGTCATGAGCTTTCGAGGACGTGTGTATGGAATGCACAAATCGTCCTTGAAGCTTTCAAGTGAAAGTCCGTTAGGAAAACGGAACGAGCGAGCATCAACAAGCCTTTCCCAAGAACTTGGCTCAAGAAGATCAAGATATTCGGCTAGTTCAAAGTCATCAAACGAGATATCGATACCAGCAACTCGTGAATAAATACGAAGGTCATCAAAGGTTAAGTTGCAGTAGAACATTTGAACGGCATGACGATAAATAGCAGAAGATGTAGTGACTAGTTCATCAATATAGAGGTCATGGAATAAAGAATCATATTGAGAGAATATGGAAAAATTGATAGGATGTCCTGTGAATACCTGACGATTCCGAAAGTCACTAAACCAGTTGTTTGATGCATCAAGTGAGACAAAAAGTCTATTGTCATAAGTGGAAGGATGTTGAGGACGAGGTGGATTGAACAAAGGGTGAGGTGGTTGAAGTTGTTCAATGATTTGTTCAATTGATGGAGGAGAATCCGAAGAGGAAATACTCTCAACTCGAATCCTCTTCCCACGATTGAACAAGCAAGGAGCCATTAAAAGATTTTTAAAAAAAATGGTACCTCAAATAGGTAAAGAACAATGGAGGAGAATGGAGAGGAGACACCTTTTTCTTGATTTGAGAAGCAATGAGGCACTCTAGATCAAAAACTAGGGTTAGGGTTTCAAGGAAAGAGTGTGTATAGGTGAGAAAAGGTGGTAATAGTGAAGGAGAGAGAAAGAATCCCGACATAAAGTAGGGTTTTGTCTTTGGTCGGGTGAAATATTGACCATTGGATTAGAATAGATCCAACGGCAGAGCCAGATCCCGACCCTGGAACCAAGGGACCGAACTCGGCCCGAACTCGGATAGGAGCAGAGTTCGGCCCGAGTTCTGGATTATTGGTCCAGAACAGAACAAAGGCTAAAATGAAAACAAAAGTTGAAGAATAACAAGAAATGATAACAAAGATTTAAGAGTTAAACAAAAGAAAGTTGAGGACACCAAATAGAATAGATAGAGAAGGAGAGGTACACAGAAAACAGAATGAACTTTTTAGAAAATATCAATTAGGCAATATTAAATCGAAACGAGCCATATAATAAATAAAGATATATATTGTGGTTCAATAGTCCAAATTTGCCATGGGTTAGCTGCAGGGGCCGGATCCCAGCTAGCGGTAGTCCTGAGGACTAGTGCACCGTGTCGCTTAGGCTTTTACGCCTTGTTGTCAGAAGGACCCTTTCGGCTTGTACCCATACCAAATTCTTCGTAAAAGAATCACAATATACTCGATATTTACGCAGGTGAGTTTCAATTTATGACTGCTTCATCTAAGATTCCAAGTTCACGACAAAGAAAATTGAAACGCTCTTCGGATAGTGGCTTAGTAAAGAAATCTGCAAGCTGATGATCAGTGTCAATAAATTCTAAGTTAATCGTGCCATTTTGCTGATGATCACGCAAAAAGTGGTGTCTGATCTCAATGTGTTTAGTGCGTGAGTGGCATACAGGGTTCTTAGTCAAATTGATGGCACTAGTATTGTCACAGAATATAGGAATATGCATGAAAGATAACTTATAGTCTTCCAGGGTTTGCTTCATCCACAGAATTTGTGCACAACAATGCCCAGCTGCTATGTATTCAGCTTCTGTTGTGGATAGTGCAACAGAGTTCTGTTTCTTGCTAAACCAGGAGACTAAAGCTTTTTCTAATAAATGACACGTGCCGCTCGTACTTTTACGGTCGACCTTGCATCCAGCGAAGTCAGCATCAGAGTAACCAATAAGATCAAATGATGTTGACTTGGGATACCATAGGCCTACTGTAACCGTACCCTTAAGGTATCTAAAGATACGCTTAACTGCGGTCATGTGTGATTCCTTAGGATTAGCTTGATATCTAGCACATAGGCAAACACTGAACATGATATCGGGACGACTAGTAGTTAAATAAAGTAAGCTGCCTATCATACCTCGATACTTACGTTGATCAACAGGTTTGCCGCTCTCATCTGGTTCGAGTTTGGTTGAAGTGGCCATTGGCGTGCTGATTGGTTTGATGTTGTCAAGATCGAACTTTTTCAGCATGTCCTTGGTGTACTTTGATTGGCAGATGAAAGTTCCATTAGCCAGTTGTTTTACTTGCAGACCAAGAAAGTAGTTGAGCTCTCCCATCATGCTCATCTCAAATTCCGTCTGCATACACTTGGCAAATTCTTGACAAAGAGTTTTATCAGTAGACCCAAAAATAATATCATCAACATAAATCTGAATTAATAGAATGGTGTCTTTGAAAGATTTGATAAATAGTGTAGTGTCAATTTTCCCTTTAGAAAAACCTTTCTCAAGCAAGAAGCTGCTTAGCCTTTCATACCAAGCTTTGGGGGCTTGTTTAAGGCCATAAAGCGCTTTCTTTAGCTTGAACACGTGGTCGGGAAATTTGTGATTTTCAAAGCCAGGAGGTTGTTTGACATAAACTTCCTCCTTAATAAAGCCATTCAAGAAAGCACTTTTAACATCCATTTGAAATAATTTAAAGTTCTGATGATTGGCAAAAGCACAAAGCATCCGAATGGATTCTAGTCTAGCAACAGGAGCATATGTCTCATCGTAGTCGATACCTTCCTCTTGGTTGTATCCTTGAGCTACTAGACGAGCTTTGTTACGTGTGACTGAACCATCTTCACTTACTTTGTTTCTAAAACACCCATTTGGTACCAATTATTGAGTGATTAGCCGGTTTAGGAACTAGTTCCCATACTTGGCTTCTCTCAAATTGGTTGAGTTTTTCTTGCATAGCAGAGATCCAAAATTCATCAGTAAAAGCTTCAGAAATGTTTTTAGGCTCTACTTGTGAAATGAAGGCAGTGCTAGCAACAGAGTCTCTTAATGATGATCTAGTAGTGACTCCACGTGAAACTTTACCTATGACTAAATTTTCTGGATGAGAAGGTTTGAAAGAGAATTTCTTAGGCAAACCCTCCAGAGAATTAGTTTCGGTTGAAGTATTCATTGGAGTAGAAGTTGATGGCTCAATGTCATCATTAAGAGTATTTGCTGTACTGTTGTCTTCATCAAAAGTCACATTTGTTGACTCTTCCACAATAAGTGAGCGTTTATTGAAAACTCTATATCCCTTACTCTTGGCGGCATAACCAAGAAAGATACCATCGTCAGCTTTGGCATCAAATTTGCCTAAGTTGTCTTTGGTGTTAAGGATAAAACATCTGCAGCCAAAAACTCTAAAATAAGAAACATTTGGGGTTCTCCCAAACCAAAGCTCATAGGGTGTTTTCTTCGAAATGGGACGAATAAGCACCCTATTCAAAATGTGGCATGCTGTACTTACAGCCTCTGCCCAAAAATATTTCAGAAGAGAAAATTTATTCAACATGACTCTAGCCATATCGCCAAGAGTCCTATTCTTCCGCTCCACAACACCATTTTGTTGAGGAGTTCTAGGACAAGAAAATTCATGATCAAAACTATTTGCATTACAAAAACTTTCAAAATCTGAATTTACGAATTCGCCTCCATGATCACTTCGGATTCGAGTAATCATGTAGCCTTTTTCGTTTTGAACTTTATTTACAAAAACTTTGAAAACAGAGATAGCGTCGCTCTTATTAGCGAGAAAGAAAACCCAAGTAAATCTCGAAAAATCATCAACAATAACAAAAGCATAAAGTTTGCCACCAAGGCTAGCTATTCTACTAGGACCAAATAAATTCATATGAAGTAATTGCAAGGGTCTAGTAGTACTTACAGAGTTGATGGAATGAAATGAGGATTTAGTTGCCTTGTTTAGTTCACATTCGGCACATACCGTGTCCTTTTTGAATGTGATGTCAGGCAATCCTCTCACTAACTTCTTGGTAGAAAGCCTGGATATAGCATCCATGTTGGCATGAATGAGACGCTGGTGCCAAAGTAGTCGTTCGTCTTTGTGGGCATATAAACATCTACCTGCATGGTTAGTATTTATAGAGAGATAGAAAATATAGATATTGTCCTCTCTTTTTCCTTCAAAAGCAATGTCTCCTGTTGACCTATCATAGATATAGCAACAGTTTTGTCCAAAGTTAATATCATATCCATGATCAGCAAGATGGCTAATGCTGAGCAGGTTATGTTTTAACTCGGTCACTAGGCAGACATCCTTTATAACAGGAGAAGGAGGATGACCAATGATACCGTTACCTATTATGTGCCCTTTGAGATTGTTACCGAAGGATACGTATCCTTCTCTTTTCATCGATAGTGATGCAAAAAGATTTGCGTCTCCCGTCATATGTCGCGAGCATCCACTATCGAGAATCCACTTACTCTCAGTTGAGGAGGGAAGGTCCACCTACATCAAGAGTAGATGTGACCTTTGGTACCCATTTTCTTGAGGGTCCTGAAAAGTTAGTTTTTGGAAACCAAGCATATATTTTCTTGTCTACCAATCTTCTAACTCTACACTGTGGTGAGATGTGTCCATGTATTCCACAGTAAGTACAGATAGCATTTTTATTTATACTGGGAGCATGAGAATGATATCTATAAGCAACAGGATGAGGATGATATGGAGAGTTAGCATGGTAATGAGGACTATGCATAGAGTGAGTGGCATGATGATGATGTCTGTGTGGCATAGCATGATGATATTGACTGTGAGGAGTGGCATGCTGAGATTGTCTATATGGCATAGTGTGATGCTGTGGCATGATATGATGATTTTACTTATGTGGCATAACATGATGATTTTGTCTACGTGGCATGGCATGTTGATGTGGTATGGTATGATGACTTTGTCTATGTGTAGAGTGATATTGGTTGTGTCTTTGTGCAGTATAATGAGTATGAGGAATATTCTTACGTGCACGTGGTTTGTGAAAGTTTGTGTATATAAATGTATGGTTATGTGCTGCATGAGAATGACGTGGTTGACTAGTATGAGTGGTGTTGTGCCCATGTGATTGGGTTTGAGGTTGAACAACCTGTTTACCCAATTTGGTTTCTATTCTTTTAGACATAGCTTGCAGTTCATCAATCTTGATATTTAAGCCATAAATCTTAGTCATGGAAATCTTGTGTCTACTCTTTTCTTCAGCAAGCAACGTGTTGAGAGTAGTGATTTCTTGAGTTTGTTGCTCAATGCGTGCTTCAGCATCATGTAAGCTTAATTTAAGCTTGGATACTTCATCAGTGTCATTTGTGGGTGATGTGTTTCTAACATTATCAAGAAGTAAAGAAATTCTTTGTATCTCATCTTCTAGACTTTTGATTTTGTCCTTGGCATGCTTGTATTTACCGATAACCTTTTTGTGATCATCAAGTAAATCGGTGAAAGCATCGCCAAGTTCATCAAAAGAGAAGTCATCTAAAGTTTCGTTTGATACCTTGGTAGAATTTGCCATGAGGCACACATTTGCTTTGTCTTGAGGAGAGTTCTTTTCTTCCTCGGAGTCACTTGCTTCGCTTTCATGCCAAATGCTTGTGTTGGCATACCTTTTTGATGAGTTCTTCTTGTAGGGCTTTTTATACCGGTTGCTTTTCTTTAAGAGCGGACAGTCTCTTCTGATGTGTCCAGTCTTTTTGCAACCATAGCAGGTTGGCTCTTCTTCATCGTCTTCTTGTGGTTCCTTCTTTCTTTGATTGAAGCGAAGGAATTTCTTGAAGTTACGTACCATGAGAGCTTGGTCTTCATCATCTGAGATATCGTCTTCAGTCTCATCGTGATCAACCTTTCGTCGATGAACTTTGAGTGCGATCTCCCTGGTCTTCGGAGCAGGCTCTTCGAAGTCCTTGAGGTCAAGCTCGTGAGTCATGAGCTTGCCCATCAAAGTCTCCATAGACATACTTGTGAGATCATTTCCTTCTATGATGGCTGTCACCTTAGGGTTCCAAATCTTTGGTAGCCCTCTGAGTAGCTTGCGGATCTTCTCATGGTTTGAGTACTGCTTACCAAGCGAGGATAACGGGTTGATGATGTCGAGGAATCTTGTAAACATTTGAGTGATCGTCTCATTTGGCTTCATCTTGAAGGCTTCGTACTCTTGAGTGAGACGGCTTATCTTTGATTCCTTGACTTGAGTGGTTCCTTCATGCGTCACTTCCAGAAGTCTCCATACTTCATGAGCAGTGGTGCATGTAGAGACCCTGTTAAACTCGTTCCTGTCTATAGCACAGAATAAAGCATTAATAGCCCTAGCATCTAGACTTGCCTGTTTCTTCTCCTCGACAGAATATTTGTCGTGTGGTTTCTCAGTGAGGTCACCATCGACAACTATTCTGGCGGGCTTTTTGTAACCGTCAGTTACGACAGTCCACAGCTCAAAGTCTAGAGACTTCAGATAAAAACTCATCCTTGTTTTCCAATATGTGTAGTTAGTCCCATCAAATAGGGGAGGCCTATGAGTGGACTGACCTTCACCATGATTGGAGATCAAGGATTGTGTGGTTGCCATGGATCAGCTCTTAGGATGTTAGTCCTTATAAAGAGAACAGAGCTCTGATACCAATTGAAGAACAGTTTGGCAACTCTAGAGGGGGGGTGAATAGAGTATATATATATATAATGACCAATTAAAAAATTACTCTTTCACGAACAATGAATAATCAGAGTAAAATGCAGAATGTAAATGAAAGACAAGAGAGCATACGCAAACACAGCAATTTTAACCTGGTTTCCCTCGTGGAGGACTAGTCCAGGCCTGAGAACTCTAGCTCAGGATTAAATCCACTATTTGTGAAATAGTAGCTTACAACCCATGCCTTTACTTCAGAAGAGCACGTCAACTTCTTACAGAGAATCGCAGTGGCGATTGCTTGGAATTGTCCAAGCGATTTCTTCACTCTTGCACAAGAATCCTAACTGAGAGATGCTGAGCACTCGAGACTTAGGAGGCTTGTGGCTAGTAGATGGGAAGGGTATGGCTTATAGAGCTTGTAGGAGAGAAGAGAAGAGAAGATTGAGTGATTCAAAATGAGAGAATTCATGCCCTATTTATACTGATTTTTGAGGCAGAATTCGGCCAGAATTCGGGTTGGAGAATTCAAAAATTTGGCCGTTGGACAGCTAGCAACCAGCTAACCCTAAAATTAGGGTTCCTGATTTCTAGGGGACAGAGTTCGGCCCGAACTCTGTGTGGAGGCAGAGTTCGGCCCGAACTCTGTCTCCAGAGCACAGAGTGATTCTAAGTGGGACTTGTGGGCAATTTTGTTTTGGTGGAGCTTGGGATTTTGGGTAGGCTTGTAGACCAAGTTCCAAGAGCTCAGCATAACTCAGAGTACATACTTCTAGACTCAATGAAATATAAAAGTACAGACTCGAAAATATACTGAGAGTCGAAAACTGAGCTGTCGTTTGTCCCGAACTGAAAGCAGACGTCGTGTGTCGTATTGAATTTATACAGATATTATTTAGTCAATGTAGTCAATATTTGGTTGACTGTGACTTTGTGTCAACAAGAGAGGGTGAAGGTGGGGTTGGTCCACAAAAAAACCAATCCAAATCGAACCAAGCCAACCAAGCCGAACCAAGCAAGGAAATACCAGAATAAACCATGCAATGAGACGTACCATGAATCAAGATACGTATACGTATATCAAAATACATAATACATACCACGGTCGTTACATCATTCTCTGGGAGATTTTTACTAATAAAGATTGGTCATGATACGCCATTCTCTCTAATATCGATCTGGACTAGTTGATCCTCAATAGGTGGTTCTCGTTGTTCAAAACGAAGTTCCCACTGATTGTCTATCTTTTGTGCCCAAAGGTCCACTTCAGGAGCTTCTTCAATGTCATCTTCATTATCTTCCGAAAATTCGGCAGACACCGTGTTAGAAGATACTACCACCCTATGAACATAACCAATACTGGTGTTAGAATCCCATGAAATAGAATCAGAAGAGTTAGATCGTTCTTTCTCATCAAATTCAGACGGTTCTGGAGTTGGGAGTGGTGAAGCATAACCTAGTCCCCGTTTCGTTTTACTGTGGTATTGTTGTGATTTTCCTCTTGGAACAACAATACGAAGAGGAGTTCGCCTCCCTTTACCGTTTTGAGGCCTGTTCTGAAATCATAGCCCATTTTACGGATGATTGCTTTAGATTGTGGACTATAGTGTCGTAATTGTAGCCTTCCTGAATCATATCTTTTATCGTTATAAAGCATGATTTTTGGTTCCTCACTTTTGTTGAAGAATATAGGCTTTTCATCCTTCTTTCGAGACGGTACTAAGAAGTAGGACTCTTGTATTGAATCCAGTGATACCATATTTTGCGGAGATGATACGACTTCTATTGTAAGTGGTTTAAAGCTATCTAGCATATCCAAATAACACTGAGTATAGTAAGACACATCAGTATACTGTAAAGGAGATGCTTTATTGATTTTTATACCATCATTTACAACAGAAACTTTAGCCTTAGCAGGCTTAGTCGGATTGATGACAAGAGGAGGAGGAGAAGAACGAGAATGAGGAGGGGCTTCTTACGACGAAGATCGATTGTAAGCGACTCAGAAGAGGCGAGCTCCCTTTGTTCTTGACTATCACCCTTAGGCCGATTCTCATGGGAAGGAAGATAAATAGTCAGTGGTTTGGAATATTGAGGACATGAGGTACGTCCTTTGACCGGAATTACCAGAGTATTATTCGGTACACTTTTCTGTTCTTCATCTGTGTCCATTGCCAATACCACCTTCATGAATTCTTCTTTGTATATACGAGAATCGTTGCAATATGCTTCAACTCCTTTGAAAGGATTCAGATCTGTAACCTCTTTTTGGACTTCTCCATTACCATCCATATATTTGAAACATTGGTGGAGCATAGAGGGTACAATATTATGTTCATGGAGAAATGGCCTTCCCAATAAAGCATTGTATGAGCCATGATTGTCAATAACATAGAAAGTTACCTTTGTATGAATATTGCCAATTTGAAGTTTTAGGCGTATCCTCCCCAAAGGTTCACTTCTTCCTTGATTGAACCCCAAGATGGTAGTGATAGTTATAGAAAGGTTATGCACTGGGATCTATAAAGCATCCAGTAAAGACTTCGGCATGATGCTAAGTGCGGACCCTGGGTCAATCAGACTGCAGTTGACTTTTATGGTGTCTATATACCCCATAAAATAGAGAGGACGATCATGACGATTATTTTCTAATAACATGTCATCTTGTGTAAAAGTAATATTGGGCATTCGTTCGAATACACTATGACAATGTTCACAGCTGACTGGCTCCTTTTCTGGCTTCTTGAGAAGATTAATATAAGCATCAGCCTGTATCAAGGCTTCGCTTAACGTCTCTCGAGTTTCTTTTGAGAGACGTAATAGTTCAAAGATTGATAATCTTACTGGAGTATTGGCCAATTGAGCCAATATGTCAAAATTGTAAGGCTTTTCAAGTCCAAGAGATGCGGACTTCTTCAGTGCCTTGTCAAAGCGAACAGGTTGCTCTCCCTTGTCTGCTGATATTAGTTTAAGAGGAGATGGTTTGACTACCGACGGGGATGTAGATGGTATATTCTCGCCAGGAGAAGATGATGTAGGAGCATCATTAGGAAATGGAGCAGGATTCCCTTGATTTTTGGGATATTCCCGAAGATAGGGTTTTCCAGAGCTAGTGCCTATTAGAATTTCTTCTTCTGTTACTAGTTCAAAGGATACCATGTTGTAACTTTTAGATTTGGATTTGGTGTGCTTCTTCTGCTTAGAAGAGGAAGGTGTTTCAAACTCTGCTACCAGATCTGGATGAATCCACATGATCTCTCCTCTGTCAGTCGATAGTGGAACAAGACCTTCATTTTGAGGAGGTCGGAGATTCATGATCTCAAGAGTAGTCCTTGGAATGGGGACAACAATATCTTGTACAAGTTATGGTAGAAAGTCACCGAATTGTAGAGAAACCACATTAGCAGTCACCGTTTTCTCGTCCTGCTGAAGAGTAATTGCTCCAGAATTAACCAACTCCCGAATTTTGCCCTTGAGCACATAACATGCTCTGGTTGGATGCCCTATAAATCTGTGATAAATACAGTATTTAGGGTGATCGTTTTTACCCACTTTTTCTGGCCATTTTGCCTTTGGAAGTTGGAGCTTATTACTTTTGATCAAGCAATCGAAGATGCTCAAAGTATCACCTTCATCGAAAGAATATTCTTTCTTTGGACGAGTTGTCTTCTGTAGTGGTGCTGATGGAGTAGGTGCTGTCTGAGTGACGTTGACAGCCAAAGACTCCTTATCCTTGAGATTGATGGCCAGTGTTTCTTTATTCTTGCAGTTATTCTGGCAATTATTACCCCCGGGTGTGGAATGTTCATCTTGGTTAGGATGAGTTATTTGAACTCCTAACTGCTTGAACTTTTCAGTACTAACCTCCGTCGCCTTTGTATTTACAATAAAAGAAGGTCAATCCTGGAATTGCGTAGATCCTGTCCACATACTGATAGTAGGCAACAAGTTTGATTTGCGAGTGTCTATTATTATAGCAGATGGAGTTCCTAAAGGCATTTTGAGTGCCTCTCGACGGAATCTTTCAATAAAACTCTCCGTAGATTTGTTGTGCCTCTGTTTAATCTTAATGAGGACAGACATCGTCATGTCGTTGACTCCCTCATAAAACCATTCTAAGAACATTTGCAAGTGATGCAGCCATCAGACAAGCTACGATACAAGTCATATGCTGTGCCGGCTAAACAACTGACGAACACTCTGGTAAGGAGAGCATTATTTTGCTGTATTTGATCAGTCATCACCTCAAAGTGATTGATGTACTGACTTGGAGAGGTGCTGCCATCAAACAACATAATGGTGGGAAGCTTGTATTTGGAAGGGAATGGAACTTCCTTCCATTCTGTAGGATACTGTTGCTTTATGCCCAGTCTTTGTAGGCCATCCTTCTGCTTGAAGGCTTCAAACTGAGTGCATAATAGTTTCACAGTTTCATTAGCATCCCCTGATGTTTGAGAATTGATGGGTTGGTTAGAAGTATTAGGAGGAGGAACAACGTGATAATTACCACCTCCAGCACCAGACTGACTGGGATCAGCTTGAATTGGCACAGAAGCAACCTGAGGCGTTGGTACCCCCAGATTAATAGGTACATAAGATGCTATAAGTTCAGGATTCATAACAATGTTTACAATCGGTGGCACTGTATGTTGAGCCACGATTATAGTGTGCATGTTAGCAACCATTTCTGCCATGGTCTTTAATTTGTCCTCTAATGAAACAATTCGTTGCTCTTGACTAGTTGAAGTAGAGGCATCTTGATCTTCCGTAATGGTATATGTCGTCACTTCTCTTATTGCTATTGATGGGATAGTCTGTTCAGAACTTTCACTATCTGCATCAAACTTTGAAAAAGAGTCCTCTCCTATATGAGTGATGGGGAGATCTTCTTGATTAAAGACACCTTGGTTCAAATGTCAATTTCTTGATCTAGTGTATTGAAAGACACCTTCACTAGATGCATGAATCCGATCTAAGTATTGCTGACTGGGATTACGGGATGCATTACGTCTTGGACGTTTCTCACCCCCAGTGCTTTGAGAAGTCATGTTGACAGAAGCATATAATAGCTCTTCTTTGTCTCCTATTATATGCTCAGGAGTTGGAGCATAGTTCAGACGATCGAAGACAGATCGTCGAGCCAATTGGCAACAACAGTTGATGACGACTTCATGAAGGTAATGGCGATCTGAAGCATGATTTGGAGGTGAGGGAGACATCCCTATAATCTCCCGTCTTTGTATAAGACATTGTCGGAGATCAGTTACAACTACAGGACAAGAAGAAGTTGGAGGAACGTATTCCTTAATGATGTTAGGAACATGTCTCCTATTCTTCAGATGTTTTGTTCCCTGAGTGTACAAAGATGTACTCAACTCATTAGCATAAGTGGTTGGGACCTTCTTTTCAAACTTTGGCTTCTGGTATAGATTGGCCTTTGGCATAGGGTTCTTACGTTTCACCAAAGTTGATACTGGTTGACGCCTATTGAGATAAGCGCGTAAATCAGAAAATTCTGCTCCAGGTGTCTTTGTTTGTGATATTCTTAATTTTCCTTGCTTAGATCTTAAAATTTGCAAGGTGAAAAGGTCTTGACCAGACCACATAGGAGTAGGTAAGATACCTCTTTGATCAGTATTATTTTCGATATCAGAGATCCGAAGACCTATTTTAAAGGAATAGAATCTGATATGTCTTCCTCTGAGTCATAGACCAGGGAAGTTTGAGAAAGGACCAAAGGGTACTTTCCTTTATTTTGTAGAGGGTTAGCTAAGAAGCGTTCCACTTTGTTCTATTGTGAGACCATTTTAGGCACAGATTGCGCCCATTGAGGAAATGTCAAAAGACTCTTCCCTTTGTTCTGTCTAGTATTGGCACTAGAACATTAATTCTCCAAGTTCAGAACTTGAGAATTAGAAGAGGGAATAGCCAAAAGACTAGTTTTCTTGAGTTGTGCCAGAGCGGCAGACTGCACCTGAATAACTGATTGCTTGGGTTGCGCTATAGTGCTATGGGCTACTGGTTGCACCCTAGCCATATAGGCTACTGGTTGTGCCTTGGCAGCGACATGGGTAGACTGCTCCTTAGCCACAACTTGAACAGATTGTGCGTGGGCAGCAGGAAGAGTGGACTATGCCTTGGCAACAGAAGCAGGCTGTGCGAGGCGGATTACGCCTTAGCCACTGAGCATTCAAGTTGCGCCTGTACAACAGCAACTACAGGTGACTTAGGAGTCCATACAGTCCTGTTCTTGGCAATAGCCACAGTGCGCTTGTTGCTCTTGTTGTTGATCATATTCTCGTAGGCTGTCTGGTTGACTTGAACAACCAGAGTCTTCTGCATCTTGCCGATCGACGCAGTATCACATTGAGTTGTCACCTTCTCGTCGGAGGAGAAAGTCTTCTCCAGTAGAGTCGCCATTTTGTTTGCAAAAACAAAAACTTTATTCTAAACTTGTGAAACAATAGGACAAAGTACAATGAATTCTGGAGAAGTACAACTGTAGGAATCTGATCAAAAGATGATCACTTTAACCCTTGGACTATGTGAACTTGAAGACTGTAGCCTCTAGAGAATGCAGCAGCAATTTTTGCAAGAGTTCTTGATCTCTGTGCGTATGTATGTGATGCTTTCATAATGATTGGAAACTCTATTTATAGAGTTCAGGAAATAACTGTTTTAGCAGTTATTCTGATGTGCGTGAAGCTGGATTACGCTATACTGGGTTGCGCGAACCTCCTGTTGTGCCAACTTTCATTCGGTTATAAGTCGTGTACTAACTGTATTTAGACGCGTGACATCATGTGATTGAGATGCTCATGGTCGTATACAGGATAGTAGACACGTCTTGAAAGATTAGTGGCATATGCACCACGTCATCCTACTTTAGAAATAAAAATTGTCTCAACTTTGGCAGATTGCGCGAACTTTAGTCAATGATAAAACTGCGCCTGATTGAGCCGTGCCTAGACACGTGGCAGCTTTTGAGCAGAAGTCATTCAGATTACGCCTAGGCACAACTAAAGATTTTGTCTGGATTGTGCTTAAGCACAACTTATAAAGTGTACAGGACAGCTGTCAACCAACTCCCCTCGAGCAGCACAATTCACGGGATTCGAAGAGATTTTTCTCGTTCACTGTGGTATCAGTTGTCAGTGTTGTTAGGTAATGATGGCTATTAAATATCAGATGCCAGGTAAATTTTGGCACAGTAAGACTGGGCACAGTCTGATATATGGTGCATCATGTTTAGCGATGCAGTTCATTCTATGAGCTTCATATCAGTGGTACAACCTAATTTTTTTGGGCGTAACTTGATCACTGGTTAGTGGGTTCATGGCACAACTTAATTTTTAGGCCCTATAGCTGCCACTCATGTGAGTAGGTCAGGGTCATCAGTAGTACTCTAGGCTGCTGCCACGATGTTCCTGAATTAGAGGTGGTGGCTCCAAAGGTTGAGAAACCGAATGGTTCTCTTGATCTGGTTCGAGTTGCTGCTGATCTCAATGAGAAGGAGGGATGATCCAATTTTATGGTATTGAGATAGGAAAGTTTGGATATGAGTCCCATGTCAGACCACAGAGTGTTGACCAGGGCACGATCCAGGCGAGAGTATTGCCACCGGGAGCCTTCTTGCATGTTGTACCAGGTGAATCGTTGTCGAATAACTCAAGGGGAGACAGGTGGGTATTGAAAATAAAACTATTGAAGTCGTTCTTGGCCGTTTGAGGGGGCAGGCGACCTCATGACTTCTCCTCTCTGCATGTAATTGCGTTAAAGTTCCCCACGCATATCTACGGGAGGTTGATGAAGTTAAGGTGAGTGTCCCTCAGGTTATTCTAAAGCTATTTACATTCTGGGATGTCGCAGCTGCCGTGAACCACGGATAAGAAGGAACAGGTCTGGAGAGTGGGGTGTTCCACCTAGCAGGAGAGCGCCTGTCTCGAATCATAGATGGTGTCGAACTTGATGTCTGCAGAAAGTAGGATCCAAATATCGTTGCATCCTACTGCATCGGAGGGGAAGCCAGCTGAAGCTGGATGGATTTGAGTTTCTTGTGAGGGAGTTTGGGTTCGATGATCACTAATATATCAATCATGTTGATATTCTTGAGACTGATTAATCTTCTCAAGGTTGGTTTATCCGCCAGGCCCCTAACATTCCAAGAAAGGATGTTAAGCATTAGGGTATGGGGGGTTTGGTGAGTTCATAGCCAACCTTGTGGTCATGGCCGTGGACTCTTTGTCTCTCATCTTCTTCCTATTTTTTTAGATGGTACGATGGATATGTCCTCTATTCCGCCTTTCGTAGCGGACGTGGTTTCGATTGGGTCAACAACTTCCTTGGTGGAGTGCATGTAGGCCTCTCCCTCTATTTTTGCTAGGGTACCGAAGTGGCTATTCGGGATGATGAGACTAGCGTCCATGGATTGTTGTAACCTGGCCACTGGGGTTAGGCAGATGTTGGCCAGGGTGTCCGTGCGAATGCTCTCTAAGTTGTGGGGAGGGAGGGTAAGCCTAGTTGGGAATTGGTTTGACTTTGGGCCAAATATAAACTAATGTCAACTTGGATTACACCTAAGACACTTTCTATAAATATAACCTTTCCAAAAAAGAAATATATTAATTTAAATAAAATATATGTACGATATATATCTATACAAACGTATTTTGGATGCAGTACATATTGGGTTTGGGTTTGGTTTGGGTTAAATTTAGGCTAGTTTGGTACGACTGAGTCTCCTAAAAATTCAAAAGCCTTTATAATTAATTAATTACGCCAAAAATATGGTTTAAGCCACACTTGACTGATTATCATACAAAGAAATTAAATATGGCCAGGCCATCCCTACCATGGCTAATATGCTAGTCTTGGCACACGACTACACTAGCCATGCCATAATTTATAGTAAACATATATATTAAAACTTAACCATGACTAAGTCTATATGTAATTAATAAATACTTTTTAAAAATATAAAAATCCAAAAAATCACTATTTAGTCCAAATAAATAATTAAATTAAATTAAAAATTTATAGGGGTTTACAAGTTAGGCCATTTGTAGTTGCTTAATCATGAAATACTTTGACAAAATAGACTATAGGAGGATTACTGAAGCATGTTTGCCTTCCTTTTTAGTGAAGAAGTGATATTTGATTTAACTGTAATGAAAGTTCAATATCACCTTGTAGTTTGTATGTTTGTTTGGAGGTTTTGTAATGAAAGTTTAATATCACCCTATGGGAGAAACTTACCGTAGTTTGCATATTGTAGTTTGCCAGTTAGTGGGAAGGTTTTGTATTATTTGGAATTACGAAAAAATATTAAGGATTTATTATGTTAACTATCAAAAGATCATTTATTCATTTATGGTGGTACTCTGCAAGTTTACAACTCTGGTTCGCATTTGAACCTTCAGACTTTTTGGGGCATATTTGGGTTGTAAGTGTGATACATTTATAAGATTTGAGAAACACTCCGCGCAATATTGGAATAAAATGTAAGGAAAATACCATTATTGCACTCAACATATTGTTAGAAGAAAATATTTTTTGTTGAAGTTGCAACTATTTTATGCTAGATATAAGAGGTCCTGAACTTAGTTTGAGCCTGTAAGCTACTTACCATAAAACTGTATTGGGTTCAAATATCGTTTTCCAACAAAAAAATATATGTCGCGAACTGATTATAATAGTAAAGTCTATAGGAAGACAAACAAATATCATGAGACGTCTTAGAAATTTATAGGCAATGACAGCACAAGCACACAATCAATTTACAACAAAGTAGTATTGAGCAATAATGATCTGTTTTCTTCAAACATTGTTGCATTCATATAGTTGATCAAGTACATTATTTCGGATTTCAACTTTACATCGCCAATCTTTTTCCAAATTTTTATACAATTGTTCTAAAGTTGTGCTCACTGCAATTTGATCAGGGATTTCAAACTAGTTGTCACTAACAATAGCCTCATTCATCAACTATAATATATTGTTGCATTTCAAGTAATGTAAGGATCTTCTTCCCTTGCTGTGACTCCTCTTTGACATCAAAATAGCTCTCTTTCCTCTATAATTTGGATTAGGGCAAGTGGCTTTTTCTTCTACCAAAATAAGTCATTTTAGCGACGACATAAACCTTCGCTAAAATATTAAAATACGTTTAATCTAGATTAGCGATGTATTTAGCGAAGGATTTGTGATGTAGCTATTTCATGGTCACTGAGACACAAAATGTTGCTGGTCATCGTTGTAGCAACGTTTTATAGCAACGAAAGCACGTCGCTGCTATTCTTGTAGATAGTGACGTTCATCGACGGGTGTTGCTAATTCGCAACATCGGTATTCGTTGCTAAACATCGTCGATTATCCGGTACTTAAGGACGTAGATAGCAACATTTAGCTACGAAGATGCTGACATGGCAAGCTTTACCACATCTGCAGTTTAGCAACTGTTTACAACGTCACCGACACAGCGACATTCCGATACACGATTAGCGAAGTTATCGCCCATCTCTAGCCATCGTTAAACTGTAAATGCAAAAGAAAATAAAAACAAAAATTTTATTTGTTTGCTTTCCATCCAAAATTTACCTGCAGTTTAAATCACAGTTTATAAATAGTAGAGCAAGAGCAATCCTCTATAGAATTTCCTGGGTTTGTCGACCCTTCGGTGGAACACTCAACACCTGTAAAAATATAGAATTATAATGTGTCATCCATACAGACGAATGACAAAAATGTTCCAATAATCAAACAAACAGTACCAAATGATAAGATAGTCGGATGGAGACAAATCCATTACCAAACAGCTATACGAAGAGTTTATTTCCAATAAAAACCAAAGAATGGGTCAACACAACACATATTGTCACTAAATGTATAAAATAAATACATAAATACCCAAGAATAGGTCAGCAAAGAACAACATAGCGCAATATGCCAGTGAAGGACTACGGCTGATTAGCCGGAGGATGGAAAGGAGTAGGACAGTACATCTGGGATAGCATGAACCTATACTGCTATGAAGAAAGTGCCACTGATAACGGCTCATCAAGAGGAGGAAAATAATATAGTGGAATCGATACAATCGGTTTAGATATCGATGGACAATGAGGAAGCATCTGCTCCCTGGCTAGCAGACTAGAATTATATGAATCCATGACAAATGTCAGCCTTGAATGCTGATCGTTTATGGCCAGCCGCATCCCCTGTACCGCCTGAATGACATGATGTCCTCTAGCTCATCTACCTCATGGTCCCTTGCGTCTCCAGTATGGTGTATTCGAACATATCAATTCGTGCGGTGAGCGCCGCCTTGTCCGTCAGTGGCTGAGACTGGGGCTGCTTCGTAATCCTTCTCAGCATCTCGTCATGCAGCTCAGTAACATGGCGACGCAAGCTCTACTCGACTCAGGCCAACTCTTATAAGAAATATGGAGAACGTACACTGGCAGAGGGGGCCCTTTATGACTGTATCGTAATAAAGACGTCGTAGGGTCCCATACCGTAGTACGTACCCCTCTGAAGACCATTAACGACGATAATCTAGAGCTCGTCCTCCGTCTGAGGCGGAGTGGGCTGCAAGAAAGTACTAGTCTCTCCCTCTGTAGGGGTACTACCACTCACATGCTCACGCTCACACTCACTTTGCCTAAGAAACTCATCCTTGGAAAGTATGCATCAAGATACGCAAAATATTTACTATCGAATCGTCATAAATGTTAATACCTAAGGTACTTATTAATAACTGTATAGTATCTACGTGTATTTTCTAAGTTATATTAAAGTTAACGAAACATAAAGTAATACTTACATATCTCTGTATGGCCCTCTCATCGATGAGCTTTTCGTCCTTCCTATGTGTGGCCAGGAAGTCGGTCACCATGTTTGCGTCCTCACCCCTCTTTAGATGTTAAAAATAATTTGTTTATTATTTAAATTAAAAATATTTTTCCTACTTTTATTAAAATAATATATACTTAATAAATTATATAGCAGACGACAAAAATATTTTGTCATGGGAATTGAGCCACCACACCACTTTTCTTTCCTTGTCCTAACTGCCATCGCCTTCTCTGACCTTTTCTTCTACCTGAGATCGTCGAATCTAACCCTCATCGCAGTCCACAACTCAGGCATGATCCAACCTTGGACCGCTTTTTTTGAGCGTTAATGAGCCTTCTGGTCATTGATCTCATCACAGATCAACTTGGTAGCAACGGTAGAAAGTTGCTTCTCAATCTGCTCAGGCTAGTATGGGCAACAAAAATATACTTTTTAGAAGAAGTAAAATATTAAGTATATAATATGCATAAATGATGATTGATATTAAAAGTAATATACTTTAATAACCTTGAAATAGGAAAATTAGATTGCCTTCCTCTCGTCCAAGGCATCCAAGTAGTTGATCCAAGAACTACCGAAGTTGGACCTCAAAAATAGCCCCAGTGCCCTTTGTACCGATGGGGGACTATATCAACAAAACTATAATTATATTAATATATATATATATATATATATATATATATATATATATATATATATATATATATATATATATATATATATAAGTTAATGTTACTAATTAACTTACTTTGTATGCCAGTCGGCCCAAATCTCCATCCTCGTCTCGTTCAAAGGCACGCATGGAGGATCGTCCTGATACGGAGATGGAGTAGGGTCGGCCTCCTCCATCTGCTCCTCTATCTCTATAGTGTCGTAAGCAAGAGAAATTAGACGGGGAGTTGTCTCATGCTTGGAACTACCTGTCCCAGGAGTACTACCATGTATCGTCAACGCAGTCGGAGATGTGATTGTTCAGTACACTAGAGTACTCAAAGACGAGGGTCCGAAACCATTTTTCGATAATGGAGGAGAACTTCGTCCACCGGTAGAGCCAATACCTAGACGGGGTGCTCCTCTACCTTGGGACTGACCGAGGTACGATCCTATTCATCATGTCATACGTGATAATAACATATAATGAAAAACAGACATATACAAAAAATTTAATACATATTCTAAACCAAATCTGCAAGCATTTAATAGATCAAAATTTATAAAAATTAGACTCGGAGCAACCCTCAGTTGAATCACTAGATAATAACATCCAGAAACATCCAAGCCTATAATAACCAAAAAGCCTAGTCCATAAATAAGACAACAACATCCAATAAATATGTCTACTAGAGAGAAATCCGAGCAAAAGTCTAATCCAAAAAGAAGTCTAATCTATAAATAAGTCTATCGGAGATAAATTCAGCAAAAGTCGTATCATATAACTCTAAGCTCTACGTTGGGAAAGATACCAGTCCCTCAGATACTGCACATAAGCAGGGTTCAGGTGATCCAGATCCACTATAGGAGCTGGGTGACTGGAACTCCTAGTGTCACTGCCTTATAGTACCAATTCCTCTTTAACAGCAATCTCGGCTTTAGGAATCACTTCCATCTTAATAATAGGAGGTACCAATTCCTTTTTAACAATATTAAGTGGCACTTTCTCCTTAACGACAATTTCATCTTTAGATATCACCTTCTCAACAGCAGGAGGTACCACATCCTTCTCAGCAGCAATCTGTGACTCTCTCAAGCGATGTGTTCAAGTCATGGGTACCATCTGGTAAGATTAATAGAAATATAGAGATTAATTAGTGGTTTAACAAAATGGCAGTACATTTCTTAAGTCCAAATTGATGTTACATGACAGATTCTATATTTAATTTTCGATCATCTTCTAAAAATTTATCTTCTTCGTTTTTCCCGTCCTTATCTTCCTTTTTTTCTTCATCTTCGCTTTTATCTACTTCATCTTTCTCTTCTGATACTTCTACCTCTTCTACACGATTAGCCGTGTAATGAACAACTTTTGTTGAGTCTATGTCAACTATATTTGTTACAAGAGGTAGCTCGTCCTCTTGATAAGATATTTTGTCAACATCGTAGGTGTTTCTGGCTTTAGTCTTGCATACTGCCGACCAAACCAACATCGTTGTTCTCCATCTGGGATAACTAGTGAAGTAAATGAGCTGAGCCTGACTTGCTAGAACAAATGGTTCGTATCTTTAATAGTGACATCGGTATTTAATATCCACAAGACCATGCTTGTCAATTTTCTAACTTTGATCTTGAATCGGATATCATACTTGAATGATCCGATCTTAGCATGCTCTATGCCATATTTATGTGTCAACTTAACAATCTCCCGTAAGCTGCCATAGAAATTTATTACCTGGATCGACATCTTTGTAGTTTGTAGATTTGACACATAAACAATATTTTTGTGGAATCAAGATCCAGAAAGCTCTCTCTAATCGGAGCATTTGTTGACTTGAACCTAACCCTTTCACGCAATAGCTTGGCCAGGTTTTGATGCCATAAATTGGCCCCTTGGCTAGAGTTTGAATAGATTCATTCACTAGTGTTGCGTCGGGACAATCGACCTAAATACCACAAGATAAGAAATTAAGTTCAACGTTCCGTTAATTATTGTGTAAAGTGCATATACAAAAAGTAACCATCGAGCTCCTTACATATGCACTCAACCATTAAGAAAAATGACGTCTCATTTCCTGTTCTACTTCTTCATATGTTATGTATTGTCTACTCGACTTCACCATTCATTAAATGTGCTAAAAATAACAATACATCGGCCAATTAGTGTAATAATAATATTGGATACTATTACATTGAACGTAAACGTAGACGTATTAGTTACTTATCCCTTGAGCTTCTCCACTGTAGGTGCATGGGTTACGCGCCCCAAATGAGCAAAGTAAGCCTCGCGTCTTACTCTAGCACTAGTCTAGCGATGGGCTAGTCATGCCTAATTTGAACAGTATATGGCGCTTACACCTCTTCTAGGTATCATGAAGGGACGTCTCGATCTCTCTACAGAGGACAGCTGTCATAATAACTTTGGGCCACTCACGCTATAGTAAGGGTGCACCCCCACTCACGCCTTACTCATACAGGCATGTTTGATTTATCATGCCATCTCCCACGCCTCTCAAGGCACTATCCCCGAGACTATATTTAATGAGCTCGGACTCCTCTTGAAGACACCAACATGATGCTTCGACTCTCGTGCAAAGAACGGACACCAAAGTCAAGATTCATTCATCTCGAAAGAAGTGCAGATAGGCACGCCAGGCATAAGTGTCCTTAGGCACGTATTGTTTGATCAAACTCTGGCGTGTGTCGTCCTGAGTCCTTAATCCCAAGCGTGTGTGCTTTTACCCCGAGCCTACAATTCTTTCCAATAACAAACACACCACCTATGACAGTGGCTCTGAGGGGAATTAGGCATACGCCATGTGTTGCAGACTTAGTCGCACAACTGAATGAGTTTTTGACATCTCAAGATCTCCTCCAACAGTAAATTCTTAAGTCAGCTATGTGGCAGTCAGCCATGCCCTCTCACTAGTGAAGTGCTCGCTTGGTTGCAACTGACTATTGTTTAGCAGTGCTACGTGGCAGTCGAAGACCTACGCGCTTGCCTACTTATAGGCTCGCGTGCTATTCTTCCTTTCCATTATAAATAGGAGGGGTTCTCCTCCATTTGAAGCTCTGGATTCCTTCCAGTTCTTCTATTTTTTCAAGAATTCTTGAGCATTCCAGAGAGAGTTATTACTGCTCCCTTAGCCAGTAAAGTTAAGCCCAACAACCCTTTCTCTCAATCAGATCGTCAAGGGAGTAACAAAGCTACCCTCTATCATCATGACCCAGATCAAAAATAAAGTGTAATTAGGAGATTCATGTTCAAGGATTCCCTCATGCATTCTCGTTTGCAACCTTCAACGCTCTTCTCCATAGCAACAAGAAGCGATGGCAAACAAGATGACGAATCTGCAGGGGACGTCCTTCTCTTCCAATAAGAACGCTGTGATGCAATCTGACACAGCCATGCTCAGGACCTTTGTAAAGATGTTAGTCGTCAAATTCGACCAATCTGTATTTGAAGAAATGCTCTCTGGGGACAATACATGTCCTTCTCCTAACCTGTCGGAATCTAAGAAGGTGAAGAAGGCGTGGGTACCTAAGGCTCGTACAGCCTACCCACAACCTGCTGAGGAGGTACAACCCACGCCGACACAACTCTTGCCTGGCGTGTCGACAGCTGCATTCCCTACCCCTTCTCAGGCGTGTGGCTCTGAGAAGCTTAACACTCGAAGAAAACATTTGCCTGCCGATAGGCATAGAAAGAATTTGGCACAAAGCTTAGACTGCTTGGGTGGCAACAAACCCCAAGTGTGTAAGACAACCTTAGAAGACGGCGCGACACACAACAAGTCTAAATCTAAGAGGAAGGCATGAGCTACACAAGCCACATCTTCCACGCCAACAACTGGCATGAGGTGCGTACTGTTGACTGTGATGTACATGCCTGATAGAAGACTTTAGAAAGCCTTCCAACGTGCATCTGCGCCAGGACTCAACGAAACTTCAGAGGCTTTCAGTTACCCGAACATACTGTATGCACATTAACAAGACTCAGAAATACCTCCAATTACATGCCACAACACTCACGGGAGCTTAAGTGGGCATAAAAGTGAATCTTCCTTCTTATGATTTTCGTCACGTAATTAATCACAAGCGTAAAAAGAAGGGAGCAACTAGTGCTACTAAATATGATATACCCTCGGTTTGGCATACGTGTGCTAGAATAGTCATTAACTATTGTTGTACAAAATCAGCAGTAGTTCCAAAAAGACACTCCGTGTTAGAACGGCTACAGTCTACCACATTCGGCCGATAGTGTCTCGATGAATTGATATGGTCAAACGATGAGGAGGAGCCACTCTTCGCCTCATGCCATGTTACAAGAAGTTCTTCTCTGGACAAAAAGAACTCTCATCTTCGGCTAGCACGCCGAAGAACCGATTCAAGACCAGCAAGTTGGCTGTGCCCAATACCGGGGAGTTCCAGAGCACCTATTCCAAATCCAATATCTTGTCCGAAGCCTCGAAAGCTGGGGGTAGCCAGTGCTCCATACCTGCTACTGTCCTAGTTAGAGGTATTGGCCCTCAGCACATCCAAGACGTAGGGGTTAGCAAATCCCCGGTAGTGCATCACAATCCTACGTTCCAAAGGGACAGTAAATCCTACAGGACAGAACGATAGAAAGTCGGGGGTACCCACCCTTAATATGCTTCTGAAGCCTCTGGGACTAAGGATGATCGAAATGCTGATTTTTATGATTACTTCCAGATGATTGTGTATACTGGCGACAATGAAGCATGGGAGTCAGGGACGAAAAGCGAGCAATCTTTTCGTACCCTGTCATGTCATCACACAAGAGATACCAGGACACTCGACACTTGGAAATGCTCGAGGAAATGATGCATACTATGAATGCCAGCCTCGCACTCTTCACAGAGACGGTTGATGAGTTGAAGGCAACCCTAACCTCGTCACAACTATTGGTTTCAGCTCCAGAACTAGAAAATAATAGGTAATCTAATGCCCCCAATCACCCGACAACAAGTCATCATGTAGTGCTACCGCCTGCAACGAGTAATCATACCCTGTCACAAATATCTATGCCAGCAGTGTATTAAGAAGTTCTCAAAGCTGTCCGAGATCTCTGAGCTAGGGTCGATGCCAAAGACAAACAAAAATCTCGACGGGAGCTGGGGCTTAGTCAACCTCTTTCAGTTGAATGGAATAAGGTGGTCCATCCTCCTAAGTTTAAATATGTGACCATCACTCCCTTTGATGGAAGAAAATCTTTCCATCAATATTTGAACCATTTCGGCACCATGACGGGGCATTTACCAAAAGATGACGCTTTCCTCACAATTTTTTTTGTCGATGCCTTGAGGGGAATCGCCTACGAATGATTTTTTTGTCTTTCGAACAACTGTGTGTCAACCTTCGACGACCTTTAACATTTATTCCTTCTCAGTTTTATAAGCCAAGAATGGATGTAACAATGTTCACTTTGTTGGATACCACTCCGAAGGATAAAAAGTCTGCCCAGGATTACATAGAACGATTCAGACAAGGTTTACTGAAATTACCGCTCGACTTTACTTAATCAGTCTTGATGGACACCTGTCGAAAAGGCTTGACTGCTAGACAAAACTTTGCATGGGTTCTTCCGGTCACATAGACTGGAGTGCATTCACTATCAACGTCAATGATGCTCAAAGGAAAGTTAATGAGGCTCATTTGCTGGGAATGAGCTTCCATAGTGAGAAAGGTAGAAGATCTGCTAGGGCTTCTAACAATAATGACCAGGAGTCCAAAGCAAAGCAAGTTATGACCGCGAGTACGTCGGGGTGCGGCTCCTACTCAGAAACCTGAAAGTCTACTGATCCAAAAGGGGAATTACTCTTTCAAAGATAAAGATGCACGACAGCTGAGCAATGTACTCCTCGAAGGTGAAAGCTCCAACTTTTCCCTCCTAGGTGTCCTGATGAGGTAGACAATGTGGATGATCCCAAGTATTTTCATTATCGTCGGTATGTCCACCACGCGACTCGAGATTGCTACATCCTGAAGAACCACATACAGAGACTGGTCGATACCAACATCCACTTATTAGAATTTAAGGAGAAGATGGTCTCTGCCAATATGGTAACCCTCCAATTCGGTAATTTCCTACCGAAAGAGGCACTAGACGGGGTCATCCCGATCCCAAAAACAACTATGAAGGTCGTTAACCTCCCAGCTGCACGAACGTTAGGGCTAGTATCCGTCAAAACACCTCGAAGGTTGGTCATATGGGTACACCCGGACCTGATGGATAATTTAACCCGGCCTGTCGCACGTCCTACTAGTAAGACTAAAGGAAAGAAGGTCAAATCTTGAAATACGATCTCTTTCGCACCCGATGAAAAAAAATAGTGAAAACAACCGGGACTGGTCTAGATTACGCATGTAACTATGACCAAGCCCAGGAAAAAGAGGCATCGCCAGCTACGACGTTCGCACATCCCAGCTCATCCGGACTTAGCTCATCCCAACAGCTGGCAACAGATAAGCAAAAACAGAAAGGGGCGTTTTAACAAACCTCTCAGAAAGAACCCCAATGGGGCTCAATAAGCCCTATAACTTCGATATCCTGGCTTAAATAGCCAATACTCCGGCCAGGCTATCATTGTTCGAGCGCCTTCATCTCTCCAAGAAGACTCGAGAGGCTCTTAGTGAGGCATTGCAGCATGCCGAGTCCTACTTAGGACAGATACATCAACTTGAAGAAGATCCTACTGCGTGCCCTTAGTGTCACAATATAATCGAGACCAAGTCGAGCATCACAGTCTTACAACAGGACACACTACAAGAAAAATAACATTTATTGATGGACTTTTCATTGACGATCGATAATTCCCGTCAACTATTCGATTTTACATGCTGTTTTAGGCCTTATGTCAAGTAAACCCCGCTTTTGTGTTAAGTATAGAATATTGTACCCATTTAGTTGACGGGTTTCGAGAAACCGACACTAAATCTACCACTTTTAGCTGACAGCCAAGTTAAATTCGTTAACTAAAGTAATGAGAAAAAAGTTGTCGTGCACTTTTTGGATGGCATTTTTGTAATTTTTTTGAAATTTCAACTACGTTGACGGTCCGCGGCCAATTTAATCGATGTTACTCAGTTCATTTTTTCTGTCTCTCCCGAGCCTCTTCTCTTTCCACCAAAACCCCTCTTTCTCACCTCCTCTATGAGAGCCACCTCCTCCCCTGACCCTTCATAGAACCTCTTGTTTAGAGGACTCCACACCCTTTGCCTCCTCCACCATCATCCACTTTCCTATCCCTCGCCAAACCCTGACTCCTACGCCTCCTACGCCACCATCCTCTTTCCATCCTCTCCGAACCCTAATTCGCCATAAAAAAGAGAAGGCCGTCAACGTCCAAGCCTTCTCTGATGTCAGTGAACAGGCCAAAAAACCTTAATTTTCTAAGGTTAAGTTTAAAGTTTTGGTAGCAATCAACCCTTTTTTGCAATTTTAGGCCTTTCAGTGAGGGCTTTGTTGGGAGCCTCGAGCTCCGGTGGACGAGTTCAACTCTTCGCCATCGAGATAAGAAATTTTTGAGCAGCGGAGAACAGAAGTCCCTCCGAAGTCGACGAGCTTTCTTCAGCGACGAGTAGCGATAGACACATCATTCAAACCCAAGGTTCCTCTCTTTTTTTCTTTCTGGATTTGGTTCGAATTTGTAAGATCAATTGATCGATCTCAAGTTGGATCAGAATACTTTTTTTGTTCTCCTGCCTTCTTCTTGTTTGACGTAATACCTCAAAGAAGGGGGTCGACTCTGATTGAACGAAGAACGTCAGGCACACTCAGTTGTTCGAGACTCCTTGGGTGTTGGTGGTCGTTTAGATCGATAATACAATATCTTGTATTCGCATGATTCGGACAGGCTTGTATTTGTTGGTCCATTGGTCATGGTCAAACCTGATTTTAATAATTGATTACTCTATCTCGATATACGGGCTACATAAAGATGTTTTGGACTCTTGGCCACTGCCAAAGATTTGCTACCCATTCTGTTCAAGATCGAAGCTGTGTTTGCTACTCGAGTCTGTATGTCCTTTATGAAATATAATTTTTACTTTTATTGAGTTTATGAATACATTTTACGTCGAGTCGTACTGGCAACTATGCTATCCTAAAAATATTTTCAAAAATATCCCATATTTTGAAAAATAGCCCCCTATTTACAAGAAGCTCCTAACTGCTTAAAATAATTTCAAAAAGCCCAAAAATTGAATTGCAAAACCCTGACCAACCCTGACAGAACTCGGCCAGCGTTCGGCCAAAATTCGGCCAGAGTTCGATTAGTGGACATTGTATTTTTGAACTTGGTCTCCCTGTAGTTACGGATCCTACCGAGATTTTTTTCATAGAGTTCTGTCTGAATTCTGCCCAAATTCTGCAAGAGTTCTGCCTTTGGAAAAGCTATAAATAGAGAAGGATTTCGATCATTTCAATTCACTCATTCACTTTCATCGCTTCTCTCTAAAGACTATTGTTCTATTCCAAAGAGTTCTAACCTTTATTTTTCAAATCTCATGCCAGTTATAATTCTCTAGTCGATTTGCCAGTGCAGTACGGTCTAGAAGCTTCAGAGCGATTGTAATCAGAGACTTGATTGAAGAAAAACTCTTCACAATTGAAGTCGCTCGAGTACTTCGAATCATAGCTCATATTTTTAGAAGTTGTAAGGACTTCGTGTGAAAACTTGCAGAATTTTTCAATAGTAGATTCAACTGGAAGCTAGAGTTCTTCCGATTGGATTAGTCCTCACAAGAGAAAAAATAGTATACTTCGCCATCTTTGCGTTTGCTTTCTGATATCTACTTTTACAGTTATTTACTTGTGATATATATAAATTTCTCTGTTATCTTGCTGCTAACTTTTTAAATTAGCTATATTCCGCTGCCTACTCTATTCATCCCGTCTAGAGTATTGTGCTTTACAAATTCGTTCTTACAATTGGTATCAGAGCAGGTTATACAGGTAAAATAAGGTAACATTGCAGTTATAATTTTACTATTCTTAACTGTTACATAGATCACAGCACAATACATGGCAACTGTAAAGTTCGCAAGTGAAGGTCAAGCCAGAAACAGACCTCCTCAGTTTGACTGTACAAATTATACCTATTAGAAAACATGGATGAGTTTCTTTTTACAATCTCTAGACTTTGACTTATGGTCTATAGTTGTTGATGGCTACAAAAAGCCTCCTCGTTTTTTTTAAGATGTTTTGGTTAAAAAACCACATGTTAAGCATAATAAGGATGAAAAGAAAAAGGCTAGTTTTGACGCACGTGCTATTAACGCTTTATTTTATGCTTTAGACAAGACTGAATTTAACAGGGTGACTACATACACAACATCAAATAAAGTGTTAAAACTTCTCGAAGTAACCCACGAAGGAACAACACAAGTCAAGGAGTCAAGATCAGCAGACTTACTCAGGAGTATGAGACATTCAAGATAAAGCCAAACAAATCTGTCACCCAGATGTTTACGAGATTTTTGGATATTGTAAATCCTCTGTCATCATTAGACAAGGAGTACAGTAACCATAAAAAGATTCATAAACTACTGCGAGCTCTCACAAAGAACTGGATTCCAAAGCCTACAACAATCATTAAAAGGAACGACCTCACAACCATGTTTATTGAAACACTCATGGGTAAGCTGCTCACTCACGAGCTGGAACTTCAAGACTTTGAAGATGCTACACCAAAGGAGAAGTCAGAGAAGTCGATCGCTTTCAAGTCTCAATGTAGAAGAACTGTATAAGTTGATTCTGACGACAGTGACTCTGACACTGAGAATCAAGCTCTTATGGTAAGAAGATTTAAGAAGTTCATATGATTCAATAGAAGAACAAAGGACAACAGTAACAACAACAACAACGATGAAGATCCTATTTGCTATGGCTGTAAGACGAAAGGACACACGAGGAAAGATTGTCCAACAGTATCATCATCAATCAAGAAGAACATCAAATATGACAAGGGCTACCTGAAGAAGTCTACGCCCCGAAGATATACCAATACAAGCATATGGCATGAAAGTGAAGCTAGCGACTCAGAAGACGAGCAGCCAAATGATGCTGCAAATGTATGCTTGATAGCGTACGATCAGGTAACCACTAACCCCCTGTTTGATACTTATGATAATTTTACCTTTAAGCAACTAGGAAAATCCTTTACTGACCTCTTAGGGATTATAGAAGATTGCGTAGTAAATATCAGACCTCTAAGAAGGTACTCAAAGAGTACAAAGGTGAAATAGGAAGACTTACCGACCTACTAGCTGAGGTTAGAAGTAGTAATTGTTCTAGTAAGGAAGGCGAGCTTTCTTCTGTTAAGCTGTTATTACACGAGACCCAAAGACTATTCGAAGAGAAGGACAAGACCATTACCCAATTAGAGGAAAACTTACTCAAAGAGAAGGAAAGTCTCCAGCAAGCTACTATTAGAAATGATGCACTCACTGTTAAATATAGCTTGTTATATGATACCTCCAAAAAGTTGAAAATTAGGATAGGAAAACAGCCTGATGTTGCTGCTTCCTACAATAATACGTGTCACTTACCGAATCATCGAAACACGGTCAAACCCAACATTGTCAGACGTAACCAAACCAAACCATTTCCTAAGAAGAAAAATAGGCATACATTCTTTTACACTAAAAAACCTAGACCTACCAATAATGCACTACACTTTGCTTTCAACACCCAGCATGCTAGATGTCATTATTGTGGCACCATTGGTCATATTTCTTTTTCATGCAGAGTTAGAAAGCTTGTTGATTTGAAAATCTGTGCATGGATGCCAAAAACTAACATTCCAGTACCCTACAAGAAATAGGTACCAAAGTTTTCATGTACAAATTCTTTTGTTGGTGAAATGCCCTTCACATGCTAGAAGTAAATGAATCTTCGACAGTAGTTGCTCAAGGCATATGACCGGTGATGCTTCATCATTCGTAACATTATCGAAGAAGAAAGAAGGATACGTCTCCTTTGGTAATAATTTGAAAGGGTACACAATTGGTATTGGTAATATTGGTAAGGCTTTCTACCTTGTGATTAAAGATGTCTGTCTAGTTACCGAGTTAAAACATAATCTGCTCAATATAAGCCATTTAGCTGATCACGATTATGGCATTAACTTTGTCAAAGACAAATATACTATAGTTGATAGCTCAACCGGTAGTACTATCTTTGAAGGTATCAGAAAAGATAATATATATTTTCTATCTGATTGAAGATGCTAAAGAAGCTGGTACGAGGCTTACCAGACATTTCTTCCAAGAAGAATACGATATATAGTGAATGTGAAAAGAACAAAGCTACCTAATCCGCTTTTAAGTCCAAAAATGCTGTTATGCGACAAAAAGCAAAGGGTACAGAGTCTTCAACAAGAGAACCATGATCATCGAAGAATCGATAAATGTTACATTTGACGAACTCAATCAATACTCAGTCGATGATGATGATGATAAAGACATAAGTACACCAAGTACAGCTTCTGCAGAGCCTTCACACAAAGTACCAGCTGATTCTCTAAGCAAATCACGTACAGAACTAGAAGTCAAAACCAGCAATCCAGAGGATATACCAAAAAATGAGATTTTTGGCAGACCATCCCAAGGACCTGGCAATTGGTGAGATTACCAAGGGTGTAAGTACTCGTTACTCTAGTAAAAATATAGCTTCCTATTTTGCATTTATTTCATAGCTTGAACCCAAAAATATTGAAGAAGCATGTAGAGATAATTTTTGGTTAGATGCTATGCAAGAGGAATTGAACAAATTCAAATGAAATCAAGTTTGAGAACTTTTTCTCAAGTCCATTGATCATCTGGTCATTGGCACTCGCTGGGTATTCCAAAATAAACTGAATGAGAATGGCTTAGTGACTCGTAACAAGGCTCGGCTCGTAGCTCAATGATACAATCAGAAAAAAGGTATCGACTACGATGAGACTTATGCCCCAGTTGCGAGATTAGAATCCATTCGCATGTTATGTGTATTTGCATGTTTTCATAATTTTACGTTATTTCAAATGGATGTTAAAAGTGCATTTTTGAATGGTTTTATAAAAAAAGTTTATGTAGCTCAACCTCCAGGTTTTACTGATTTCAAAAATCCTGATTATGTTTTCAAGTTGAAGAAGGCATTATACGGTTTGAAACAAGCCCCTCGTGCTTGGTATGATCGTCTAAGCTCTTTTCTACTTGGCAACGACTTTTCAAAAGGGAAGGTTGATACTACACTGTTTATAAAGTCTTTTGATGGTAATCTTCTTTTGATTCAAATTTATGTAGATGATATCATTTTTAGATCTACTGATGAATCTCTTTGTCAAATTTTTTTAAAGTGTATGCAGAATGAGTTTGAGATGAGCATGATGGGAGAGCTAAAAAAATTTCTCGGATTACAAATCAAACAAACCAACAATGGGACGTTCATAAATCAAGCCAAGTACACAAAACATTTATTTAAGAAGTTTGATCTGGAAGCAGTTAAACTACTTGGCACTCCGATGGCAACTTCAACTAAGCTTGATATTGATGAACAAGGCAAAATTGTCGACAAACGTAAGTATCGAGGTATAGTTTACTTTACTTAACTGCTAGTTGACCTGATATAATATTTTGTGTTTGCTTGTATGCACGTTTTCAAGCCAATCATAAGGAATCACTGTAGAAGCTAAAAATTAAGCTATACTACTCACCCAGAAGTCATCTCATCAAAAAGCATCATATCAATAGTTACACCATATTAGGTTGTGCTAGATCAGGTTGCGCCTATATCAAGTTGTGCCATGTCAAGTTGCGCCCATCACAGGTTACGCCAATCTCAGGTTTCGCGAAAGACACGTGACAGTTTCCTCAAAAGACTATAACGGCATCATCATTACCTAACAACTGACAGCACGTATATCAAGGAAAATTCGTTCGAATTCTGCGCAAACATAGCACTCGAGAATATTTAGTTAGCTAGCAGTTTGCACAACGTGTCAGGTTGTGCGAGGCTGAACCTAGGTGCAAGTTACTATGTTGTGCTCCCGCGCAACCTGATGAAGCTTGCGTAAGGTGATCAAACAATATCTAGAGCAGGGTGACGTGGCACGCAAGCCACTAACTTCGTAGAACGTGTCCACTATATTGCTCATGACCATACGCATCTCACTCAAATGATGCTACGTGTCCGTAGTAGTTGGTGCAATCGCTCGCATAAGTTGCTACACTGCACCCCCGTGCAACCTTATAAAGCTCGTACAAGGTGATCAAACAGTATCCAGAACAGGGTGATATGGTGTACAAGCCACTAACCTCGCAGAACATGCCCACTACATTGCCAACGACCACGCGCATCTCAATCAAACGATGCCACGCATCCACAACAGTTGGTGTAACTGTTCGCACAAATGAACAGGCACGCAACCTAAAGCTCGCGTAACCCAGAATAACTGGTAAACAGTTATTTTCAGAACTCTATAAATGGAGTTTCAAATCAGTTTTAAAGCATCACGAATGATTATAACCGCCTGTAAAAGTGCTATTGCATCCTCTAGAGGCTCGTGTCTTCGGTATCACATCGTCCAAGGGATGAAGTGATCGTCTTCTGATCAGATTTCTATAGTTGTACTTTCCTAGAATTCAATTGTACTTTTTATACAATTTTTTAGTTGTAGAAATCAAAACCTTTTTTATTCTTCACAAACAAAATGGCGACTCTGCTGGGGATGACTTTCTCCTCCGACGAGAAAATGACAACTCAATGTGATACCGCGTCGATCGGCAAGACGCAGAAGACCCTGGTCGTTCAAGCCGGCCATACGGCCTATGAGGCCATGATCAACGGTGGGTGTGCCAAGTGCGCTACTGCCAGTTCTAAGAGCAAGACGTGCTCTGTCTGGACTCTTAAGTCCTCGACGGCACAACCTGCTGCCTCTGCACAACTTGCGCCCATCACTGCCCTGGCGTAACCTAAAGAAAACAATCTTTTGGCTAACCCCTCCACTTCTTCGATTCTAAAGTCGAAGGGGACTTTATCTCGACGCACTGCTGTCCAAAACAACGAAAAGTACCCTTTGGCCTTTTCTTTCCTGGCACAACCTGTGTACCTAAGAGAAAGTGCCTTTTGGCTACTCCCTCTGCTCCTCCAGTTCTAAACTCGGATAAAAATATGTCCAGTACCTCTCCTGAAAAAAATAAAGAAAAGTGCCCTTTGGCTTTTTCTTTCCTGGCACAACTTGTGCCTGCTCCTGCTCTAGCGCAACCTGCGCATATTTCTGTATTGGCGCAACATAAAGGTAAATACTGTTTAGTGGTTCCCTCTTCGTCATAAAGTCAAAAACTTACTAAGAAATCACTAAATCAAGGAAAACGCTCTTTAGCTTTTCCTCATTCTGCTCGAATCGCTGACTGGGTAAAAAGTATTGCTAGTTACGCCTTTGTGCCTCTTATCACAAAAGTGGATTCAGATAAAACTCCTACTATCCTTAACAGAGACAACCAAATCTTTGTCAGTAAGAGAGGTTCTATTCAGAATAAACTTTTCATGCAAAAGGATATAACTCCTACTCCAAAGAGGTCAGGGCAGGATCTACCGACCCTACGTATCTAAAGATCTCGACAAGGCAAACTACTAGTATCTCAAATAGATGCACAAGTAGCACCCCTATCTGACTTGCGCACCTATATCAACCGGTGTCAATTAGGGTCAACCTCAGGAAAATACAAGATGTATCATGTGCAACCTGTACCTGTTGCTATCTTATGCCAGTAGAAGAATTCTGAGGTGAAAAATCCAAAGACTTATGCTAATCAGCTTAGCACGTCTTCGTACACCCAAGGTACGAGATACCTCAAAAACAGGAATCATGTTCCGAATGTCGTCAAAGACTACATTCCTGCAACTTCTTCTCGTCCTATTAGTGATCTCTATAAACTTCTGATACAGAAGTAGAAGGTTGCAAAGCCATCCCGTCCAGCGGTGGTCCAACAGCAAGAACATTATTGCAATCACCACTATGAAGTTGTCATCAAATGCTGCTGTGAGTTAGCCAAGCGGTCTGTTTTTGACCGTTTGAACTATGTTCAGACTCCAGAACCTATCCTAGTGGACGAAGATGAACCATTCTACGCTTCTGTCAATATGGCATCTCGAAGCACTGGGGGTAGAAAATGTCCAAGACGTAATACATCCCGCAATCCTAGTCAACAATACTTAGATCGGATTCATGAATCCGACGAACATACTAGATCAAGAAGCCAAGACACAATCGGTCAAAGGAATCTTCCTTTTGACCAAGAAATAATCGGTTAAAGGAACCTTCTTAATTCCAACCAAGATCCTCTCAGTCAACAGGACATCCCTATCACTTATTCTGGGGGTGATTCCTTATATGACTTTGATGCTGATAGTAAAAGTTTTGAAAGGACCATCTTTTCCACTAGCTCATCTTCAATGTTTAGAGAAGTGACTGCTTATGTCGCCACAGAAGATCAAGATGCTTCTAGTTCTAACAATCAAAAGCAGAGAATTGCTACTTTGGAGGCTAGTTTAAAGAACATGGCTGAGATGATGACAGACATGCATACTGTGATTATGGCACAACATACGATTTCACCAGTTGTGAATCTGCTTTTGACTCAAGAACCTATAACAACACCAGCTCCCATCAATATTAATCTGGAGGTACAGTCTCCTCACATCGCTTCCATGCCTGTATAGGCTATTCCAAGCCAATCTGGTCCTAGGGGTGGTAATTATCATGTAGTACCCCCTCCTAGCAAATCAGATCAATCCACTGCTCCACAATCATTAGAAGACACCAATGAGACCGTAAAACTTTTACGTACTCAATTTGAAGCTTTTAAACAAAAAGACGGCTTGCAGGAGCTTGGGATTAAGCAGCCTTATCCTATAGAATGGAAAGAAGTCTAATTTTTTCCCATGTATAAACCCCCTACTATTATGTTGTTTGATGGCAGCACATCGCCAAGTCAATACCTCAATCACTTTGAGGTAATGACTGATCAACTCCAGATAAATGATGCTCTACTCACTAGAGTATTTGTCAGATATTTAGTAGGTACAGCTTACGACTGGTACTGTTGTTTGCCAGATGGCTGTATAAGCTCTTTCTCTGGATTCAAACAAATATTCCTGGAACGATTTTATGAGGGAACAAATAATATGATTATGTCTGCTCTCATTAAAATTAAACAGCGATATAATGAAACAACCGAAAGGTTCATTGAACGATTCCACCGTGAGGCACTCAAAATGCCTCTTGGAACTCCAGATGCTCTGACTATAGACACTTGCAAATCAAACATGTTGCCTATTGTCACTTCCGTTTTCCGTTATACGTATTTTTTAGGATACGTATACGAATTTCTGATAATTATCAGATGGCCCATATTTTGACTTATCTTGCTTAGCTTAGCCTTGGTTTAAATTTTGACTTGATTGGTTCAACTTGGTTCAACATGACTTGGCTTGGCTTAGCTTGGTTTGGTTTATATTGTGTTGAGATGAGAGGGATTGCTATATAAGTCAACTTCTTCTCTCTCCTCCTTTTTTTACATTTACTTCTTCATCTTCTTCATTTACTCCACCCAACAACCAAGCCTAGGCAAGTGCAACTTGCTTCATGATGGATCTCAAGTTTTATTGTTCTATTCTCTTCCTTACTTGATTCTAAGCTTCTTTAGAACTTGACATTTTTGGATTTGATGGATGGATTCTTATAGATCTAAGTTTGTAACTTTTAGGTTTTTCTTGGTTTTGATCTCTAAAACATGGTTATTTTCGAAATATAATGGTCCCATGTCGTGGGAAATTCAATTCTACCCAATTTTGGCTTTTGAACCACTTGATTTTGATTTCGTATGAGAAAGTTATGCCATTTTTGAGTTCATGGGTTCAACCAAGCATTTTTATGATGGTTGGAGAAGATGAACAAGTGCTACAACCTTGCTAGTGTCGCAACCTTGTAAGTGCCACAACCTGGCAAGTGCCGTAACCTGGCTAGTGCCGCAACCTGGCAAGTACCGCAACTTGGCTAGTGCCGCAACCTAGCAAGTGCCGCAACCTGACAAGTGCCGCAACCTAGCAAGTGCCGCAACCTGGCTAGTGCCACAACCTGGCTAGTATCGCAACCTGGCAAGTGTCGTAACCTGGCAAGTGGCATAACCTGGCAAGTGCCGCAACCTGGCTAGTGCCGCAACCTGGCAAGTGCCGCAACCTGGCTAGTGCCGCAACCTGGCAGTGCCGCAACCTAGCTTGGCGCACTCTTGATAAGTAAGAAGTACACTTGATATGACATGAAAAATCTTGATAGTGGCCCGTCGAGGTGCACTACTGATAAGTAATCTTGACAAGTAACAAGTAACTAGACATGATAATTTTTGATGGTGGTCCGTTGTGACGCACTCTTGACTTAATAAAGTAACCTAACATAATAATCTCGATATGTCTTGCTAAGTAACTCTTGTCTTGACACCGTGGGTGTTTGTGCTTGTATAAGCTACATGTCTCGTCTTGTATCATGTATAGCATATGAATTCCTGATTCCCACGGCCAGGGATTCATACTGAATCTGACTAGGATAATGACTAGAGTGATCGAGTAGTTCATGAAGAGATTTTCCAGCTACAGGCAGCCCGTTACCTGGGCACTTTAATTGGACTTATAGCCTGCCATCGAGTAGGGCACATTTCCAGCACACTGTCATGTGTTGCACCTCTAAGTCACCTAATCCAACTCTCTCAACTTGTGACCGGATAACCTGGATTAAGACTGCAGGGCTTGTGGCTGCTGGAATATCTTATTGCATCTTGCTAGTAACTAGGCTTGTGATAACCCTAGCTAGTTAAAGTATCAAGCCGTACGCATTTCTTTGGCCGTGAATGATGAATTGAGTCCAGTCTAGTCTTATCTAAGCAATGCCAGTCTATGATTACTTCAACACTTTACTATTTATGTTTACTCTTGTCGATAATTGGTCGGAGACTAAGCTCTGTTCAGGTGAAGGGTTACAACCCCGGTCCTTGTTTGGTTTACGGGTTGTAACTTGGCTACCGAAATAGTCCCTTAGTTGTCTTATCGTTTATCCCCCTTGTTTTTCCTAACTCATGTCTGTGCTTATCATTTATGTCTCATGTGCTATATGCTGGTTTTAGTTCTTAAGTGAAGCCTCCCTTGTGGTACTTGCTCTTTCTGGGGTCTGACCCAGCTGGTTTTGTATGGCCAGATTTCGGAGTAGCTCCCGAGGATCTACCTGACTTCCAGCCAGATGGTGACCACTAGGCGCAATCCTGGCAACGAGTGGGTTCTTATCTTGCTCTCCTACTCCCTTGTAAAAATATTCTTTTGAGGCGTTTAGCCGTCGAGCAAGTGTTAGCTCGTTTGTAACTTTACTTACTGTCTGCCTATGGGCTGTAACATGATTGACAAATCCTAGGGTTGATCACGTATGACTGAAACTCTTGCTAGTCTTCACATTTTGTATGACTAGCTCAATGATCATCTGAATATGTAATGTTTGGGATGCCTTACTTTGTATGTCTGATGATCTAACATCTTGTAACCTTTACTTACTTGCTTAAGATTGAGACACTAGGCTTGTTCATGACCATAAGAGACTACTGGCGTATAGATAAACCCTTATGCATCTAGACAGCCGTGACCGTATATTGGGGGAGATTATACTTCAATGTACGTAGCTGGCTTTGTCTGTCCTCCGCTCTCCAGTATTCTGGTTCTGGGGCATGACACGGTTTAAGGGGTAGCCCATGCAGGTCTTGTAAATCAAGATGTGTAGGGGTTTTACCGAATAGATGTCTCAATCACCATTCGCCCTTGATTTTTACTCGTGCTTTCTAATCTTCCTGAATCTTGGCCAGATAAGGTGCTTTATCGTTGATCTATCTTGGTCCTTCCTTATTGTTCTTCATGTCATTTTCTTTAGTGGCAAGGTTCCTGGTCCTACCGATCAGCAAGGCAGAGCACCTCCAGTGGACCAGCAGCAACCTGGAGACCAAGCCCAGCACTCTAGAGCGGCCTCCCGAGTCAGGCATTTCGGGGTTCCAGAGCCCCAAGTTCAGCCAGTCCAGCCTGCAGATCCTGATAATAGAACCCTGGTGGGTCTCATCAGGGAATTGCTTACATCTCAAAATTGTCGGGGCAATGTCCTGCACCAGACAGTACAAGATGCCTTAGGCAGAGTTGGTTACCAAGGGAACAACGTGGCCAACAGCTTCAAACGTCTGAACCCTCCTTTATTTGACGGCACTGAAGATACTATTGCTGCTGATGCATGGCTTCAGGATACAGAAGTTATCCTGGAAGCAGCTAGGATTCCTGAGAATGAGAAGGTGGCCGTTGTGTGGCTGCATTTATTAGACTTAGCCCGCAGCTGGTGGGCGATGTTAGCAGTTGGATTACCGATGCCTGTCTCATGGGCGGTATTCAGCAACAAGTTCCAAACAAAGTACTTCGATGCAGTAGCTCGGTATGATCTGCAGACAAGATTCACAAATCTCAAGCAGATGGGAAGGACGGTCGATGGATATGCGGCCGAGTTTTCTAGACTTAGTCGGTTTGCTCCCACCTTGGTGGCAAACGAATTGGATCGAGACCAGCAATTACAGCAGGGGCTTCACCTAGAGATTATCATATCAGTGGAGCAGTTTGAGCACCGGACGTTTGATGCCGTCTTGCGAGCAGTGAAGAGGAATGAGTATACTTCTCAGAGGATTGTAGATAGAAACGGAGGACGGAAGAGGTCTCATGGGCAGATGTCCCAGTCATCAGCACCAGCCCCGACAGCTAGGGCTTTAATAATTGGAGCTCCTAGGAGGGCGACCACAATTTCGTCGGTTCAAAACTCGACACTGACGTATCCTCAGCAGCAGAAGTAGAAGCAGTCTTCCGTAATGGCCTGCACTTATTGTGGGAAGCTAGGGCGCGTAGTATCAGAGTATCGTAGAACACAGGGGTTGTGTTTGTCTTGTGGGGCACCAGACCACAAGATAGGGTCCTATCCGAATAGAGCCAGTTCATCGTTATCAAACCTAACCAGTCCATTGGTTAGGGGTCCAGTACCAGTGCAGCAGCAGTACCAGTCTCCGAGGCCATTGCTGCCTCAGGCTCAGCAGTATGCCCAGGTTCAGATTCAGAACAGGCAGAGAGGTCACCAGCAGAGGGGACCAGCCCCAAGTGGACAAGATCAGGCTATAGCTCTGACTGTAGCAGAAGAATTGGCATCAGTTGAGGTGGTGGCAGGTACCATTCTCGTCAACTCTTTTCCAGCATCAGTATTATTTGATTCGGGTGTATCGCATTTATTTATGTCTGCACGATTCGCAACACGAATAGGACTGGAGCCCGAGTCATTATCAGCAAGACTCAATATACTTACTAGTAATGGTCTTGTGGGGGTAGATAGAGTCTATTCCTCGTATCGAATCGTAGTTAGCGGTAGAGAGTTTTCCGCTAGATTGATAGAATTTCTGATTGCCGACTATGATGTGGTCCTAGGAATGGATTGGTTGAAGGATCAATACGCAAGAATAGACTGCCATATTGGCAGGATTATTTTTGGTATTCCAGGCGAACCAGAGTTTTCATTTTCCAGAGGCGAAGTAAAACCATCTCTACCAGTATTGCGGATGGCAGTAGCAGAAGCAGTTCAATTTTCCAGAGTAGTAGAAGAGTTTTCTGATGTGTATTCCGAAGAGCTTCCAGGTATGCCACCGGAAAGAGAGATAGAGTTCACTATCGACTTGATTCCAGGGACTGCACCAGTGTCAGAGGGAGTCTACAGAATGGCACCATCAGATTTGGAGATCCTGTACAAGATGATTGAAGAACTCAGAACCAAGGGATTTATTCGTGCTAGTGGATCACCTTGGGGAGCTCCGATGCTTCTTATGAAAAAGAAGAATGGTACATCAAGATTATGTGTTGATTATCGTACCTTGAATTCTGTAACAATCAAGAACAGATATCCTTTATCAAGGATAGATGATTTATTTGATCAGCTCAGTGGGGCAGCAGTATTCTCGAAGATTGACTTGCTATAAGGGTACCATCAGATCAGAGTTAGAGAGCAAGACATCCCGAAGACAGTGTTCAGATCCAGATATGGACATTAGGAGTTCCTTATTATGCCATTTGGAGCGACTAATACACCGGCCGTATTCATGGATCTCATGAATCGTATCTTCATGCCATATTTGGATCCGTTTGTGATAGTGTTCATAGACGACATCTTAGTCTATAGTAAGAACGAGGCAGAGCATGAGCAGCATCTTCGTGTAGTTCTTCAAATTCTCAGAAAGCACCAGTTGTACGCGAAGTTCAGTAAGTGCGAATTTTGGCTTGATCGTATTTCGTACTTAGGTCATATCATCACCAGAGGTGGAGTAGAAGTAGACCCCTAGAAGATAGTGGCTATAGAGACATGGCTAGTATCTAGCAACGTCGCAGAAGTTCGAAGTTTCCTGGGATTGGCCGGCTATTACCGGCGATTTGTGTCAGACTTTGTTCAGATTTTAGTACCATTGACGCAGTTGACCCGTAAGGACGTGCAGTTTGCTTGGACAGTAGAGTGTCAGAGTTCCTTCGAGAAGTTGAAGCGAAGATTGACGACGGCTCCCATTCTCACGCTTCCAGATGGGACTAGAGGATTTTCAGTTTATTGTGATGCTTCCGGTAGAGGATTGGGATGCGTCTTGATGCAGCATGGTAAGGTAATAGCTTATGCGTCACATCAACTTCGTGATCATGAGAGGAATTACCCAACCCATGACTTGGAATTAGTAGCGGTGGTTTTCGCACTCAAGTTGTGGAGGCATTATTTGTATAGAGATCGGGTGGAGATTTACACCGACCACAAGAGTCTTAAGGTTGTGTTTACCCAGAAGGATCTCAATATGCGTCAGAGAAAATGGCTAGAGTTACTGGTGGATTATGACATCAACCTACAGTATCATCCTGGAAAGGTCAATGTAGTTGCAGATGCGTAGAACAGAAGAGAAGGAGCTTATTTTCTAATAGCACAGCCAGAGTTATTAGCAGATCTTCAGAAGATGGGAATAGAAGTAGTTCTTCCTACCAATATGGCATTGATGGCCAGCATGCAAGTTCAGTCCAGCATAGTTGAGAGGATCAAGATAGCTCAATCAACAAATTCTAAACTTCAGTGGCTTAGGACAGAATGTGAAGCAGGAAGGAGAATAGAGTTATGTATTCACGAAGACGGCACTCTTCGACATGGAAGGCGTCTTTATGTACCCAGCGGTGATATCAGACAGGAGATCATGGCAGAAGCTCACAGTTTACAGTATTCAATTCATCCCGGCGGTATGAAGATGTATCGTGATATTCGCCAGCAATTCTGGTGGAATGGCATGAATAGGGAGATAGCCCGGTTTGTCTCTCGTTGTTTAGTTTGCCAGCAAGTTAAAGCTGAACATCAGAGACCAGCTAAACTTTTTCAACCTTTACCGATCCCAGAATAGAAATGGGAGCACATTACCATATATTTTGTAACTGGGTAACCTAAATCCCCAGCTGGGTGAGATACTATATGGGTTATAGTTGACAGACTCACCAAGGTAGCTCATTTTCTCTCTTTCAGGATTGGTCAGTCGACGGATCAGCTTGCAAAGATATACCTCAGGCAGATTGTCAGATTGCATGGAGTGCCAGTTAGTATCATATCAGACAGAGATTCAAGATTTACATCGTACTTTTGGCGGAGTCTTCAAGAGAGCTTGGGGACTTGTCTCAAGTTCAGTTTAGCGTATCATCCGCAGACAGATGGTCAGTCAGAACGCACGATTCAAACTCTTGAAGATATGTTACGATCATGTATACTCGACTTCGATGGTTCATGGAAAGATTACCGGTATCTCGTGGAGTTGTCCTATAACAACAGTTTCCAGGCCAGTATCCAGATGGCACCCTTTGAGGCCTTCTACGGCAGAAAGTGCAGATCCCCATTTGTACGGGATGATGTCAGCAAAAGACAGATGCTTGGTCTAGAGATCATTACGCAGACAATTGAGGTGGTCAGACAAGTTAGAGATCATCTTCGAGTTGCACAAGACCGTCAGCGCCATTGGGCCGATTCTCATCGACGTCCATTTGAATTTTCTATCGGCGACTATATATTCCTTAGGATCTCGTCTACCAGTGGCATCATTCGATTCGGCGTACGGGAAAAGCTTAGTCCTAGGTATATAGGACCGTTTGATATTCTCGAGCGAGTAGGTGATGTGTCCTATCGTCTCGCTCTTCCACCGTCGTTACGTGAGGTACATGACGTATTCTATGTATCCCAATTACGAGGTACATCCCGGATATGAGCCATATCCTTGATCATTCGAAATTGGTTGTTGGTACCAACCTTTCGTATGAAGAAAGGCCCGTATCCATATTGGACCGAAGGGAGAAGATACTCAAGAACAAGACTATTAAGTTTGTCCGTGTTGCTTGGGGTCATCACTCTTTAGGTGAGTCAACGTAGGAGCATGAGGATGATATCCGCTCGCGATATCCATACTTGTTTGACTCATAAGGTATAATGTCTTCCTTCTGCCTTATGCTTCTTGTTTGCCATTGATTGTAAAAGTACAGAACAATTTTATATAAGGACTGAACTTAGACACACAATACAAACTCGCTCGTACAAAGAAAGCCTAGGAATGAAAACCTAGGTACAGCAATCTAAGTACGATTGTTTATTTTTGATTCTGGGGGGTGACGATAGAGGCTCGGAAAAGCGACGGCAGCTCTGCCTTACTCCTTGGACGATCGAATGTAGCCTTGGCTCTGATGAAGAAATTCTCTTAGGATGGAAAGACTCTTCTATGCGCGCCTTTATCTCTCTATATGTCCAGCCGGGTAGAGAGGATCTCTGTTGCAAGGGAATGGCACCTTGCTATATTTTTTTGGATCCGGATTCTTTTGCAATGGAATGGCACCTTGCTATTTATAGGAGTGGGGTGTGATCATTAGGGTTTACAATGATTCCCCCCTTGAAAATTTAGTGGCCAATCATCTGGGCCATTAATCTTGATTGCATTACATCTGGGCAATTGATTCTTGATTGCACCAAATCTGTATGGACAATTAATGCTGATTGCAATGAATCTTCATAATTTGTCATGACAAGCTCAGATCTCCCGCCACGTGTCCAATTTACTTAATCACAACAAATCTGATTTGATCTGAGTAATAATGGTGATTGTACTAAATCTGGTTGTCAGGATTTGCGAGCAGCCATAACTCAGAGGGGATAAGACAGCCACGTGTCTCAACTTGTCATGAGGATTGCCACGTGTCTCAACTGTCGTGAGGACCGCTACGTGTCTTTCTGTCATGTGCATCTCTAAGTGAACCACATATGGGTGGCCCCCCACAATCTTAGCCGCATGAAGGTAGCAGTCGCATGAGGGTGGCAGCCTCATGAAGGAGGCAGCCGCATGAAGGAGGCAGCCGCATGAAGGTGGCAGCCGCATGAAGGAAGCGGCCGCATGAAAGTGGAAGCCGCTTGAAGGAGGCAGCCACATGAAGGTGGCAGTCGCATGAAGGAAGCAGCCGCATGAAGAGGGCGGCCGCATGAAGATGGCAGCCGCATAGGGGTGGCAGCCGCATGAAGGAAGGGGCCGCATGGAGAGGACGGCCGCATAGGGGTGCTTGGGACTCGACGGATCCTGTCAGTTATAAAAGATTTTCTTCTTTTCCCAAGGAGCACGCCATCATTATTTCAGCATTATGTCAGAGATGTCATTCATTGTGTCAGAGCTATCATTCATTGCGTCAGAGCTGTCATCAGAGCAATTAATTAGGCGACTGTTTTATGGCCAGCTGTAGAAGCGGATAGCGTATGGCCACGTGTCTTTGCCTGAGCCGCATGAAGCTGTTGGGGAGTTCCTAGCCGCATAAAGTTCTGAAGGATTCCCGAGCCGTATGAGGCTCCTTCTGTTTGGAGCCGCATGGGCTTTTCTTGTCCTTTTCCATGCTTCTACAAGACCCCCTTCAAAGTTTTTAATTTAAAAAATTGAAATACTTTGAATAAGAAGCATGGCTATATATAAGCTCTTCTGGCCGCATAGGGTATTCTAGCCGCATGGACTTCCTAGCCGCATAGGATGTCCTGGCCGCATGGACTTCTTAGCCGCATGGCTTTCCTAGTCGCATGGGTCATTTTTGGTCGCATAGACTGTCTGGCCGCATAGGCTCTCTGCCACGTCTCCCTGCCACGTATGCATCCCATTTATTGCCCTTGATTTGCTTTGGATTTGAAGCCGCCTTTTGGGACAAGATCCCAAGGGTCGATTTTAAATATCCGAATTTTCCTCGATGAACGAAGATTCGATTTTGTTTTTATGTGGCACACGGATCGAAGCGACCGTCGGTTCATGAGCCCCCCTTTGTCTGCCTATAAATAAGAGGGTTTGTGGAGAGGGTAGACTTCTTTACTTTCTCTCGTCTTCAACTCTTCTCACTGTCTTCGTCTTCCTTCTCCGCTCATCAATCAACAATGGCCCCCAAGTCTTCTACAGCCGCGGCGAAGGGTAAGGGAGTGGCTTCTTCATCAGCCACGGCACCTGAAGTCCACCCCGACGTTCACCCCCCATTGCTGGTAAGGGTTTGGGCGGATCATCATATATTTTGAAACCATACCAAAGTCGGCTCAGTTGCATGCTTTATCCACAAGCCTTTAATGCGTTCCTCGTTCTCGTCGAACTATTCAAATTATATGGGCCGCATGTACGTCCCGTGTCTGAGCCGCATGAGGGTATACCCCATGTTCGAGCCGCATGGGAGTTGTCTAGTGGCCTCATAGACACTCCACAAATTGAACCGTATAATGACCCTTCGAACAGAGCCGCATAAGTCCCTCTGAATCGAACCGCATGAAGCCTCCTCAATCAGGACCGCATAAGTTTGTCTGGACTGGACCGCATGAGGCTGTGTTAAAACTGAACCGCATAAGCTCCTCTGATTTGAGCCGCATAACGCTCAGCTATGTAGAACCGCATAAGCCCACGCTAAACAGGGCCGCATAAGCTTACGCTAATTAGTGCCGCATAAGCTCATGTCCGAATAGGGCCGTATGAGCTCCTTTAAAACACGGAACCGCATAAGCTCGTCTTTAAACAGAGCCGCATAAGCTCGTCTTTAAATGGAGCCGTATAAGCTCGTCTTTAAACAGAGCCGCATAAGCTTGTCTTTAAATAGAGTCGCATGAGCTTGTCTTTAAATAGAGTCGCATAAGCTCATGTAAGCCAAAGCACTTAGTAGTTTTGTTTTAGTCATCTTTAGATTTGTTTCTTTCTTTCCTTCTTCAGTGAATCTGCCAGTTAATACAGCAGGAGAGCCTCTGGTAGGTCGTGCCCAATCGGCTATGGGCTATCGATATGACCATATAGTCGAGTATGTGACGAACCAGCTCCCAAAAGAGCCTTTGGAGAGGCTGAATGCTATCAAGAAACAGTCCTTTCACTTCCTCTGCGCCATGGTAAACTCGGGACAATTGGAGGGAGAATACCTGAAGCCTGCGTCCCTCTTTGGGGATGCTTTGTCTGTAAAGAACACCCGGGCGCTGGATATATCCGAGAGCTGGGACTTTACTCTTGACGGGGTGGAGATCCATATCCCTCCGATAGAGCGTCACATTTCTCTGTCCTGGTTCAATATCTTACCGCTAGACAGAAAGATGGTAGACTCTTTGACTCCAAGCAAGTCGGGGATGTTTGTGGAAAACATCCATTACAATAGGAATTTGGGGTCAGCGTATGCGGGAAGGGAACCGGTCAGTCAGTATATGATGGGACTGGCTCCGGGTACCTTTATAAACATTACGGGTCCCAATTTCACATTCTCTCAGGCTGATACCTTCTTGAGCCAGCATGCTCGCAAAGGGTCGTATTCCGTCGGCCGGTTGGCGTTGCCGAACTGGATAAACCCTATCCTAACGTGGGCCAACTTGACCACGTAGATTCTGCGGAAATATGCGACTCCCCTGCATGAGATCGACCTTTACCACGCCATTCGGGGCACCTGTAATGGTCTACCCATAAATAAGCCGTTGTTTATGGCACTTCTGGAGATGTACAACCGGCGGACGGGAACCTTCTTCACACCGGGAGGGGAGCTGGGACTCACTCTCCACGAGATGTATGTTATCTCCAAGCTGCCCTGGGGGGAAGAGGTCTTTGAAGTATACACCCCTACGAGCGAAGAGCTCGAGGATTTGGATCGGCAATTCCCGGGCTTTGTTGCCGTGTATCGGAAATTGTTATGTCACCACAGTACTTGTCATCAGACGGCTATCAAGAAGGATGGTAGCTCGGAAGGGAGCATTCCTTACACCACCACCTGTGTCACATACCTTTTCACGCTAGGCGCCTCAGGCCGGGTTTCTTCCTGAGATCCTCAAACTCATGAGGAGGTACAACACTTGGTGTCAACTGCCAAGAGATCGAGGTCCACGGGCGACACCATTGGGAGTAAGACCGACTCCTTTAGTTATTTTTATCATAGTACTCAGCGACTGTCGGAGAAGGGGCTTTTGGCGGGGTTCCTGATGGTGTGGCTACGGAACTGCGTAGTCTCCGGAGGGGCAGGTCCCATTGAGAGAATCAGTCGCCATTTTATCCTTCCTGCCGTAAAGCTGGTCTTTGGGGCCAAGCTGGCTCTTCTTCCGGCCATGGTGTGCAGCATACACTATGGCCTTCGTGCCTTTTCTTCCAAAGTCATCGCTCGTGACCCGGCGATGGATTTTGAGCGCATAGAGCTGCTATATCATTATCTGATGGGGTGGCTGTTAGTGCACAACCGGTCTTTGATGAGGCCTGGAGCAGAAGATGGTGTTACAGCTGATGATGCTTTTATTTTCCGATTCCACCATCAGCCCTGGGAGTACAGTGCCATGCCAGCCTGTCGGAGAGCGCTGGCGAGAGTGGACGGATACGAATTTTTTGTGTCCGTACCTCATTTTACTGCTGAAGAAGTGAGGAGCGTACATGTTGATGGTACCGAACCTCCTCTCCTCTTACCTGAGAATATGCTCTTTTGGCTGCGTAATATCCGCACAGCGTACCTAGTATATCGTAACCGCAATAACGTCTACCTGGAGCCCTACTTGCCCAGCAGGTTCTCCCGCCAGTTTGGGTACAGACAGCTATTTTTTGATAGTTCCAGCTCTTGTCTGGGCTTTGAAGGTAGCGTCCTGGATGGTATAAGGGCATGGCATTATTATGATACGGTTTATACCCGAACTACCTTTTCCGTTCCTGATGGTGAGGTGCCAGGAGAGGTTTTGTGTATGGCAGCCCTATACCATGTTACGGCGAGCAAGCCTCCCGTTAATTTCGACCCGAGTACCAGCTTCATCGTGGGTACTGGCTTGGCGGAGAAGCCCAAGGGGTCGAAGACGAAGAATAGGAGGGCGAATGCGGTTCCTGTGCCTGACTCAGAGTCTACAACTGCGGACGAAGAGAATAATGAGCACGATGCAGATAACTCTTTCCCTCCGGTGGAAGATGTTAGGGCGGATCAGCCGCCTGTTATGTCAGATAAGATGGTGGCAGATTAGCCATCTATTTCACCTGGTCCTGTACAGAAATGTACCATATAAATCTTCCCTGTTGGCGGTATTCCTTACTCTCGGAAACGGGCTGCGATCAGACGTCGCAAGCTAACTATAAAGGAGAGAAGCGAGGACGTCGACCCCACTTCGGAGGTAAATCGAGTTACTACTATCTTTATTCAGTTCTTCCTTTCTCCTGAACTTTAATCCTAATCATTTTTCTTTCCTCTTGTAGGCGTCAGAAGAAGAGGAATCCTGAGAACCGGCCACTGTTTCTGAAGTCAATTTGGCCTTGAATACCTTGATCATTGACATGTGTGCCGGGATTATTTCTGTCGGGGCTCTCTCGACGGTGGCTGAGTGATCTCACAATACTGAGGTCTCGACCTAAGACGACGGGGGCTCCGATGAACCTATCCCCGAAACTGCTAAATTTTATCAAGGTGATGCTGATCCAGTCGTATTTCCTCCCGGGGCGGCTGGGGCAGAAGAGCCAACTGAATTCGGCTTGGGGGTTACTGGTGAGGAGACTATGGCGGTTGTGAGCGAACCTCAGCCTTCACAACCCTCCCTTGGTAAGATAAGCCAAATTTTGACTAGTGAGGAGGCCCATTCGCTCTATCATCACATCCTTCGGGTTACGTTGATTGATTGTTGCTCTGGACATACAGGCCCTGTCTCTTTCCTGCCGATGACGGATATTGTCGGGAAAGGCTCTACTAGCAAAAATCTGGTAGGAGAGAGTGTGCCCCCTCCTCTTCCGACTTATTTTGAGGGGCCACCCGCTGTATCGAGCTCGGGAGATCAGATGGCGACACAGCCGAGGCAGGGAGCAATGGTCCTTATTTCTTCCTCTGCTCATGTAGCATCAGGGGTCGACCTCTCTGCCTTGTCGAGTATCCAGGTTCTCCGGACCGCGGAGGAGGAGTTAGCTGCTATCCATGTGTCTTTTCGTTCAGAATTTGTTTCCCTGGTGGCAGGGGCAGCAGGTTCTGGCGTATCTCCTTCGACACGGCCAGCTACACTTCCTCTGACGTCATCCTCTACGAAAATTCTAAATGAGGCATCGCAGGATGTAGTTGACAGTTTCTACCGCCACTTAAAGAGAGGGTTCGAAGCAGCTGTGGAGCGAGGGACCCCCTTCGCTTTGGCCCGACAATGTGCCCGAGGCCAAATTGATATTCTTAAAGCCCTCCTTGGTGGGGTAGGGATAGCTGCGCTTCTGGAACCCAAATTGTTAGAGGCTGATCAGCTCGTGGCCCATTTCAAGTGCTGAGGCAAGCTAATTTGTCTGCAGTAAAAGATCAGGTGCGGGGCTTTCTTACTACTGTCCTGGAGATGGTAAGGGCTACACGAGATAAGTCCAAGCCGGCTATAATGAAGGACCTCGGCGACCTATCTCTTCTATATGATCAGCTGAGCCACAGGAACGAGGATTGCATAGCTCGGAACGCGACCGCCTCTCGCGGAATAACTGATACAAGGGAGCAGATCCTCGAACTCCATAGGAAGCTGGCCTTCTTGGAGTCTGAGCTTGAAGCTTCACGTACGGATAAAGAGCTGATCGTCCATGAGGCCGAAAAGGTCTCCCGAGCTTCTGCTGGTCTGGAGCGTGCTTTGAAGAAGCTCGAGGATGGCTGGCGGGCACATGCGAACCTAGAAGACGCGGAACGGCTGGCTCAGGAGGCCGAGCGTCGGGCCAGACAGGGATTCGAGCGGTCGACTGTCTTACCGAGGGATCGTCTCATGGAAATGTGTATCGTCGAACCATAGTCGACTTTTTTCCTTCTTTCGTTTTCATTTCTTTCCTTTCTTGAGGAGGACGTGATCCCCAGAACATATAGTACTTTTAACTTTCAAATAAAAGAGTATGCTTCATTCTACCCTTTATTTGTATTGCTCATTGCGTTTTTGGTGTTGTGGTATTTCCCCACTGGAGGACTATTTGTGGACTTGCAACCTGGCATACCTTGGTTTCAGGTACAAATAACAAGTTTGATGGGGATACTTAAAAAATTCCACAGTGAGGTGGCCATGGAAGTTTCCGGTGTCGGGAGAAAGAATGCCATGGAGCAGCTGGGCTCCCGGGGCATGACGAGGAATTTGCGGTCAACAGAGGACATTTGTGGTCACCTGAGAACATTTGAGGTCAACTGAGGACATTTGTGGTCAACAGAGGACATTTGTGGGCCTATTATGTTTGGCGTACCCGAGGTTTTTTTTGTACGGATAATAAGTCGGAAGAGAACCAACATACTTACTCAGAGGTAATGAGGACATGGTAAATATGAGGGTTTCTTTGATGGAGCCTTCCCACTCAGAGGTAATGAGGACATGGCAGGAGTAGGCTCCCGGAAGGGGACATAGGACAACTCAGAGGTAATGAGGACGTGGAAGTTCTTATGTGAGGGGCGGTTTATTTTTGATGGAAGGGAAACAACTCAGAAGTAGCATCGACGTGGTTGTTTCGGAGAATCTATGGATCTGTTACCTTTTTTGTGCACTGAGAGTACGGGTATTGGATCATAAGGAGGGAGCTCTTTTAGGAGGAAAGTTTAGAGGTATGATCATACATGACTTACTACCCAAGAAAGATGATATAGATTTATCTGTAGTGACCAGAGTGTGAGTTCAGCGGTGCCTGCGGGTACATAACTCGACAATCTGGAGATTTGGGATCAGAATATAAGTTCAGCAGTACCTGCGAGTACGTAACTCGACAATCTGGAGGATTTGTAGTCGGGATGTGAGTTCAGTGGTACCACGGGGTACATAACCCATCAATCAGGGATATTTGGATTTGGAATGTGAGTTCAGTGGTACCACAGGGTACATAACTCATCATCTTAGAAATTTGGATTTGGAATATGAGTTCAGTGGTACCAAAGGGTACATAGCTCATCTTCTTGGAAGATTTGTAGTCGGGATGTGAGTTCAGTGGTACCACAGGGCACATAACTCATCATCTTGGAAGATTTGTTTCAGACGTAATACTTCCTTAGGAACTTTTTGTTGATGGGCAACATGAGCAAGTCTCCATTTTGTTTTACGAGGCGGTAAGCTCTATTGGAGAACATAGCATCGATGATGAACGGGCCTTCCCACTTTGGCTGGAACTTGCCGACGGTTTTGTGAGTCATAACCATCGACCTCCGGACTGCCAGAACAAGATCGCCCACTTGGAATGTTCTAATTTTAACCTTCTTGTTGAAGGCTCCGGAGATACATGCTTGGTACAGCTCGATTCGCTGTTGAGGTAACAGGCACTTCTCATCTAGGACCTCCAACTCTTGTAGTCAGCGATGGTGATTATCATCTGTTGTTAATCGGTAGGTGAGAGCGACACGGAGCGAGGGGATTTGAGTCTCCAGTGGGAGAACTGCCTCACTCCCATATACCAGAGAGAATGGTGTGTTCCCGGTGGTAGTCCGTACTATAGTACGGTACGCCCATAAGCATTCGCCGAGCTTTTCATTCCAGTCGCGTTTGTTCGATGACACAAACTTCTTAAGAAGCTTGATTATTTTGTTGAACGCTTCAGCTAGACCATTAGCCGCCGGGTTATATGGTGTTGAAATAATATTTTGGATTCGATATTTGTCGCAGAACCGATAGAAAGCGAGGCTTGCGAACTGCGGACCATTATCATGGATGATCCTTCGGGGCAGTCCAAAGCAATAGATGACATGATGCTTGAGGAAGCTGATCACGTTTGAAGTCTTCACTTCTGCCAGCGGAACAGCCTCCGCCCATTTGGAGAAGTAATCTGTGATTGCGAGTATGAAGCGATGTCCTCTGGACGAAGGTGGAGTGATCGAACCGATGATGTCCATTCCCCATGCTTCGAATGGCCAGGATACCACCGTCGGGTGTAGAAACTCGGATGGCTGGTGGATGAAATCTGCGTGGACTTGACAGGCTTTGCATTTTCTTGAATAGTCTATCGCGTCTGCAACTATCGTGGGCTAGTAATAGCACATTCGGCGAAGGAGATCTTGTAGTTTCGGGCCAGGCTGATGGGCCCCAAAGATGCCATCATGAGCTTCACGCACGGCTTTTTTGGCTTCTGTATTTGACAGACATCGAAGCAGTAATCCATCGTATGATCGCCGATACAGCATTTTTGTCTCTGTATCGTAGAAAAATCTGAGGGAACGTCTTCTGATAGAAGTGGCTTCCTTCGAATTCTTTGGCAGGATGTCGTAGACTACGAAGTCAATGAATGGTTGTCTCCAGTCTGGTGCTTCATCGACTGTCAGCGTGGAGTAACTCTCAACACATTGAACATTATTCCTGGGATAGACCAACTCACGGCCTATGATGTCAACCAGATGATGAGCATGATTCGAAACTGCTAAAGAAGAGACAAGGCCTGCTAGGACATCGCCCTCAACGTTCTGGAGCCGGGAAATGTGTTCTATGAAGAACCCTTTCAAGGACGAGATGATGTCAATCGCTATTTGGTGATAGGAGATCATGTCTTCATGGCAAACTTCGTATGAACCCCGGATCTGATTGACGATTAACTGTAAATCGACGTATGCTTCAAGGTGCTCTACCCACAGCTCTTTTGCAAGTCGGAGGCCAATGACCAAAGTATTGTACTCGGCCATATTGTTTGAATAGGGCTCCGTGAGGGAATAAGCTCGATTGATCACTAGCCCGGTGGAAGAAGTCAACACCACTCCGACTCCAGCGACGATGTTGCCCTTGGGCCCAGTTCTAGAAGCGCCGTCGAAGAACATTCGCCATATGGTATCATGGGAGGCCACATTTGAATTAGCTACCTCGTCTGGAATCTCTTCGTCTATTTTGGTTGACTCCGAGCCTGGATGTGCTGCTAAAAAGTCTGCCAGAGCTTGACATTTAACAGCCTTTTGCGGGACAAAGATCATGTGGTAGGGGGACAGTAATATCGCCCAGGTAGCGAGATGAGAGATGAGTGCGCCTGGTTTAGTCATGAGAACCTTGAGGGGGTTGACTCTTGATATGACATGGAAGGTTTATCCCGTGACGTAGTGTTGCGTCTTCTGAATGGCAAAAATTAGAGCAAGGCACTCCTTTTCTACTGCAGTATATCAGTGTTCCGGCCCCATCATCATTCGGCTAAGGTAATATATAGCTTGCTCATGGCCTGCCTCATTGTTTTGTGCTAACAGAGCACCGAGAGAATGTTCCATCGCTCGTACATAGAACAGGAATGGTCTTCCAGCAACCGGGGCTACCAGGACTGGAGGGTTCGTCAGATATTCTTTGATGCTGTCGAAGGCGCGCTGGCATTCTTTATCCTATACAAATGAAACGCCTTTCTTCATGAGGTGGGTGAATGTCTAACACCGTCCGGAGAGGTTGGAGATAAACCTCCTGATGTAGGCTAGCCTTCCTTGAAGGCCTCGAAGATCACGGAGATTTTTCGGGGGACCCATCTCCATGATTGCCTTCGTCTTCTCAGGGTCTACGTGGATATCCTGGGAGGTAATGATGAAACCCAAGAACTTCCCGCGGGATACGCCTAAGAAGGATTTTGTGTGATTCATTTTCAAATTGTGCGCTCGCATCAGGTCGAACACTGTCCTCAGATCATGCAGATGATCTTCCTTAGAACGGCTTTTGACGGCGATGTCGTCGACGTAGCATTCTACTGTCTTGTACAGGTGGTCTCTAAAGATGATGCTCATAGCTCTTTGATAGGTGGCGCCAGCATTCTTTAAACCGAAAGACATGACTGTGTAGCAGTATGTGCCAATTGGTATTCGGAATGATGTATGCTTTTCGTCATCAGGGAACATCTTGAATTGGTTGTACCCCGAGAAACCATCCATGAATGACATACGCTCAAAGCCACAGGTGTTTTCAATCATTATGTTTGTGAAAGGGAGAGAGAACTCATCCTTAGGACATGCCTCATTCAGATTGTGAAAGTCGATGCAGATTCGAATCTTTCCACTTTTTTTGAGGACTGGTACTATGTTGGCGACCCAGTCTGGATGTTGTTCCTCGCGGATGAAGCCGCTGGCTATCAGTTTGTTGACCTCAGCTTCAATGGCATTCATGATGTCAGGGCAGAACCGTCGTTGCTGTTGCTTGACTGGTTTTGCGTCCAGACGGATGTTGAGCTTGTGAAGTACAACCTCAAGGTTTAGTCCTGGCATATCTTCGTAGCTCCAGGCGAACACGTCGATGTATTCTCTGACGAGTTATAGCAGTGATTCTCGCTCCTCGTCTGTCAAATTTTTGCTGACGAAGATGGGCTTTGGAGAGGACTCATCACCGAGATCAACTTGTACAACCTCATCCTCGGTGGGAGGTGCTCTTTGTTGGAACCGCTTCTCCCACTGTGCATCTAGTTGTTGTGCCCACGGCTCTAACTCTAGAAGTTCGAGAATGTCTTCATCTTCTTCGTAGGCGTCGACAAATGACATATTGACGGACCAAACTTGCCTGAGCATGTCCCCGATGCTGACATCCGAATCGGAAGTGGGTGATCCGGTTGAGTGTGAATGCCAGTCGTATTCCTCGTCTAAACTTTCAGGGGTTGTTGCCCGTGTAACATAACCTAGCCCACATCTGGTTTTGTCGTAGTAGTCTATTGGTTTCCCAGCCGGGACCGGCGATTGTAAGGGTAATCGCCGTCCAGTGCCGTAGTTCAAGCCTGGTGTAGTTTCTAGATCATACCCTTGTTTTTGCATAAGGTACTTGGATTGAAAACTATACAGATAAAGGGGCAATCTCCCGGTGTCGGGTTCGAGATCAACTTCTTCTACCCTGGAGGGTTGTGGATCATTCTTCCGGCCAAAGATGATTAGATGATCCTCTCCCTCGATTATGCGGTAAGCGTCTTCCACTGGAGTAAGTTGGTTTGCGGTGTAGACATTCATTACCTGTGTGTGCAGGTGAGTGCCTATACCGTATTCCATAGCATACATTGTACAAAGCTTATTAAGCTCAAGATAATTCAAAGATAACCCTTTATTGATGAAGTAAGGTATCTTTTCCAGTAGGATTACATCATCTGCGAATGGAACATCGGTGTGAGCAGCCACATACTTGGCCAGTTCTGACTCTTCTTCAGCTACCCCCTGTGTAAATGAAGACTGAGAGGATGACTTGGATAGCTTAATCATCAGGGGCTCCATGGGTGGAGCAGAACGTGGATTCGTTGGCATACTAGCCACCCCCAGTTTGGTGCTCGGTGCCGGGCGGGGAGTTGTTGGCTGGCTAGCGGTCCCCGACTTAGCGCTCGGCTGCCGATTCATTCTAGGAAGGCGAATTATCGTTGGCCTGACAGAGGGATTGAGCTCCTTTGTTTGTTGCTGGCTAGCATTAGGCAGCCTGACTGACAGTGGCTCTGTCGTGGGTTTTGGCACTTGGCCAGACCTTGGCAGTCGGATTATCATCTGTTCCTCCTGTACAGAGAGGCTAATTGCGTCCTTACGCAGAGTGGCTGTAAGGGGCGCAGTTACGCCAGGTTTGCGGGCTTGAAGGTGGATCGTCAGAGGTTCTTCTGATCCAGTTGCTGCCTCAGTTTGAGCTTGAGTATCTCCTTCGGCGAGATGCTTTTTTGACTTCTCATACAAACATGAGTCTGAGTAGTAGGATTGGACCCCTTTGAAGGGATCGATGTCAGCAAATTCTGTCCTCACGAAGCCGTGCTTGTCAACGTACTTGAAGCACTAGTACAGTGTGGAGGGCACGATCATGTAATCATGTATCCAAGGACGCCCTAGGAGAATATTGTAGGAAGTGTTCGCATCTATGACATAACAGGTCACTTCTGACTGAAGGTCGCCGATTTGGCACTTCAAGCAAATCTTCCCGATCGGATAGCTTCTGCCTGAATTGAAACCGCTGATTGCGGTGCTTGTTGGCGTCAAGCGATGCATTGGGATACGCAGATGATGTAGTAGGCTCTTCGGAATGATGCTTATGGAGGAACCGGGGTCAATATACATTCGGTCCACCTTGATATCGCCAATATACCCAGTGTAATACAGAGGGCGATCATGCAGGTTGGTCTTGATAAGCATATCCTGCGAAGTGAAGACGATGTTGGGCATTGAACCCAAACAAGCGCTGTCCTGGAGATCTACAGGCGAGCTTTCCCTAGTGTGATTGGATTGATCCAGATATGCGTCGGCATTCTGGAGTGCCTCGCTTAGTATGACGCGAACGTCTTTGGAGAGTCTCAGAAGCTCGTATAGCGATAATTTGGCTGGTGTATTGGCCAATTGTGCCAAGATATCGAAGTTGTAGGGCCTCTCCACTCCATGAGGCGTCTCTCTTCGGAGCGGTTTGTCGAATCGAGTCTCCTTTGGCCTAGGCTTGTCGGTCGTCGAAGGCTGCGAAGGTCCTGGAGCATCAGCAGCTGTCGGCTGATGGTCTTCAGTCGAGTTACCTGGTGGAGGTTGGGTTTGTGCGCCGGAGCGGATAACAACAACAGTAGCTTCTTTGACCTATGTCAAGATTGTGCGGCATGATTTGCCTTTTCTATTCTTCTTTTTGCTGGTGGAGGGAGGTGCGGACTGAGTCACCTCAGGTACCAAGTCTAGATGGACCCACATAATCTCCCCCCGCGATGTGGTAAGGGGCACTAGATCAGTAGCCCGGTTTCGGGGAGGTGGAAGGTTGGCGACCTCCATCTTTGCTCTAGGGACAGGTACTACTCCATCTTGAGTCTCTGTCGGAGGGAAGTTGTCGAATTATACCGATACTATGTTGGCTACTACAGTCACCTCTTCGAAATCAATGGCCAGGGCCTTAGAATCGATGAGATGCTGGATATATCGCTTCAGTTCGTAGCAGTCATGTGTAGCATGGTGGAGATAGCGATAGTAGTGGCAGTACTTGGAGTTCTCCATTTCTGCAGGTCGAGGTTCACGCCTTGGAAGAGGGAGCTGAATTCGGCCTCCTTGTATGAGCATGTCCAAGATGGGCTTGACATGGCCGTCTTCGAAGGAATATATCATCTGAGGCCACTGCTTCTTTGGCGGCTTTGGTTCAGGCTTTGGCACTGTGTCGGCCACCATAGCCTGTTTGCCCTTGTTGTCTCGATTCTTGGAGGGATTACCACCATTGTTGCTGTTGGTGTTAAGGCATTTGCCCTTGTCTTCTCCTTCCGAGACATGCATTCCCAATTGGCGAGCTTTCTTCAATTTGTCTTATGCGCTAGCGGCGCTAATAATGAAAGTCTTCCAATCCTTAAACTGACTTTCGCCCATCCAGAGGCTGATCGTGGGAAGCAGCCTCTTTTGGCAAATTTCAATTAAGGAGGAATCAGGGTTACCGGAAGGCAACTTCATCGCGGTCTGGCGAAACCGCTCGATGTAGTTTCTTGTCAGCTCATTTTCTTCCTGGACAACGTCCATGAGGGTGGACATTGTCACGTCTTGTCCTACCTCGTAGAACCTCTCCAGGAATATGCGTTTTAAGCCGGTGAACGATGGATGCAGTTGTCCGACAAGTTGCAGTACCAGTCGAAGGCGACCCCTTCCAATGCTCCAATGAACAGCCGCGTAAGGATGGTGTCGTCATGAGGTAGATGGTCGGTTGTGACTTCAAAGTAGGTGATGTACCTTCTTGCAGATGTCTTTCCAACATATGGATTGATGTGGAATGGTTTATATTTTCGTGGGAAGGGGACATCTCTCTACGCAGCAGGATACGGTTGTCGTATCCTGAGGTCTTGGCAATTTTTTCGGGTATGGAATATGGCTCGGAGCTTCTGGACCTCTCTTCTTACCTCCCTGGCCTCATCTGCAGCGGTGGGAGCCGATATTTCAGGAGGATTATCACCTGGGTTTGGTGCAGCTGAATTTGAATCCGCATTGACCGCGGGACCCAAACTTGTTTGGCTAGGCGTTCTTTCTTGCAGAGTTGGAAGGTCCGCTTTGATCTCGTCCACAGACTTGACCAAGGCATGCAGTATGGCCTCCAGAGTGTCGATGAGTTGGCGATCACTGGGACCATCCTGGTTGCTGTCCGTATGAATATCGTCCTAACATGAGAAGAGATGGAAGGAACGGTAGAGGATGTGCCCTCTGAGTCATACCCTTGTACAGAGAAGTCCTCAGGGTATGTGGGGATGTTCTCCTCTGGTTCAGACTCAGAAAGAGTGGTACCTCCAGCTTCAGAGCTTGCCTCGTCTTGAGAATCGTGGATGTCCTTGGAGACGTCGGGATCTGCTGTATCTGTTGGTGAACCGTTTTCCCTGGATTGTCTTCTTGGAACACCGGGTTGTCGTGGATATTTGGGGAAGTGCTACCCCCGGCTCAAGTGCCTCCCAGAGATGTGGACGATGCATCTCCAAGTGTGACAGATTTCGTCTTTGAGCGGGTACCTTGGTAAACTCCTCCTGTAACGGTGGTCGATAACTACTTAGAAGAGAGTTTCTTGGTTACGCCGGTTAAAATTTTTGGACTGGAGACATTTGTTTTCTTCCCTCTACCACTGCCAGAAATCTTCAGGGCAAAATTGCAGGAGACGACGAGAAGCGCCTCGTCTTCTGAGCTTGGGTGTTGCAGCCGTTGGAAGACGGACCGCCGGTCTTCTTGTACTGTTGCCTTGTTGCAGCAGCAGTTGATAATGACTTGGGTGCATTGATGTCCCTGACAGGACTCTCTGTACATCAAATCTTCATCTTTTTCCTTGTGTTTGTGAAGAATCACGTTGCGCAAGTCACCCATTTTGGGGGCCCGGGAGTTCTTAGCCCATGAGTGTATTAGCCTCCTGCCTGCTCCTTGATGTGGGGGTAGCGCGAGTACTTGCCCCTGATCCTTGTTGGGAGATTCTTGATAACTATCCCGTTCGTTAGCCGCCGGGGGCTGGACAATGATGGTTTTATACAACTTTCCATCAGAGGCCCGCGTAATAGTCAGCGAGACACCCTAATAGTCAGAAGTTGGGACAGTCGACAGAGCTCGCCGAGACCGCGCTGCCCGAGACTTCTTCCTTCTAGCACCTGAGAGTGCATAGTAGGAAGAGTCCACGGAGATTGGCACATGAGAGCATCTGGGGTCAGGATCGCCTGAGAGGCGATCGAAGACTGACCGTGAGCCGCATGGGACAGATGGTACGTGGTCGGGATCAGTGGCCGTACAGGCTGTCTGCATGCGTCTATCCTTTGTGGCCGCATAAGCCTTCTGTATACAGCTAGAATCAGTGGCCGCATGAACCTTAGGGATGCGGCTGGAAGTCGTGGCCGTGCAGGCTATCTGCATGCGGCTATAAGTCATGGTCGTGTAGGCTGCCTGCATGCGGCTGGCAGTTCTGGCCGCATAGGCTTTCTGCATGCGGTTGACTTTTGTGGCCACATGAGTTTTCTCCATGCGATTGGCAGTTGCGGCCGCATGAGCCTTATCCATGCGGCTGGCGCCCTTATGCAGCTTGGGCTGCATAGAGTTTCTCTTTGCCCCTGCAAGTCCAGCATCATAGTGTTTTCTTCTGCCGAACTTGGGGACAGCAGAGTCCTCTATGGTCTGAAGTGGGTCCGCAAGCGAGACTTTTCCGCTGTCTCGGGCAACAGAGAGTACTTCTTCGAGAGCTTGGGAAGGAGCGAATGATTTGGGCCTCCACTCCCTGCGGGCCTTCTTCGTGCGGGCTCGCTGCTGGACCGGGCCAGCGCTTCCGTCGGAGAGCATTTCTTCAAACGCATGCTGGTCGAACCGGGCATCCAGTATTTGTTGAGTGGAGCCAAGTTTGGCTGCGTTCGATTGCGTCACCAACTCCTTAGTCGTGGAGAAGTTAGTTCCCAGCAGAGTCGCTATCGTGTTTTCCATTGATTGTAAAAGTACAGAACAATTTTATAGGAGGACTGAACTTAGACTCATAATACAAACTCGCCCGTACAAAGAAAGCCTAGGAATGAAAACCTAGGTACAACAATCTAAGTACGATTGTTTATTTTTTATACTAGGGGGTGACGATAGAGGCTCGGGAAAGTGACGACAGCTCTGCCTTACTCCTTGGACGATCGCACGTAGCCTTGGCTCTGATGAAGAAATGCTCTCAATATGGGAAGACTCTTCTGTGCGCGTCTTTGTCTCTCTATATGTCCAGCCGGGTGGATAGGATCTCTGTTGCAAGGGAATGGCATATTGCTATATTTTTTTTCGGATCCAGATTCTTTTGCAAGAAAATGGCACCTTACTATTTATAGGAGTGGGGTGTGATCATTAGGATTTGCAATGATTCCCCCCTTGAAAAGTCGGCAGCCAATCATCTGGGCCATTAATCTTTATTGTATTACATCTGGGCAATTGATTCTTGATTGCGCCAAATCTGTATGGGTAATTAATGATGATTGCAATAAATCTTCATAATTTGTCATAACAAGCTCGGATCTCCCGCCACGTGTCCAATTTGCTTAATCACAACAAATCTGAATTGATCTGAGTAATAATGGTGATTGAACTAAATCTGGTTGTCAGAATTTGTGAGCAGCCATAACTCCGAGGGGATAAGACAGCCACATGTCTCAACTTGTCATGAGGATCGCCACGTGTCTCAATTGTCGTGAGGACCGCTAGGTATCTTTATGTCCTGTACGGTCTCTAAGTGAACCGCATATGGGTGGCCCCCCACAATCCTAGCCATATGAAGGTAGCAACCGCATGAGGGTGGCAGTCTCATGAAGGAGGCAGCAGCATGAAAGTGGCAGCCGCATGAAGGAGGCAGCCGCATGAAGGAGGCAGCCGTATGAAGGTGGCAGTCGCATGAAGGTGGCAGCCGCATGAAGGAAGCGGCCGCATAAAAGTGGCAGCCGCATGAAGGAGGCAGCCGCATGAAGGTGGCAGCTGCATGAAGGAAGCGGCCGCATGAAGAGGGCGGTCGCATGAAGATGGCAGCCGCATAGAGGTGGCAGCCGCATGAAGAAAGCGGTCGCATGGAGATGGCGGCCGCATGAAGATGGAAGCCGCATAGGGGTGCTTGGGACTCGACAGATCCTGTCAGTTATAAAAGATTTTCTTCTTTTTCCAAGGAGCACGCCATCATTATTTCAGCTTTATGTCAGAGCTGTCATTCATTGTGTCAAAGCTATCATTCATTGCGTCAGAGCTGTCATCAGAGCAATTAATTGGGCGGCTGCTTTATGGCCAGCTGTAGAAGCGGACAGCGTATGGCCACGTGTCTTTGCCTGAGCCACATGGAGCTGTTGGGGAGTTCCGAGCCGTATAAAGTTCTGAAGGATTCCCGAGCCGCATGAGGCTCCTTCTGTTTGGATCCGCATGGGCCTTTTTTGTCCTTTTCCATGCTTCTACACTTCTACTTTCTTGCTTGCATGAATGATTGCTTGGTTAACTGCTAGTCGTAGATTGCCAGTATTATTGTAGCTTGCCCCGACACCTCTAGCCTCTTGATTAAATTTCGAGGATAGAATTCTTTTAAGGTGGGTAGAGTTGTCACTTCCGTTTCCCGTTATACATATTTTTCAGGATACGTATACGAATTTCTGACAATTGTCAGGTGGCCCGTATTTTGACTTATCTTGCTTAGCTTAGCCTTGGTTTAAATCTTGACTTGATTGGTTCAACTTGGTTCAATATGACCTGGCTTGGATTGGCTTGGTTTGGTTTATATTGGATTGAGATGAGAGGGGTTGCTATATAAGTCAACTTCTTCTCTCTCCTCAATTATTTTCATTTACTTCTTCATCTTCTTCATTTACTCCTTCCACCTACCAAGCCTAGGCAACTGCAACTTGCCTCATGATGGATCTCAAGTTTTATATTCCATTCTCTTTCTTACTTGATTCTAAGCCTCTTTAGAACTTGACATTTTTAGATTTGATGGATGGATTCTTGTAGATCTAAGTTTATAACTTTTTTCGTTTTTCTTGGTTTCGATCTCTAAAACTCGGTTATTTTCGAAATCTAATGGTTTTATGTTGTAGGAAATTCAATACTACCCAATTTTGGCTTTTGAATCGCTTAATTCGACTTCGTATGAAAAAGTTATGTCATTTTTGAGTTCATGGGTTCAACCAAGCATTTTTATGCTGGTTGGAGAAGATGAACAGTGCCGCAACCTGGCCAGTGCCGCAACCTGGCCAGTGCCGCAACCTGGCAAGTGCCGTAACCTGGCTAGTGCCGCAACCTGGCTAGTGCCAGAACCTGGCAAGTGCCGCAACCTGACAAGTTCCGCAACCTGGCAAGTGCCGCAACCTGGCTAGTGCCGCAACCTGGCTAGTGCCGCAACCTGGCTAGTGCCGCAACCTGGCAAGTGCCGCAACCTGGCTAGTGTCGCAACCTGACAAGTGTCACAACCTGGCAAGTGCCGTAACCTGGCTAGTGCCGCAACCTGGAAAGTGTCGCACCCTTGCAAGTGCCGCAACCTGGCAAGTGCCGCAACCTGGCTAGTGCCGCAACCTGCAAAGTGCCGCCACCTGGAAAGTGTCGCAACCTGGCTAGTGCCGCAACCTGGCAAGTGCCGTAACCTGGCTAGTGCCACAACCTGGCAAGTGCCGCAACCTGGCAAGTGCCGCAACCTGGCTAGTACAGCAACCTGGCTAGTGCCACACAACCTGGCTTGGCGTACTCTTGATAAGTAAGAAGTACACTTGATATGACATGTAAAATCTTGATAGTGGCCCGTCGAAGCACACTTCTGACAAGTAATCTTGACAAGTAACAAGTAACTTGACATGATAATTCTTAATGGTGGTCCGTTGTGACGCACTCTTGACTTGATAAAGTAACTTAACATGATAATCTCGATATGTCTTGCTAAGTAACTCTTGTCTTGACACCGTGGGTGTTTGTGCTTGTATAAGCTACATGTCTCGTCTTGCATCATGTCTAGGATATGAATTCCTGATTCCCACGGCCAGGGATTCATATTGAATCTGACTAGGATAATGACTAGAGTGATCGAGTAGTTCATGAAGAGATTTTCCAGCTATAGGCAGTCCCGTTATCTGGGTGCTTTAATTGGACTGGTAGCCTGCCGTCGAGTAGGGCACATTTCCAGCACACTGTCATGTGTTGCACCTCTAAGTTATCTAATCCAACTCTCTCAACTTATGACCGGATAACCTGGATTAAGACTGCAGGGCTTGTGGCTGTTGGAACATCTCATTGCATCTTGCTAGTAACTAGGCTTGTGATAACCCTAGCTAGTTAAAGTATCAAGCCGTACTCATTGTTTGGCCGTGAATGATGAAGGGATCCAGTCTAGTCTTATCTAAGAAATGCCAGTCTATGATTACTTCAGCACTTTACTGTTTATGTTTACTCTTGTCGATAATTGGTCGAAGACTAAGCTCTGTTCAGGTGAAGGGTTACAACCCCGGTCCTTGTTTGGTTTACGGGTTGTAACTTGGCTACCGGAATAGTTCCTTAGTTGTCTTATCGTTTATCTCATTGTTTTCCCTAACTCATGTCTGTTCTTTTCATTTATGTCTCTTGTGCTATATGCTGGTTTTAGTTCTTAAGTGAAGCCTCCCTTGTGGCACTTCCTCTTTCTGGGGTCTGATCCAGCTGGTTTTGTATGGCCAGATTTTGGAGTAGCTCCCGAGGATCTCCCTGATTTCCAGTCAGATGGTGACCACTAGGCTCAACCCTGGCAATGAGTGGGTTCTTATTTTGCTCTCCCACTCCCTTGTAAAAAATTCTTTTGAGGCGTTTAGCCGTCGAGCAAGTATTAGCTCGTTTGCAAATTTACTTCCTATCCGCCTACGGGCTGTAACATGATTGACAAATACTAGGGTTGATCATGTATGACTGAAACTCTTGCTAGTCTTCACTTTTTGTATGACTAGCTTCATGATCATCTGAATATGTAATATTTGGGATGCCTTACTTTGTATGTCTGATGATCTAACATCTTGTAACATTTACTTACTTGCTTGAGATTGAGACACTAGGCTTGTTCATGACCATAAGAGACTGTTGGCTTGTAGATAAACCCTCATGCATCTAGACAGCCGTGACCGTATATCGGGATAGATTATACTTCAATGTACGTAGCTGGCTGTGTCTGTCCCCCGCTATCCAGTATTCTGGTTCTGGGGCGTGACACCTATAATCATCATGTGGACCGGATTGACACAGTTCCAGGATTGGCCTTCATTTATAGTGAATGCTAAAGCGGCAGAAGAAAGTGCTGAGAAGTTTAAACAATTAGGTATTCAGATACCTAATCTTCACAAAGATGAACATCCTACACCTAATAATAATGGCCGTCAGAACAATCGCAAGAGTAAAGATGCTTTGGCTATCAATGTCAACGGCAAAAAACTTTTGCCGTAAATATAGGTCAATCATTACCTACTCCAACGGTACCACCACAGAAGGCACCACGTCCGAAAGAAGAATATTCTTTTGATGAAGATGATGTCGTGAGTATCTTTGACTGTCGGATCAAGAGCAATAAACTTCAACGGCCAGAGGCAAAGAAGCTAGATAAAGTGGGTAAAACTAACCACCGCAAATATTATGTTTACCATAGATTTATCGGACATCTATGTAACGACTGTTGTTCTTATTACGTATTTTGGTATACGTGTACGTATATTGCATGTCTTATTGCATGGCTTGGTTCGGTTCAGTTTGCATGGTTTGGCTCGGCTTGGCTTTCATGTGAACCAACCCCCACCTACCACCCACTCTTCCTTTATTAGCCGCCCACACTCTCTCTCTCCTCATTACTTCTTCATTACTTCTTCTTCACCATTACTCTCTTCCACCTAATAGGAGGCTTAGGCAAGTGCAGCTTGCTTCATGGAGGAACTCATGTTTTATTGTTCCATTTTCTTCTCCACAAGATTCTAAAACACTTTAGTACTTAGCATTTTCGAATTTTATGACTCATTTCATGTAGATCTATGTTTTTAGTATTTTGATCTTCTTGGTTTTGATCTTCTAAACTTGGTTGTTTTTGAATTGGAGAGTCCCACGTAGTAGGGATTTCGATTTTACGTAAGTTGGTTTTGAGATGGCCGGATTTCACCAAGTCTTGGCCGAGATGGAGTTCCTCGAGTTCCTGAGCTTTTACGCATGCTTGACTTGGCCTGGTAGAAAAGATGGAGTTTTACGCACACGTTCTAACGTGTCAGCGTAGTGTCTCAGCTTTTACGCTCACGTTTTATGTGTCAGCATGTTATTTCAGCCTTTTACGCACACGTTTTAACGTGTCCGCGTAGTGCCCCCTTTTACGCACACGCAATTGCGTGCTAGCGTATTCGTTCTACGTCGAGTTCATTCGAACTCTTCGCCGGGACCCTCCCGCCCACGTAGAATCGTACTCGCGTAGACTTTGGCTCGAGTAGACTCTCACATGCATAGAGTTTTGCTCGGGTGTTTGCTCGCGTAGAATTCTACTCGCGTAAAATTCTTCCGCGCGTGTAATTTCGATTGCGTATGACCCGGCTAGCGTAGAACCCCACCAACATGCATCCACACTCGCGTAGAGCTATCTCTCCCTTGCTCTTGCTAGCGTAGAGCCGCTTTACGCTTGAGGCCCTTGGCCTAGCGTAGAGGCTCACTCGCGTAGAGCCCTGAGCCCTTGTGTACCCGATTGTCTTTTATTCCTTGCACTATTCATGAATTGACAATCACAGATTGATTGATATGACCGGGCTAATAATTGTACATGGCATGGCATGGCAAGTAACTGACAAGACATGACATACAAGATATGACAAGTACGCATGAAGGTAACTATGGAAAGCTGTTGCGACGGCTTGCATGACATGACTATAATGAATGACCTGGACACCGTGGATGATTGTGTTTGTACAAATGAACCAGTATTGTCATACATCATGTCTAGGGTATGGATCCCTGAATACCACGGTCAGGGGTACCTACTAAAAATTTACTATGGCTAATAACTAGAAGAAATCAGTAATCATGAAGAGATTTCCCAGTTACAGGCAATCCCGTTATCTGGGCGCTCAAGTGGACTTGTAGCCTGCCGATGAGTAGGGCACATTTTTAGCACACTGTCAAGTGTTGCCCCTTCATGAATGGATATTCGACCTGCATAACCTGGATGGTCTGCAGGGCTTGTGGCTGTTGGAATAATCTTATTGTATTTTGCTAGTAACTAGGCCTGTGATAACCCTAGTTAGATAAAGTATCAAGCCGTACTCTTTGCTTGGCCGTGATTGATTGGATGGAGTATAGCCCTGATCCTGTACAAGATTATGGCATGACATGATTACTTATGCTTGTCTTAATAATAATGATCAGGGGGCCAGTTCTGTTCAGGCGAAGGGTTAAAACCCCGGTCCTTGTTTGGTTTTAGGGTTGTAACCTGGCTCTCGGAACATTTCTGTGTCCTCTCTTCGTTTATTGTCTTATTGTACCCCCTGTCATGCTCATCGTATTTTACCTTACTTCAATAGCATGATTATATATGCTTGCTTTAACAATAATGATCAGGGGTCAAGTTCTGTTCAGACGAAGGGCTACAACCCCGGTCCTTGTTTGGTTTAAGGGTTGTAACCTAGCTCCCGGAACAGTTCTGTGTCCTCTCTTCGTTTATTTATTACTTATCAACAAGTATTTGAGACGGGTTTCTGTTCGGGTGAAGGGTTGCAACCCCGGTCCTTGTTTGGTTTAAGGGTTACAATCTGGCTACTTGAATGGTTTCCTCGTACTCAATTTATTACAATTATCCCTGTTATATCAGTTTCTTTATAATTATCTTTAACATTCATTTATGATATGCTGGTTTTAGTTCCTAAGTGAAGCCTCCTTTGTAGCACTTGCTCTTTCTGGGGTCTGACCCAGCTGGTTTTGTATGGCCAGATATCGGAGCAGCTCCAGAGGATCTACCTACCTTCCAGCCAGATGGTGACCACCAGGTGTAACCCTGGCAACGAGTAGGTTTATTTTGGCTCTCCTACTCTATTGTAAAATTATTCTTTTGAGGCTTTTAGCCGACAAGCACATGTTTAGCTCGATTGCACCTTATTTACTGTCTGCCTATTGGCTGTAACATGATTGACAAAACCTAGGATTGATCATGTATGACTAAAACTCCTGCTAGTCTTGACATTTTGTACGACTAGCTTTATGATCATTCGAATATATAATGTATGGGACGCCTTACTATTGTATATTTGGGGTTCTGACATCTTGTAACTATTATTGCTTGCTTGAGATTGAGACAATAGGCTTGTTCATGACCATAGGAGACTGATGGCTTGTAGTTAAACCCTCATGTATCTAGACAGCCGTGACCGTATAGCGAGATGGGTTGTACTTCAATATACGTAGCTGTCTATGTATGCTCCCGCTCTCCAGTATTCTAGTTCCGGGGCGTTACATGGTTTAAGTGGTGGCCCATGCAGGTCTTGTAAATTAAGATATGTGAGGGGTTACCGAATAGATGTCTCAATCAGTACCCGCCCTTGATCTCTGTTCGTATCCTCTTAATCCCTGAAATCTTGACCTGATCACATGCTTGTATCATTGATCTATCTTGGTCCTTCCTTATTGTTTCCTATGTCGTCTTCTTCAGCGGTATTGTTCATGGTCCTACCGATCGGCAAGGCGGAGCACCTCCCGTGAACCAGCAGCAACCTGGAGATCAAGCCCAGCATTCCGGAGTAGCCTCCAGAGTCTTGCCTACTGGGGGCCAAGAGCCACCAGTTTAGCCCATCTAGCTTGCAGAGCCTGATGATGGCACCTTGGTGGGTCTTATCAGGACGTTGTTAGCATCTCAAAATCGTCGAGGGGATACCTTGCACCAGGCAGTGGCAGATGCTCTGACCAGAGGAGGTCATCAGGGTACCAGTGCGGCCAACAGCTTCAAGCGCTTGAACCCTCCATTCTTCGATGGTAGTGAAGATGTTATTGTCGCAGATACATGGCTTCAGGACACAGAGGTGATTCTAGAAGCAGCCAGGACTCCAGAAGATGAGTAGGTGGCCGTGGTGCGCTTGTAGTTATTGGATCTTGCCCGCAGCTGGTGGGCGGCGTAGGCCGTTGGATTAGTGGTACCTATTGCCTGGACAGTATTCAGAAAGAGATTCCAGACCAAGTATTTCGATGTTGTAGCTCGGTACGATCTACAGACGAGGTTCACCAATCTGAAGCAGATGGACATGACGGTCGATGGGTATTGCGGCCGAGTTTTCGAGACTTAGTCGGTTTGCTCCCACCTTGGTAGCAATCGAGTTAGATAGAGCCCAGCGGTTCCAGCAGGGGCTCCATCTAGAGATCTTATTGGCAGTGGAGCAGTTTGAGCATCAGACTTTTGATGCAGTGTTGAGAGCAGCCATGAAGCATGAATATACCTTCCAGAGGATCGTGGATAGGACCATGGGTCAGAAGCGATCCCATGGTCAGATGAATCAGTCTTCAGCACCAGTCCCGACAGCTAGGGCTTTGACCATTGGAGCTCCGAGGCGGGCGGCCTCAGTGACGTCGGTTCAACATTCAACCCCGACATACCCTCAGCAACAGAAGCAAAAGCACTCTTCCGAAGTGGGATGTTCACAATGCGGGAAGCCAGGGCATGTGGTATCAGAGTGTCGCAGAGCACAAGGTTTGTGCTTGGTTGTGGCGCCCCAGACCACAGGGTTGAAAACTGCCCGAACAGGGGGAGTTCATCTTCATCATCTTTTTCTAGTCCTTCAGTGAGAGGACCAGTACCAGTCCAGCAGCAGCAGCAGCTGTACCCATTTCCGAGGCTATTGCCGACGCAGGCCCAGGCATTCCAGCAGTAGAGACCGCAGCAGTATGCCCAAGCCCAAGCCCTGATCCATAGCAGACAGAGAGATTTTCAACAGAGGGGACCCGCACCCAGAGGACATGGTCAAGTGCTGGCTTTGACCATGGGAGAGGAAGGATTAGCACCAGGTGAGGTGGTGGAAGGTACTATTCTCGTCAATTCCTTTCCGATTCAGTATTATTTAACTCTGGTGCATCGCATTCATTTATGTCTGTACGATTCGCGATACGGATAGGACTGGAGCCCGAGTCATTATTAGTAAGGCTCAATATACTAACTGGTAACGGACTTGTGGGAGTAGATAGAGTGTTTTTCTCATGTCGGATCATAATTAGCGATAGAGAGTTTCCCGCCAGGTTGATAGAGTTTCCGATGGCCGATTATGATGTGGTCTTAGGGATGGATTGGTTGAGAGACCAGTATGCTAGGATAGACTGCCATATTGGCAGGGTTGTTTTTAGCATTCCAGGCGAGCCGGAGTTTTTCTTTTTTCGAGGCGAAGTTGAATCTTCTCCTCCGGTATTGCGGATGGCAGTAGCAGCAGTGCAGTTGTCCCGGATAGTTGAAGAGTTTCTAGATGTTTTTCCAGAAGAGCTTCCAGGAATGTCGCTAGAGCGAGAGATCGAGTTCACTATCGACTTGATCCCAGGGACAGCCCCAGTATCAGAGAGGGTCTACAGGATGACGCCGTCAAAGTTAGAGATATTGTACAAGATGATTAAAGAACTCAGAACCAAGGGATTCATTCGTGCTAGTGGATCGCCTTGGAGAGCCCCAACGCTTTTTGTGAAAAATAAGGATGGTACGTTCAGATTATGTGTTGATTATCGTACCTTGAACTCAGTGACAATCAAGAACAGATACCCTCTCCCGAGGATAGATAACTTGTTTGATCAACTCAAAGGGGCATTCGTATTCTCGAAGATTGATTTGCGGTCAGGATATCATCAGATCAGAGTCAGAGAGCAGGACATCTCGAAGACAGCTTTCAGATCAAGGTATGGGCATTGGGAGTTTCTTGTTATGCCATTTGAGCAACTAATGCGCCGGCTGTATTCATGGACCTCATGAATCGCTTCTTCATGCCTTATTTGGATCAGTTTGTGATTGTGTTCCTAGACGACATCCGGGTCTACAGCAAGAGTGATGCGGAGCATGAGCAGCATCTCCGTGTGGTTCTTCAGATTCTCAGGGAGCACCAATTGTATGCCAAGTCCGTAAATGCGAGTTCTGGCTCGCTCGTATTTCGTACTTGGGTCATATCATCACCAGAGGAGGAGTAGAAGTGGATCCCCAGAAGATCATGGCCATTGAGACATAGCCAGTACCTAGCACAGTTACAGAAGTTCGCAGTTTTCTTGGATTGGCCGATTATTACCGGCGATTTGTTTCAGACTTTGCTCGGATTTCAGCGCCATTGACCCAGCTGACCCGTAAGGATGTCCAGTTTGCTTGGACAGCAGAATGTTAGGATTCTTTTAAGAAGTTGAAACGAGGCTTGATAACAGCACCCTTCTCACACTTCCAGATGGAATCGGGGGATTCTCAGTGTATTGTGATACTTCCGGTAGAGGTTTGGGATGTGTTTTGATGCAGCATGGGAAGGTAATAGCTTATGTGTCACGTCAACTTCGTGATCATGCGAGAAATTACCCAACCCACGACTTGGAGCTGGCAGCAGTAGTATTTGTACTTAAGTTGTGGAGGCACTACTTGTATGGAGATAGGGTGGAGATCTTCACCGACCACAAGAGCCTGAAGTATGTTTTCACCCAGAAAGATCTTAACATGCGTCAGAGGAGGTGGCTAGAGCTACTTGTGGATTATGATGTCAACTTGTAGTATCATCCTGGGAAGGCCAACGTCATTGCAGATGCCTTGAGCAGAAGAGACGAAGTTTATTTCCTAACAACGCAACCTGAATTGTTAGCAGATCTTCAGAAGATGGGTATAGAAGTTGTCCTTCCTGCCAGTGTGGCACTGATGGCCAGTATGCAAGTTCAGTCCACTATAGTCGAGAGGATCCGGATGGCACAGTCAGCAGATTCCAAGCTTTAGCGGCTCAGAGCAGAGTATGAGGCAGGACGAAGACCATAATTATGTATCCATAAAGACGGCACACTTCGGCATGGAAAGCGTCTTTGTGTACCCAGTGGAGATATCAGACAGGAGATCATGGCAGAAGCTCACAGTTCTCAGTATTCCATTCATCTTGGTGGTACAAAGATGTACCGTGATATCCGTCAGCACTTTTGGTGGAATGGTATGAAGAGGGAGATAGCCCGGTTTGTCTCACGGTTTCTGGTTTGCCAACAAGTTAAAACTGAACATCATAGGCCAGCTGGACTTCTTCAGCCCTTGCCAATTCCAAAATGGAAGTGGGAGCATATAACCATAGATTTTATGACTGGATTACCTAGGTCCCCGACCGGTAGAGATGCTATTTGGGTCATTATAGACAGGCTAACGAAGGTGGCTCACTTTCTCTCATTCAGAGTTGGTCAGTCAACGGCTCAGCTAGCAGAGATGTACCTCAGGCAGATCGTCAGATTTCATGGTGTACCAGTCAATATCACCTCAGAAAGAGATTCCAGATTTACGTCGCACTTTTGGCGTAGTCTTCAAGAGATTTTGGAAACTTACCTCCAGTTCAGCTCAGCTTATCATCCACAGACAGATAGACAGTCAGAGCGTACCATACGAACCTTAGAAGATACGTTGAGATCTTGTACGCTCGACTTTGGTGGTTCGTGGGAAGATCACCTGTACCTGGTGGAGTTTTCGTACAACAACAGTTTCCAGGACAGTATCCAGATGGCACCGTTCGAGGCACTATATGGTAGGAAGTGCAGATCCCCGCTAGCATGGGATGATATTGGAGAGAGGCAGATGCTCGGTCCGAAAATGATTGCTCAGACGGTTGAGGTGGTCTGGAGAGTCAGAGATCACCTTCGAGTTGCCCAAGATCGCCAGCGTCATTGGGCCGATTCTCATCGGCGTCCTCTTGAGTTTTCCGTCGGCGACCATGTATTTCTGAAGATTTTGCCTAACCGTGGCGTCATACGTTTCGGCGTACGGGGAAAGCTTAGTCCTAGTTATATAGGACCGTTCGACATCCTGGAGTGAGTAGGAGATGTGTCCTATCGTCTCGCTCTTCCGCCATCGTTACGTGAGGTACATGACATATTCCATGTATCCCAATTGCGACGGTATATCCCTGACCCGAGCCACATCCTGGATCATTCAGAATTGGTTGTTGCTACCAACCTTTCGTATGAGGAAAGGCCCGTACCTATATTGGACCGGAGAGAGACAAGAACAAGACTATTAGTTTAGTCCGTGTTGCTTGGGGTCATCACTCTTTGGGTGAGTCAACATGGGAGCGTGAGGATGATATCCAATCGCGATATCCCGACCTGTTTGACTCATAAGATATAATGTCTTTCTTAGGTCTTATGCTCTCAATTCCTTGCTTGAATGAATGATTGCTTGATTGATTGCCCTGTTATAGCTTGCCTGTGATTAGTATAGCTTGTCCTTTCCTCTCTAGCCTCTTAATTAAAATTCTGAGGACGGAGTTCTTTTAAGGTGGGTAGAGTTGTAACGATTGTTGTTCGTATTACGTATTTTGGTATACATATACGTATATTGGACATCTCATTGCATGGTTCATGGCTTGGTTCGATTCGGTTTGCATGGTTTGGCTCGGCTTAGTTTTCATGTGAACCAACCCCCACCTACCACCCACTCTTCCTTTATTAGCCACCCACACTCTCTCTCTCCTCATTACTTCTTCTTCACCATTACTCTCTTCCACCTAACAGGAGGCTTAGGCAAGTGCAGCTTGCTTCATGGAGGAACTCAAGTTTTATTGTTCCATTTTCTTCTCCACAAGATTCTAAGACACTTTAGTACTTAGCATTTTCGAATTTATTTCATATAGATCTAAGTTTTTAGTATTTTGATCTTCTGGTTTTGATCTTCTAAACTTGGTTGTTTCTGAATTGGAGAGTCCCACGTAGTACGGATTTCGATTTTACGCAAGTTGGTTTTGAGATGGTCAGATTTCACCAAGTCTTGGCCGAGATGGAGTTTCTCGAGTTCCTGAGCTTTTATGTATGCTTGACTTGGCCTGGTAGAGAAGACGGAGTTTTACACACACGTTCTAACGTGTCAGCGTAGTATCTCAGCTTTTACGCCCACGTTTTACGTGTTAGCGTATTATTTCGGCCTTTTACGCACACGTTTTAACGTGTCCGCGTAGTGCCCCCTTTTACGCACATGCAATTGCGTGCTAGCGTATTCGTTCTACGTCGAGTTTACTTTAACTCTACGCCGGGACCCTCCCGCCCACGTAGAATCGCACTCGCGTAGACTTTGGCTCGAGTAGACTCTCGCATGTGTAGAGTTTCGCTCGGGTGTTTGCTCGCGTAGAATTCTACTCGCGTAAAATTCTTCCGCGCGTGTAATTTCGATTGCGTATGACCCGACTAGTGTAGAACCCCACCCACATGCATCCTCACTCGCGTAGAGCTATCTCTTCCTTGCTCTTGCTAGCTTAGAGCTGCTTTACGCTTAAGGACCTTAGCCTAGCGTAGAGGCTCACTCGCGTAGAGCCTTGAGCCCTTGTGTACCCGATTGTCTTTTATGCCTTGCACTATTCATGAATTGACAATCACAGATTGATTGATATGACCGGACTTATAATTGTACATGGCATGGTATGACAAGTAATTGATATGACATGACATGTAAGATATGACAAGTACGTATGATGGTAACTATAGAAAGCTGTTGCGACGGCTTGCATGACATAACTATAATGAATGACCTGGACACCGTGGATGATTGTGTTTGTACAAATGAATCAGTATTGTCTTGCATCATGTCTAGGGTATGGATCTCTGAATACCACGGTCAGGGGTACCTAATAAAAATTTGCTAAGGCTAATAACTAGAAGAAATTAGTAGTCATGAAGAGATTTCCCAGTTACAGGCAATCCTGTTATCTAGGCGCTCAAGTGGACTTGTAGCCTGCCGATGAGTAGGGCACATTTCCAGCACACTGTCAAGTGTTGCCCCTTCATGAATGGATTTTTGACCTGGATAACCTGGATGGTCTGTAGGGCTTGTGACTGTTAGAATAATCTCATTGCATTTTACTAGTAACTAGGCCTGTGATAACCCTAGTTAGATAAAGTATCAAGTCGTACTCTTTGTTTGGCCATGATTGATTGGATGGAGTCTACCCCTGATCTTGTACAAGATTGTAGCATGACATGATTACTTATGCTTGCCTTAACAATAATGATCAAGGGGCCAGTTCTGTTCAGGCGAAGGGTTACAACCCCGGTCCTTGTTTGGTTTAAGGGTTGTAACCTGGATCCCGGAACAGTTCTGTGTCCTCTCTTCGTTTATTGTCTTATTGTACCCCCTGTCATGCTCGCCATGTTTTACCTTACTTCAATAGCATGATTATATATGCTTGCTTTAACAATAATGATCAGGGGTCAAGTTCTGTTCAGGCGAAGGATTACAACCCCGGTCCTTGTTTGGTTTAAGGGTTGTAACTTGGCTCCCGGAACAGTTCTGTGTCCTCTCTTCGTTTATTGTCTTATTGTACCCCCTGTCATGCTCGTCATGTTTTACCTTACTTCAATAGCATGATTATATATGCTTGCTTTAACAATAATGATCAGGGGTCAAGTTATGTTCAGGCGAAGGGTTACAACCCCGGTCCTTGTTTGGTTCAAGGGTTATAACTTGGCTTCCAGAACAGTTCTATGTAATTTATTACTTTACCAACAAGTATTTGAGACAGGTTTCTGTTTGGGTGAAGGGTTGCAACCCCGGTCCTTGTTTGGTTTAAGGATTGCAATCTGGCTACTTGAATGGTTTCCTCGTACTCAATTTATTACAGTTATCCCTGTTATATCAGTTTCTTTATAATTATCTTTAATATTCATTTATAATATGCTGGTTTTAGTTCCTAAGTGAAGCCTTCTTTGTGGCACTTGCTCTTTCTGGGGTCTGACCCAGTTGGTTTTGTATGGCCAGATATTGGAGCAGCTCCAGAGGATCTATCTACCTTCCAGCCAGATGGTGACCACCAGGCGTAACCTTGGCAACGAGTGGGATTATTTTGGCTCTTCCACTCTATTATAAAATTATTCTTTTGAGGCATTTAGCCGACGAGCACGTGTTTAGCTCGATTGTACCTTATTTACTGTCTGCCTACGGGCTGTAACATGATTGGCAAATCCTAGGGTTGATTATGTATTACTAAAACTCCTGCTAGTCTTGACATTTTGTACGACTAGCTTCATGATCATCTGAATATGTAATGTATGGGATGCCTTACTGTTGTATATTTGGGGTTCTGACATCTTGTAACTATTATTGCTTGCTTGAGATTGAGACAATAGGCTTGTTCATGACCATAGGAGACTGATAGCTTGTAGTTAAACCCTCATGTATCTAGACAGCCGTGACCGTATAGTTAGGTGGGTTGCACTTCAATATACGTTACTGGCTATGTACGCCCCCGCACTCTCCAGTATTCTGGTTTTGGGCGTTACAATCTAACTCGAGCATGCTATGTGCTTAAAGGCAAGATCCAGGAGATGGTTAATTCTAGTGCAATTACTCTCCAATAAGACGAAAAGACTGTAACAGCTAATGTTGTCTCCCTACAGTTTGACAATTTTCCTGCTCAACTTGTGTAGGATGGCGTCATTCCCATCCCAAGAACCACTTTGGAGATTGTTAATCTCCTACCTACCCGAACTGATGATCTTATTCCTCTGTCTACTGATAAGGGAGAGATTATGTGGATCCATCCTGATTTGGTGGCTGACTTTGAAGCACCTTCTTCATCCACAAAGTCCAAGAAAGCAACCAAGTATAAGTCATGTCACATGATTTCATTGGGTAAACATTATCCTCTACCTTTAACTACCACTTTTACTTCTGCTGCAGATCCTTCTTCTTCCTTCCGTTTTACGAAAATACTATCAAAGCCAAAAGCCAAATATCAACCATTTTTCCAGCTGTATAGTCCACAGTTCAGTGAACTAATAACAAAGATAGGATATGATCTACAAAAGGCTCTCGGCTTGAATCATGGAAAAGGATCTCATGTACCTCTTTCTCTATGCCTTTCACATAACCAATCTCGGGTTGGTTTAGGTTACTGGACGAACTCTTCATCTTGTCAAAAGAAACCTTCCAGAAGCAAGACCCAGGCAAAAAGTTGCAATATGGTAAGTTTTGAACCTGTATCCGAGGAAGAGGCCTTAACTGGTACCAGGTCTGGAAAAATTTACCTAAGAGATTATTCAGAAGTTCAGGAGAACCCTGCTCTACCTCTAAAGACTCCTCCATCATCATCTTCTTCTGCTGTCAATGTTTTACTAGTTTCATCACCTTCAGTAGAACCAACTACAGCTGACAAAGGAAGGCAGCCTATTCGCTTTGACAAAGTATTGAAGAAGACTCCAGTTTTAGGACTCGAGAAGCCATATAACTTTGATATACTGGCTCAACTGGCTAATACCCCGACAAGGTTATCAATTTTTGAACTACTACGTCTCTCAAAAAAAACTCGAGAAAGATTGAGTGAAACCTTGAGGCAAGCTGATACTTGTTTAGTACTCCTCAAGAAGCCAGAGGAGAAGCCTGTAACTTGCTTTTATTATCATAGTATGATGGAGCTGATGCCCAACATCACAATTACACAAGATGATATGTTGCTAGAAGATAATCGTCATGATCGACCCCTCTACTTCACAGGATATGTTGATACTATGAAGGTTGATCGCATCTTGATTGACCCTGGGTCTGCACTCAGCATCATGCCAAAGACTTTACTAGATGCCTTAAAGATTCTTGTACATAATCTTTCTACAACCATCACGACAATCTTGGGATTTAATTCCGGAAGAAGTGAACCTTTGGAAAAGATTCGCCTGAAAGTTCAAATAGGCAATCTTCATACAAAGGTTACTTTCTATGTGATCGACAATCATAGCTCTTATAATACCTTGCGGGGAAGACCCTTTCTACATGAGCATAACATTGTACCATCTGCTCTACACCAATATTTCAAATATGTAGACGTCAATGGAGAGGTCCAAAAGGAAGTAGCTGACCTAAATCATTTCAAGGGTATTGAAGCATATTATACTGATTCTCGGATATACAAGGAAGAATTCATGAAGGTTATATTAGCGATGGATAGTAAGGAACATAAAAATAATATTTCAAAAGATGTTCTCATAATCCCCATTAAAGGATGTATTACTCGTCCCTCTTCTTCACAGGCATTGACTATCCATCTTTTCTCTCATAACAAACAGCTTCCTGCTGTAGAAAGGAAACAAGGAGAGCTCACCTCTTCTGAGCCTCTTGTTATCGACCTTCGTCGTAACAAACCTTCTCCTTCTCCTCCTCTGGTTATCAACCTTCCTAAGCCTTCTGTTAAAGCCAAGATCCTTCCTCTCCTCCTCTGGTTATCAACCTTACTATGCCTTCTGTTAAAGCTAAAAATCTTATTGTAATGATGATGTACAAATCAATAAAGTAGCATCTCCTTTACAATATACTGATATTTTCTATTATACTCGATGTTATTTAGAAATGATAGATAACTTCGAACCACTTACCATAAGAGCAGTTCAACCTCTCCAAGACGAAGTATTGCTCGAATCAATGCAGGACTCCTTCTTCTTAGGTCCTTCCAGGAAGAAAGATGAACTTATAATACTTTTTAGTAAATAAACAGAACAGAAGATCATGTCCGATAGTGAAGAAGAAAATTACGATAACGGGAGACTTCAACTACGTCGTTATAGTCAACAATCAAAAGATATCATTCAAAAGATGGGCTACAATTTTAAAGTTGGTCTCAATGGTGGTAAAGGAAGGTGAACTCCTATTCGTATCCATGCTCCGAAAGGAAAGTCACAACAATATTACAGCAAAAAGAAGTAGGGATTGGGTTATACCTCGCCAATTTTGACTCCAGAAGCCTCCGAATCCGATGAAGAAGAACAATCTAACTCTTATGATTCTGTTTCATGGGATTCAGATACCACTGTAGGGCACGTCCATCGAGTGACTCTATCTTCCAATATGGTAACTGCCAAGTTCTCGAAAGACGACGAAGACTTTATCGAACCCTCTGAATATGATCCTTGGGCACAAAGGATGGATACTCAATGGGAGCTTTGCTTCGAGCAACATGAGCCACCTACCGAAGATCAGTTGGTTCAAGTCGATATTGGAGATAAAAGTTTCCCAAAACCAATATTCAACAGCAAAAGCCTCCCTGAAGCGGATAAACAAGAACTGATCCAACTCATTAAGGAATATATTGATGTATTCTCTTGGAGCTATGAAGACATGTCGGGATTAGATCCTCCGATTGCTACCCAGAAACTCAATATTCTGCCAAATGCAAGGCCAGTCAAGCAACAGCAACGTCGATTTTGACCTGACATAATGGACGTCATAGAAGCCGAAGTCAAAAAACTCATCGCCTGTGGCTTCGTTAGAAAAAAACAACATCCGGATTGGGTGGCTAATTTTGTCCCAGTTTTGAAGAAAACATGGAAGGTCCGAGTTTGCATCGACTTCAGAGACCTTAATGAAGCTTGTCCCAAAGACGAATTTTCTCTTCTAATCACTGATTCATGATCGACAATACTTGCGGATTTGAACAAATATCTTTTATGGATGGATTTTTAGGATATAATCTAATCAAGATGCATCCAGAAGATAAGAAACACATCTTTTTGCACTCCTCTTGGAGTTTATTGCTATACTGTCATGTCGTTTGGTCTCAAAAATACTGGTGCAACTTATCAGCGGGGCATGAGTAATATCTTTTGTGATCATTTACGGACAATAGTTGAATGCTATGTAGACGATATTGTAGGAGCGTAAAAAGTGCTTCACAGAAAGAGCCAAAGTGATATATCATTCTACTCAAAGTTGATCTACTTTACACTACAGGGAGGCTAGTATCTTTACGCCCAAGACAAGGCTAATCGATTTTTACGCCTAAAGCAGGTTGATCACTTTACTCTCGGGTCAACACCCATCATTTTACGCCCAGGACAAGCTAGCCACTTTTACGCTGGAAAAAGCTGTCAAGTCTTGCATTTAATGCAAACTCTGACATGAAGATATTAATGATGGCATATATCACAGAATTCAAAGGGACTTGTTTTATACAGAGACCAATGTTGTCGTTTAGTATGTGGATTGAGCTACTTTACGCTCACACTATGGCTTCTTTTACGCACGAGGACTATACGAGCTTTTACGCTCAATAGTTGACGTGTGCGTAAAGTCTATTTGAGCTATTTTTACGCTCAAGGTTATTTAACAACCACTTTACGCGGGAAGTCTACGTCAAAGCTACTTTACGCTCAATCTATTGCTTTACGCTCAGAGTACAATGAGGCTATTTTTACGTCATGTTCTTTCTGATCAATTTGGAACGTGGTTTGCCTACATGGCTTTTATGCCACACATTCCGAAGAACGTGTGTACGTGCATCCTATTCTTACTGAATTGATGGGACACGTGTCAACGTATATAGAGGATGACTTTGATCGTGGGTGGCGGTTGTTAGCGTAAAAGCGGAACTTTTGCTGAGTTTTTACGCACCAGAGCCCAAGTCTATAAATAGACTTATTTTTCTCATAAGACAGACACACAGAGAGACAGGAGAGAATATAGAGATCAGAACTTCGAAATTTTGATTCTCCAGAGCATTCTTCTTCAACTTTTCTTTCAGAACAGAGTGAAGCAAAGCAGGAAAGCATTCGGCCTCGCCATCAGTTCCCAAGTGCGTCGATACCTTTCTGGTGACTTAGTTCTTCCAAGTTGTTCTACTTCAAGCAGTGATCTTCATCATCATCATATGGTCCAAAGAACAAAGTGATCATTTATAGATCAGACTTCCATAGCAATACTTTCCCAGAATCAAATTTGTACTTCTTGTACTTTTTCTCGTTTTATTTTCAAAATCCAACTTTTGTTTGGCATTTTTGTTAAGTAAAACAAAATGACGACTCTGCTGGGGATGACCTTCTCCTCTAACGAAGAGGCGATTGCTCAATATGATGATGTTTCGGTCGGTTCGACCAAGAAGACTCTCGTTGTGCACTTCGACCAGACTGCCTATGAAGAAATGCTCCGAACTGGGGGTGGTTCTCGCCACTCCAATGTTCAAAAGTCTCGCAAAGCACAAAAAGTTTGGATTCCCAAATCCAAAGTGGTTTTTGATCTCTCTGTTGCTTCTGATGACAAGGGAATTCTTCCCACTCCTGTTGTAGGGGCTCCCGTTCATAACGAGGCAGTCCTTACTTCAGAGTTGCACTCAAAGTGTGACGATTTATCTCCCGTTTGTAATGGTGAAGATAATCAGGTTTCACGCCCACTGCGTAAGAATCAAGTTTTACGCTCAGTGGGTAAGAACCAAATTTTACGCTCAGTACATAAGAATGAATCTCCCATTCGTAATGGGGCAGACTCTAAAGTTTATGCTTCTGAGTGTAAGAATCAGTCTTCCGTCGGTGACGTGGTAGGCGCAAATAAATTATGCTTCTCGCGTAAAGCAAAATCTCCGGTCTGTGACGTGGTAGATAATCAATTTTTACGCTCCACGCGTAAAGGTAAGTCTCCTGTCTTTGACAGTGTAAATAAAATTCATAACGATATTTGCACATCTAATGTGAATGTACCTAAACATGTGCAGCGTAAAAATGTCGTTGGTAAAGCTTCTGTCCTACACCAACAACCTTCTTATATTGCTTTTCGCAAAGTACCAAACTTACAAATTATACGCCATGAAAATGGAGTCCTTCGTGCTAAATCTCAAGATTTACGCACACAACTCCAAACGCATAAAAATGTACAGTTTGGTTCTGCGAATGCAGCCAGTAATCTTCTTTATACACAAGGGACTAAACGTTTTTCTACCGCAAATGTAATAAAGAAGAATACTCCATCTGTTCCTTCTGATTTACGTGAATTGCTAATACAAAAATGTAAGAACAGACAATCTCCGGTAATATTCCCCCAAGAAAAACATCATTGTGAATATCACCAGGTTGTGATCAACTGTTGTTGTTCGGCTTCAAAACGGTCAGTTTTTGATCGTTTAAGTTTTAACTCGCCTCAACATCAAGCTGAAGACCAAGAACATGAGCTGTCATATGTGTCAGTCAACATGACATCTCATACTAACAGAGGACGACATCCAAGACGGAATATGTCCCAAACCCTAGGTCAACAACAGTTCAATAGGCTTCTTGATTCCTTTGAAGGAGTATATCAGAATACTCGATCAAGAAGACAAAGACAATTGCAGACTTCTGATTCAGAAGCTGTGGGTACTCAATCTTTTGAGTCTGATACCGATAGTGTGGATTCATACTTCTATACTAATCCCTCTATATCTTCAAGAGAGGTTGAATCCTACGCTGTTGGAGATGAACCAGAGACATCATCTGCTAATACGGAACAACGTCTCACTGTCATGGAGCAATCATTGAAAGACATGCTTAACATGGTGTAAAGCATGCATCAGATAATTTTGAATCAGCAAACTGCTCAACCTGCAGTAATAAGTCCGGTACCAGTAGCAGCACAAACTCAAGATAGTTAAGGGGCTGATATACCTTTGAATATTCAAGAGCCTGCTGTTAATCAAAATTCTGCATCTCCAGATCCTATCATTCCAGAAGATGTACCACCTCCAGTGGGGGTTACGGTACATCCAACGACTATTCAATCAAATGTGCTTCCTCAAACCAGTGAAGCCATTCAAGCAGTACGTGAACTCAAAGCACAGTTTAAAGTTTTGAGGCACAAAGATCAGCTCCAGATGTTAGGGATTAAGCAACCTTATCCTCCTCATCGGAATGATGTACCCTTTCCACCGAAGTTCAAGCCATAATCCATGGTTTTAATCGATGGAAAAGCATCTCGCAGTCAATATATCAATTACTTTGATATTATGACTGTACACTTGCAGAAAAATGATACTCTTCTCACTCGAGTGTTCATCGGGTGCCTGACGGGTTCAGCTTACGACTGGTATCGTAGCTTACCCGATAACTCTATCTCGTCTTTTGACGAATTCAAGGCAATATTTCTCTCCCGCTTCTATGAAGGAGTTATGGACATGAACATGTCCTCCTTGATAGAAATCAAACAAAAGAAGAAAAAAGATACTCGGACGTTCATTGAACGTTTCCGACAGGCTACTCTAAATATGCCTCCTGGTATGCCAGATTCAGCGTTGATTGATACATGTAAGATGAATCTGCGACCATCCATTGCTGTCTTCACAGGTTTCTAATTCACAGATTGGGCTTCGTTTATCATAGCAGCAGTTTCTGTCGAGACCAATGGTAGGTTGGCTCGTGAACACGGGATAATTTTTGCTTCAGAAGATAAAGGGAAGAAAAGTAATCCTGGTAATAATCCTGGCAATCGTAATGTGAAAGGAAAAGATACTCTTATGGTCAATCTTTCTAAGAACAAAATGACGCCAAATAATCAGGAATCTTCCAGGCCAAAGAAAGAATACTCTTTTGACGAAAGTGATATCCCAGGGATATTTCAATGTCTGATGAAAAGTGGTAAACTTCAGATTCCAGAGCCAAAAAGGCCTAATGAGGTGAATCTGACTGACAATCCCAAATATTGTATCTATCATAGATACATTAATCATCCTACCAGTGCTTGCTATGTCTTGAAAAAGAAGATCCAAGAGCTGATAAATGGTGGCGCTATCGCTTTAACCAATGATGACCATACGGTTACGACCAATATGGTTTCTCTTCAGTTTGGAGATTTTCCTCCACAGCAAGTCCAAGATGGAATTATCCCAATCCTGAAGGCGACGATGAAGATTGTCAATATTCCGCCTGGCAGGAAAGAAAGTGAAGGATTGTTGCCTCTCACATTAAAGAATGGCAAAATTATGTGGGTACATCCTGACTTAGTACCTGAAATGGAAGATGAAGGAAAAACTTCAAAATCCAAGAAAGGTAAGAAAGTCAAAACCTGCAACATGATTTCTCATGTTATTCCAGATCCTGACGATTTGGATCATCTATGGGATGGCTTTCCTTTGGAAAATAGACTGAAAGGATTGAACATATGTCCTCCAAGTCTAGCTCCTCCTACCAAGCTCAAGCTTACTCATCAGCAGTGGCTAGCCATGAATAGTATTCCTTTATACCGGGCACAACAAGTCTTCGCTGCTTATGAAAAAGCTCCTACAGGGATTTTTCCTCGTATCCCGAATCCTTCTCCTCCCGTAGCTACAGAGACGTTTATTCCTCATTCTCCTGTAGTTACAGAGATCTCTTCTTCTTCCTCTGTGGAACCACCTGTTGAAAGTCCACTACCCATTCATTTATACAGTCAGCAATCAATCCTTCTCATGAAAAAGATGGGCTATGACTTTCAGAAGACAGAAGGTTTGAATTATAATAAAGGAATACGACTTCCTTTACAAATTCAAAATCAAAAATCTATTGTTGGATTGGGTTCTGAAGTTCCTCATAACAATCCTCACAAGAAGAAGGGTAAGGGAAGGAAGACTAAATCCTGTAATATGGTACTTCCTTCTCCTGAATCTGAAGAAGAAACTTTTGCTGGTACAAGATCTGGGAAAGAGTACCACAAAGATTATGAGGGATCCTCTAAAGAAGCAGAAGACGTAGTGGAAACACTACCAGCTCAACCTTCTCCTGTTCCTTCTAAACCATCTGTGGTTGAAAATGGGAAACAGAAAGCAGTACGTTTTGACGTCCCATTGAAGTCTGCTTCCAGTCAGGGGGTGGTGATGAAACCCTACAAATTTGATATTCTAGCTCAGTTAGCTAATACTCCGGCTAGACTATCTATATTTGAGCTGCTTCGTCTCTCTAGAGAAAGCAGAAAGACTTTGAGTGAAGCTTTGCTTCAAGCAGATTCATGCTTGGCTCAACTCAAGAGTCCTGATAATACACCCATATCATGTCCACAATGTCATAGTGTGATGGAAGCAATTCCCAACATCACCTTTATACAAGAAGATATGCTGTTGAAGCATAACAAGCATGACAGACCACTGTGCTACACTGGGTATATTGGATCCACTAAAATTGACAGGATTTACATTGATCCTGGGTCTTCAATTAGCATAATTCTTCAGAGCATGCTAAGACCCCTGAGGATTCCTACTAGTGAGCTGACTTACACTAGTACTATAATAGTTGGTTTCAACTCTGGCAAGAGTAAACCACTGGGAAAGATTCGTCTGAAGATTCAGGTTGGTGATCTTCGAACTATGGTGACTTTCTATGTTATCAACTCAGATGTATCCTATAATATCCTTCTGGAGCGACCATGGATTCATGAGCATAACATCGTGCCTTCAACTCTCCACCAATGCTTCAAGTATGTGGATTCCCAAGGGGTTGTGAAGACTGAGTTTGCTGATATCAATCCTTTTCAAGGGTGTCGAAGCCTATTTTTCTGATTCAAGGCTTTATAAATAAGAGCATGTGAAAGAGATATCAGACATAACTGAAGATTAATCATCTACTGAAGATCAGTCTATTAATGAAAATCTGCTAGAAGAGCAACCTTTGAAGATCATAGTCAAGGGACGAATCCAATCCCAATCTGTCAATGATCAACGTTTGATAATCAAGGTTAAAGGAAGAACTCAAGCTTCATCTGAGAAATCAGTAAATGTTCCTGCTAAGAGCCAAATTCAACCTTTTATGGTCAAGGTCAAAGGGCGTACTTCTTGTACGAATGATCCAGAACCACCATTGATTGTCAATCTTGGCAAATCTACGCAGAAGACGGATGATGGTCCACTAGTGATTAATTCGAAGCATAGCAATCAGATTATAAATGATGTAAATATTGATCATTCTGTACTTTTTGATATCAATGAAGATTTCCTTTTCGAGTATATGGCTGTCAAGTTTATTGAAAGAATAACTTTATCTTCTGATAATCAAAGTCATCAATATAAAGACGACATAGAACCAGAGGAAACATTATACATTGATCATAAGGAAAATTCCTTTCCTCCTCATGTCGATGTTGGACCTTATGCTCAAAAGTTCTTAACATCTTCTCCCTATCTTCTTCCTGTAGTTGCTCCATCGCAAGCTTGTGTAACTTATAGACGTCACGAAGAATCTTATTTCGTGGTTCCGTCTGATAAGAAAAACAAGTGCCAAATTGTGTTTGGCCTGGCTAGAAATATCTATGTTGCTCTGACAGATGATCTGAAAGATAAAGATAAAGGAAGAATCTGAATTGACAAATATAGTCAACAATCTATCAAGATCATCCAGAATATAGGATATGATTTGAAGACTATGCAAGGTCTTAATCAAGGCAAGGGTAGACGACTACCATTATGCGGTGATCCGTTTTACCAGAAGACTCGTTATGGGTTGGGATATGATCCGTCCCACATGTTTAATGACAATATACAAGAAGAATTCTCTTCTAGCTCTTCGCAATCATCAGATTCGGAAGAAATTCTATTCATCGAATCCGATATGTCTCGTTCCTCATATTGTGAATCTGGGCAAATATTCTCAGTCAATATGGTTCAAGCCGATGATGAATCAGAACCATTTGAGAATGATCCTTGAGGATGATATTCTCTTTCTTGAAAGATATATTAATTCATTCATTCTTTTATCAATAATGGAGTATATCTTCAATGACACCTGTCTTCTTATTCCCCAGCTACCAAGGTTTTGGTTAAGCTGATTACTCATCTCTTTCTTTTATCTTACCAGTTGGTATATGAATTTAGATTTGTTATTTATCATGTTATCAAGACCTCTAAATAAATGTCAAATCTAATTGCTTTTCTATCATGAGTTCTTACATGCTATCACGTCCATATTACCTCTGATAATATTGTATACTTGCAAACAGAAATTAATCTTCTATCTTATCAGCCGATTAATTAGATTTATTATTTATCATGTTCTCAAGACCTCTGGATGAATATTAAAACCTACTTGTTTTTTCTATCTATCATGTCCATTTGACCTCTACATAGATATTAATCTACTTTTCTATGAGTTCTTACATACTATCACGTCTATATTACCTCTGATAGTATTGTATACTCTAAAAACAGAAATCAAGATTTTATTATCTATCATGTCCATATTACCTCTGGATAGATATAATGTATTGAGTTTGAAAGACTTGTCATGTTCCTATAACCTCTGATAAGTATTTTTTATCTCATACCTATTGTTCCAAATAAACGATAGGATCACAAAATATATATTTCATTCATCTTGGAAATATTACAAAATGGATAAAAGAAAAGATTACAAGGAGCTCTTTCAAGGTGGAGCAGAAATGTCTTGAAGTAACTTCTGTAGCTCTTCTAGCCGCTTACCACGAGAGCTCATGACTTTCTTGGTAGCCTCAGCACGTCGAGCCTCAGGGGTGCAAATACAAGAAAGTTTGGCGAAGGAAGTTATCAGACCCTCTTTGGCTTCATCAAGGGCCCTGATAGTCGATTCAGCTCCAAAGGCTTTCTCTTCTAAAATCGAGCTCTGGGTGAGGTGCAGATTTCGATCTTCGATCATCTTCTCCCTTTCAGCCTTCAAGCGAGCTAATTCAGCCTCGACTGTACGGATTTCATCATTTTTGTTCTGAATGTCTATGTTCAGAGCATCATAAGCTATTCTGTGACCATCTAAGGCAGGCTTTATTCCAGCCAAAAAAGCCCCAGTGGCAACCAGGACAGTAGGAATCAAGCTCTGGTCTTCTCTCTCAGAAAAGAGGAGAACCCCAGAGTATGGCAGCCCAAAGGCGTGTTGCTGCCAATACAACTGGTGGATTAAGGGCGGCCTTCCAAAGGAGATAGGAATGTATCCAGCATTGGGATACAATTCCTAGTTCTGCCGTGAAAGGAACTCTACTACCCGATTTCTCGGGGTAGAGTTGACTCCACCATCCAACACTCCGTGTATAAAGGCTCTTCCTACCAAAAGAAGAAGACCCTTCTATCCTACGAAGAGTTCTGAGTTGTCTGACTTGCACGTCAAAAGCGCATGAGCTCCCTGATGTTGATGTCAGAAGAACGCTCTTCACAGCGTCAAAGTCACCAATGCCAGTTCTGAAAAAGCTCTTCAGCCAAACTTCTGCAGAAAACAACGAAGAAAAAGTGTTTTAGACAGAAGTATCATCATATGCGTATTAAACGCTAACTAAAAATAGATGGCAAGGCTTTCACGCCAGGGCTTCAACAAGGCTTTTACGCCATTGCTTCAGCAAGGCTTTTACGCCGGCGCTTCACAAAGGCTTTTACGCCAATGATATGACAAGGCTTTTACGCCATATTTCTTCTGCAAGGCTTTTACGCCGGTGCTTCGCAAAGGCTTTTACGCTATTGCTTCAGCAAGACTTTTACGTCGGTGCTTCACAAAGGCTTTTACGCCATTTGCTTCAGCAAGACTTTTTACGCCGGTGCTTCAGCAAGGTTTTTACGCCAGTGCTTCAGCAAGGCTTTACGCTCGTAAGATAACTATTTTCAAACAAAAAATTCGAAGACAAATATTTGCTTACGATCGAACTTACCACTTGAGTCGAATGGTTTGGCTCTAATGGTGGTTGAATCTGCGTCTAATGACTGGGCATACAAAGGAACGCCATTGGAAAGCTTCGCTATTGTTATTTGTTGAAGAACAACATCGCAGAAAGTTATCTTCAGAGGAATGAGTACAAGAGTATATGAAACATTCTCTGCTATTTATAAAGACTGAAAAAAAACTGTTGGGATAAGTCTATTTCGGGAGAAGATCCTATTTAAAGGCTCTCGTAACCACAAGACAAATGCCACGTGTTGGTTTGTTTCTTGGGAATTAACAACCACAGAAGCAGTCAAAAGAAGTGCATAAACAAGTACGCGTCAATAGATGAGGTCAACAGCAAAATTTTATTTATAAAGGGGGAAGTGGACCCCTATAGATAAAAGTTTCGCAATACATAAAAACGTCATTTTTTCTCTCCTTCGTTGGGCTGACGAAGGGAGACACCTAGTTCATGCATATTGTGAATTCCGGAGCGGCGCATCAGATTAAGAAACGCTTCGGCATCTCCTGGCCCTTCGTACGCAGTTGGGGGACCACAATCAATGCGAGTAAAGACTGCAGGAGTCACTCCAAAACACTCTAAAAGGTTGCACGCTCACTCGAAATCAAGCCTGAAGCTTGAAGCCTCTTTGTTGGTAATCTCGTTCTTCGACGCCATGACAAAATAATGATGAATGTCAAGAATAAAGAATTTGTCCTTATTTATACAAACCAAAGCAACTCTTCACATTCCTCGTTGGAAACTGCTTACTCGGGAAGATGAAGAGACATTCAAAAGTTTCGAGAAAGAAATTTATTGTGACGGTTAAGTATTGACTGACATTAATTTTCTTTTGAAGAATACGTCGACTGTTGGATATCCCCTCTTTTACGCGGATGACTGTTGCGTATCCCGAATTTTACGCTGACTGATCAAATCTCAATTTTTACGCTTCTGTTCAAAGTGTTTCAAATTTTGGAGATATTTAAAAACTTTGAAGGGGGTCTTGTAGGAGCGTGAAAAGTGCTTCACAGAAAGAGCCAAAGTGATAGATCATTCTACTCAAAGTTGATCTACTTTACACTACAGGGAGGCTAGTATCTTTACGCCCAATACAAGGCTAATCGATTTTTACGCCTAAAGCAGGTTGATCACTTTACTCTCGGGTCAACACCCATCATTTTACGCCCAGGACAAGCTAGCCACTTTTACGCTGGACAAAGCTGTCAAGTCTTGCATTTAATGCAAACTCTGACATGAAGATATTAATGATGGCATATATCACAGAATTCAAAGGGATTTGTTTTATACAGAGACCAATGTTGTCGTTTAGTATGTGGATTGAGCTACTTTATGCTCACACTATGGCTTCTTTTACGCACGAGGACTATACGAGCTTTTACGCTCAACACTTGACGTGTGCGTAAAGTCTATTTGAGCTATTTTTACGCTCAAGGTTATTTAACAACCACTTTACGCGGGAAGTCTACGTCAAAGCTACTTTACGCTCAATCTATTGCTTTACGCTCAGAGTACATTGAGGCTATTTTTACGCCCTGTTCTTTCTGATCAATTTGGAACGTGGTTTGCCTACATGGCTTTTATGCCACACATCCCGAAGAACGTGTGTACATGCATCATATTCTTACTAAATTGATGGGACACGTGTCAACGTATATAGAGGATGACTTTGATCGTGGGTGGCGGTTGTTAGCGTAAAAGTGGAACTTTTGCTGAGTTTTTACGCACCAGAGCCCAAGTCTATAAATAGACTTATTTTTCTCATAAGACAGACACACAGAGAGACATGAGAGAATACAGAGATCAGAACTTCGAGATTTTGATTCTCCAGAGCATTCTTCTTCAACTTTTCTTTCAGAACAGAGTGAAGCAAAGCAGAAAAGCATTCGGCCTCGCCATCAGTGCCCAAGTGCATCGATACCTTTCTGGTGACTTAGTTCTTCCAAGTTGTTCTACTTCAAGCAGTGATCTTCATCATCATCATATGGTCCAAGGAACAAAGTGATCATTTACAGATCAGACTTCCATAGCAATACTTTCCCAGAATCAAATTTGTACTTCTTGTACTTTTTCTCGTTTTATTTTCAAAATCTAACTTTTGTTTGGCATTTTTGTTAAGTGAAACAGATATTGCTGTCAAAAGTCGTCTAAAAGAATACCACATTCAAGACTTGAGAACCTTATTAGATCTAATGTGCTAGCATCAGCTCAAGATGAATCCCACCAAGTCATTCCTGGGAGTCTCTAGTGACAATTTTTTTGGATTCATTATTACCTCTAAAGGTATACACGTTGACCCTGAGAAAATCAAAGCCATTCAAGAGATGCGTCCTCCACGCAACCTAAAAGAGCTACGAGGATTCCAGGGACGGCTTGCGTACATCAGGAGATTCATCTCAAATCTGGACACTGTAGACTGTTCACTCAACTTATGAAGAAAGGTGTGTCTTTTATTTAGACTAAAGAATGTCAACATGCATTTGAAGACATAAAGCGGTACTTGATGAACCCTCCAGTTCTAGTGCCTCTAGTGTCAGGAATACCCTTCCTGATGTATGTTCGAGCAAAGGACGAGCAAAGGACCATTCACTAGGTGCTTTATTAGCTCAGAAGAATAAAAAGGTCATGAACAGGCTATCTATTATCTTAGTCGTACAATGATTGGAGCTGAACATCTATACACCCCAGTGGAAAAAGAATGTCTAACTTTGATGTTTGCTGTTCAAAAGACGAGACATTATATCACTGGCCAAACTATTCATGTTATTTCTAGAGTTAACCCTCTCCGGGTCTTGATGAAGAAGCCTAGTACACTCAATTCTAGGCTCGCAATATGGGCCATATTGTTAGCACAATATGATATGGTTTATGTTCCTCAAAAGTCTGTTAAAGGTCAAACTCTTGCTGACTTTCTGGCAACTCATCCAATTCCTGAAACGTCTAAACTCTACGACGAGATTCCAGACGAAACTTTGGAATCCAACATGATTTCAGAAGAAATTCTTACCTGGCGTCTATTTTTTGATGGTGCATCCAGAATCGGACCAAAAGGTGCTATTGTCGTTGGGGACTCGTCTCACCAGAAGGGTTGGCTATTCAAAGAGCGTATTCTTTAGATGAGTCGTGTTCCAATAATGTGGCTGAATATAACGCTATGCTCATTGGTCTCCAATTGGCTACACAATTAGATATTGAATACCTTGAAGTATATGGAGATTTTAAACTGATTGTTAACCAAGTTAGAGGCACATATGAAGTTCGACACCAAATCCTGTATCATGAAGCAGCAATTAGGCTGGTTACATCGTTCAAGGGTTTCTTCATTGAACATGTATGTCGGGCATACAATACGGTGGCTGATATGTTGGCTAATCTGGCAGCTGTGTTAGCAATCCCAGTGAAAAGGCAACAGATTATTGTCATCACTAATAGAGAGTTATTTTGCATTGAGAATAACTCAAATATGGATTTCAGCAATTCAACTGAAATTAATGTCGTTAATGAAGATTGGAGAACAACTTTCAATGACTTCGTGGTACATGACATTTTACCTGAAGATTCTAAAGAAGCTACAACAATCCGTAGGCGATCACTTCGATTTTATTATAATCATACTTCTAAGACCCTTTATCGAAGAACATTTGATGGTCTACTTTTACGCTGTCTTGCGGGAGATGAAGCAAAACAAATTCTACGTGAAGCTCATGATGGTGTTTGTGGTGCACATTAGCCTGGTCCTAAATTGCAGGATCGTATTAGACGTATGGGTTATTATTGGCACACTATGGTATCAGATGTCATTTAATATGCAAGGAAGTATCGAGCCTGTCAAATCTATATAGATTTTATCCATCAACCATCAGAGTTTCTTCATCCGACGATACATCATGGCCCTTTGAAGCTTAGGGCATGGATGTCATTGGTCCTATCAATCCACCATCGTCTCGAGGACATCGGTTCATACTGGCTATAACCGATTATTTCTCAAAGTGGGCTGAAGCTATACCTCTAGCTGAAGTCAAGTCAAGCAGCATCATCAACTTTATTAAGCATCATGTGATCTATAGATTTTGTGTTCCTCGACGAATCATTCATGATAATGGACCACAATTCATCAGTCAGAAATTTACTCGGTTCTGCGTTGACAACAGGATCAATAATATTGCTTCTACAACTTATAATACTGCAGCTAACGGGTTGGCAGAAGCATTTAACAGGACCATTATCAAACTCCTCAAAATGTTCATTTCAAAAAGTTCATTTCTATGGGCTTATCGCACTACTATATGTACTTCAACTGGTTGCACACCTTTCTCCTTGGTGTATGGATGTGAAGCTGTCTTACCACTAGAAATCCAAATCCCTTTCCTGAGGATTGCAATTGCCAATAAACTCACAACAAAAAATAATAATCGTCTTCGACTTCAGGAGCTTGAAGCGCTTGATGAGAAACGGCTCCTAACTCAACAGCATATTGAGCTATGCCAAGCCCGTCAATCAAAAGCTTTCAACCGTAAAGTCAAAGTACGAGCATTTCAAAAAGGAGAATTACTTCTAACCGTCAGACGTCCTATGACTATAGCACATATGAGCAAATACAAATTCGAAGTGAAGTGGGAAGGACCCTACATTGTAAGCAAAGTTTTCTCAATCGGAGCTTATCAATTGACTGGTATGGATGGTCGAGTCGCCATGATGCCTATCAATGGAAAATTTCTCAAGAAATATCATGTTTGAAGACAAAGGAATATTAACACAGAGAATCATGATGTAAGTAAAATTCATTTTTATTACAATAGTTCAAAAAGAAGAAAATACATAAAATCAACAAGGACCAGAGCCGTCCTGATCGAAGACAAATTTTGCAAGAAGCTCAAAGACATTATTGTCCGATGACACCAGTAGTTCACAGGCAGCCTTCCTCAAAGCTTCTTCTTCGGCAGTGCTTTCATGTTCGACTAGTTTGGCGAGAATGTCCTATTTTTGTTCAGGAACAACCGAGCTTTCTCCTACATTTGGCTGGATAGGCGACGGAGGCTCATCAGAAGAAGTGTCGATAGCAGCTTCGATCTTCGAGATGATCTCACCCTTCTTGGGTACATCTTCGAAATATATTTGCAATGGAAGAATATGTGTGGATAATATTCTCCAAAAAGTTTTACACTATTTATAGACTGAAAGGCCAAAATAGTATGTCGCAGGAACCGAAGCGACCTTTCCTCGAAAAGGCATGTTCATTCATTTCATCTCCTTTCATATCTTGAAGAGGTCTTCATTTATAGTCTGTCGTAGGAACCAAAGTGACCTTTCCTCAAAAAGGCATGCTTATTCATTCATCAATCTTTTCGTCTTTATTCGCCTCGTGAACGAACCTACATTTATTATCTTTTATTTACTTTTTCGTAAATAAAGCCACAGATAATAAATACTCAAAATCTCTAGTGGAGTCCATCCGAATCATCAAATATGTCTTTTGAAACCCAGCTATTTTAAAAGATATCTTATCTAAATCCATATTATCACAGATATCGTCTTTTTAAACATGATATCCTGTCTTTGAGTCCCAGCTGACTTGAAGATCATTAATAGAAAAATGAGTTCACATCCACATTACCTTCAAATTCTATTTTCTATATCATCATCAAATCAAATCATAAAAGAGAGAAAAATCATTCTTTATTCCTTCTTCAAAAACATAGTTACATCTTAATGGAAACCTATTACTTCTCAAATTTTTATTTTGATACAACAAATGGAGGTCTATTACATCTTTCGATATTCTTGTTGGTTCCAGTTCCTTGTCAACTCGACCTGAAGCAGCGAACAAGGCAACGAAATCAACTCTGGTCTTTTCTCTCAGAAAGACGAGAGGAGAACGACATAGTACAGCAGGTCGAAGATAAGTTATTGTCAATACAACTGGTGGAAAAATGACGACCGTTCGTGAGAAGTAGGAATGAGATCAACCTGTTGATACAATTCCTAATTCTGTGTCTCCACCATCCAACTCTCATGTATAAAGACTCTTCCTACCATTTGGAGGAAGCCCTTTTAAACGTGAAGAGTTCTGAGCTGTCTGATGTGTGTGTCAAGGTGGTTCATCTCCATAGCATCCATGGTCACCGATACCAGTTCTGGGGAGTTTTGTGAGTCGGTCCCCTACAAGCATTAGAAAGAAGACGAGAATATAGTGAATGCTCTCTTTCTATTTATATACAATTGAGGCTGGAACGTCATGTGCATCCCTAGGCATATATTTCGAGGAGAATAAAATACAAAAGATTTAAAATCACATGTGAGGTGCCACGTATTCTTCAGAAGCTGGTATTGTCAGAACCAAGAAAAATCTGAAGCGCGGGATGTGTCAAAACAGTTATACAACAAAACTTAAATGCGCCAGGATTTAATAAAGCCAAACTTTTTCATTTTATAAAAAGAAGACAGACACTACAAACGTAGGTGCTATGGCCATTACAGAAAATGATGCTCCCATATCACGTCACTCCTTCCTGTCATCGGTTACGCACAGCAGCGCTCAACTCCTCCAGGTTATGGATTCCCTAGCGATGCATCAGACAGAGGAATCCTTCCCTCTGTTCTAATGTGCCACGTTCTTCGGAAGACGATAGCCCACCTATGGAACGAGCGAAGACTGTTGGTGTCAGGCCAAAACAGTATAGAAAGTTCTCCGCCCTCAAGGACGGGTCAGCTTCCAGCAAAAAATGTCGTAGGCGCAGAGTGTGACTTCTCTTTAGAAGCACTGATGTTCGCCTCCTTCTTCATGTTCTCTTTGGATGCCATGAGAGTGAATGAAGGTGGGGGTTGAACCTAATACCCATATACATACAGTGAAGGTCGGCCCCCGCTAACACTTCGTATTCCCCATAAATGGGCGGGTAACCTTTTACGAGAAAGGAGGAAAGACTTTTCAATAAAAAAGCATAATTTTCCATAAATAGGTTCATTATTGGAAATGAACCGAGCACTTAATTATATCTTGATTAAGAGTGCACAACCTTCATGTTGTGCGACACTCAAATTGCACGACCATCAGGTTTCGCGATCATGCGCAACCACCAGGTTGTGCCGCATCATACCGGACAATATGTTGAAGTTGCACCCAAAAGACAGCATAACTCTTCGAAGCGTTGTGCAACGCGGGTCAATAGCAACCAAACCCTAAAAAGGGAGGTGCAAGTTAAGGAGTGCGCCCAACTATAAAAAGAGTATGGTTGCACGATAACAAAATTAGGCCAAACCCTAAATAGGGTGGTTGACAATCGAGTCTATAGTCAGATACTTACCCTCCATGGCCGGATTGGCCGTCTCTCGGCATGACGAAGGCGGAGCTCACATAGAGGACTCGGTCACATTCTTGCCCTTCTCGGCAGCAGAACGATTGGGCGGTATTGGTGCTGATCGAAATTCTCGAGGATCGGGAAGAAGAAGAAGAAATAGGGTTTTGAGGAATCCTAAACGATGATGAAGAATAAAAAATTCAAAGGGTACGGCTATTTATAGATTTGCAAGTGAGACTGAACCGCACAACTTGTGCTGAAGAACCGGGCTCGAGTTGACTGGAGCAACATAGACACAGTCATTTGTAATTCAAAGTATTTTGAAACTTTGAAGACTTTTTCAAGTTTCGAAAACTTTGAAGGGCATCTTGTAGTGGCTAAAAATTAAGCTATGCTACTCACCCAGAAGTCATCTCATCAAAAAGCATTATATCAATAGGTTGTGCCGTATCAGGTTGCGCCAGATCAGGTTGCGTCTATATCAAGTTGTGCCACATCAGGTTGTGCCCATCACAGGTTGCGCCAATCTCACGTTGTGCGAAAGACACGTAGCAGTTTCCTCGAAAGACTATAACATCATCATCATTACCTGATAACTGACAACACGTACATCAAAGAAAATCTGTTCAAATTTTGCACAACCACGACGCTCGAGAAGATTTAGTCAGCTAACAGTTTGTACAACGTGTCAGGTTGTGCGAGGTTGAACACAAGCGCAAGTTGGTATGATGTGCCCCCGCGCAACCTGATGAAGCTTGCGTAAGGTGATCAAACAATATCCAGAGCAAGGTGATGTGGCACGCAAGCTACTAACTTCGTAGAACGTGTCCACTCTATTGCTCATGATTATGTACATCTCACTCAAATAATACCACGTATCCGCAGCAGTTGGTGCAACCGCTCGCGCAAGTTGCTAAATTGTGCCCCCGCGTAACCTGATGAAGCCCGCGCAAGGTGATGAAACAGTATCCAGAACAGGAAGATGTGGCACGTAAGCCACTAACTTCGCAGAACATGCCCACTACATTGTCTACGACCACGCGCATCTCAATCAAATGATACCATGCGTCTCCAGTAGTTGGTGTAACCATTTGCTCAAGTGAATAGGTGTGCAACCAAAAGCTCGAGCAACCTAGAATAACTGCTAAAAAGTTATTTCCAGAACTCTATAAATGGAGTTTCAAATCTATTCCAAAGCATCACGAATGAACATAACCGTCTGGAAAAGTGCTGTTGCATCCTCTAGAGGCTCGTGTCTTCGATATCACATCGTCCAAGGGATAAAGTGATCGTCTTCTGATCAGGTTCCTATAGTTGTACTTCCCCAATTCAATTGTACTTTTTGTACTCTTTCTCAGTTTGTAGAAATCAAAACCTCATTCGTTCTTCGTAAACAATCACATCTGTGTGCATTAAGCGTATCTTTCGATACCTTAAAAGTACTTATGTCGGCTTATGGTATCCTAAAACCACGTTGTTTGACCTAACCGGTTATTCGGATGCAAAGTAGATAAAAAAAAAAGTACCAACGGTACATGTTATTTTCTAGGCAAAGCTTTAGTCTCTTGGTTTAGCAAGAAACAAAATTCTGTCGCATTATCAACAACTGAGGCTGAGTATATCGTCGTAGGGCCTTGTTGTGAAAATTTTTGTGGATGAAGCAAACCTTAGAAGACTTTGGCTTACTATACACACATATACCCATTTTCTGTGACAACAATAGCACTATCAATTTGACTAAGAATCCATCGCACTAAACATATCGAGATTCGATATCATTTTCTTAGAGATCATCAATAAAATGGAGATATAAACCTTGTATACATAGACACAGAGAATCAATTAGCTGACATCTTCGTAAAACCTCTAGCTAAAGATTGTTTTAATTATTTACGTCGAGGATTAGGAATTTTAGATGTCAACAATATTAATTAATTTTATTTTATACAATAATTTTTTAATACTCAAAAAACTATTTTTCAGACAAACCTACAAAGGGTCTGTCTGTCACCACGACTACGGTCGAAGCGAAGTGGTATTTAATTATTCTCCAGTGAACTCGGACAATACCCCTACTACTAATCTGAAATAGTCGATGTGTAACAAAATTTAATTTATAAAATAATATTAATTATATTAATTCAAATTTTAAACCTACTAAACTTAGAATTAAATAATTGAAAGGGGATGATGAAAAGGATGTGGCCTACAAAATTATTTTTTAAAAAATTGATCAAAAGAACCCTAGGCGAACTCGGCCCAAGTTCAGCTAGTGTTCTGTTGGTGCTATATGTTTTTAAGTCAGAACTCGAGGCCCCCTCCTCTTCATCTCTTCCAAATTCCTTCAAACAGCAACAGCAGTCGCCCAAACCTCTCCAAAACCCTAGCTTTTCTCCAACTCCTTGCTCCTAATCCGGCTGGAGATTTCTGTCCAAATTTTGGATTCGTGCGGAAAATTTCTGTCTCTACAACATACTCAATTTCTGGATGGTATAAATCTCTCTCCTTCCACCTCCTTCAATTTTATTAGTTTCTATTCAAATTTGGGAGAAATACCTAAGGGATTCATTCCATCCAAGAGGAAGAAGACCAATGCCAGTGAAGAGACATCATCTCCGAATCTACCAGAGAATTCACTCTTTTCCTCGGTCTAATCGGCCGGCGGTGCATACAAAGAGTTTTATTTTGAAACTCATGACCAATCATTACTATGGTATGGTGATTTATCATGCACACCATATGCATTGGCACCCCGATTAAGTGGACTGTGTTTTCTGACCACCATCCTTACTTTAAGGCTTTAGGGTTACACCTACTTGTCACCGAAATATTTTCTATAGCTACTAACGCCATTACATTGTTTTACTATAACTTTGTGTTAGACACTTTTGATGTTAAGACTCGTGTCGGAGGTATTAACATCGAGTTCAATGAGGTCTTGTTATCGAAAATACTTGGTGTTCCTAACGAAGGTGTCCCGCTCGATGATATCACTGATTTTGATTTTCCCGATGGCACGACTCTTCTCAGCTTCAAGAACAATCTTAGTGCACTTGCGCATGTTCGTTCTGAAAAGTTTAAGGTTGCAAACTTGAACTTATTTAACTATGAGTTACATCGCATCATCTATTCCACTATTATTCCAAAATCCACTTCAAAAGATGATGTTACCAATTTTGAACTATCTGCCATCTACCACATCATCAAAGGAATTCCATTTTGGTTTCCAAGACTATTATCCAGATGATGGGACGATGTCGCACAAGCGATCGAAATCTTTCTTACGCGATGTTCATTCTATGCTTCTTTCAGCATTTTGATATCGATCTGTCTACTTGTGCTCTGGACCCTGAGCCGAAGTATCTCTAGCTGTCACATCGCAGCACAGCCTCTCCTCCTACTCCTCCTTTTGTACCTTCTCTACCTCCTCTGGTATAGCCTATGTCTTTTGAGGGTATTCATCATCACCTCTCTGATCTGCGGACATTCATCACTGATACATCCAGGGAATACGAGTTCCGTGATCTAAGTAGATTTCAGGCACTCGTCAACTCCTTTGCCGATCTCCGTTTTACCCAGACCAGACACTCTGTCAGTTCTCTTCCCAGAGATCCTGCTGTCTCCGGATACCGCTATGAGGATGAGACGATATACTCTCTTTTTCAGTCGGTAATACTTATGACTGGTACCGTGGTTCTGGTGCTACTTCACACCCTTCTGGAGCTGGCACTTCTGGAGCTGGTCCATTCGGACATGGTGGACATGCTAGCACTACTGATGACGATGATGAGGAGGATTTATGATCTAGATGTATTATATTTTGTCTAGATGTCACACTTTTTGAGACTTTATTATGTCTTTGTTTACTTGAAAATGCTCCGACATTCCAAGATATCAGTACTTTATCTTTTAGTTTACTTTTGCATTTGAGATTGTGATTTTTATGAGATGATGTATTGTGAACATTTTTTGCTCTGCTTAGCATATTATATCATTTCAGTTTAGATTCACATTTCTTCATATAGCACTATCTCTTTATGCTTCAATAATAATTGCCTGTGAAATGTTGTTGTTTTTATATATTTCTTCAACGATTGTTTCTTATGCATACATTGCGGAGGAGATTCTTTCTTTGTAATTATTTTGCTAAGTGACAACGGAGGAGAAATAGGATCTAACATCTTATGCAGGATACAAGAACATTTTTTTCAGGATACAGTACAATTTTGATAACCTTTCAAATCTTATTGATCGAAGATGTTATATCGGTCAAGGTTTGTCAATTATCAAAATGGAAAAGATTGTTGGCCCATTGGTCATGGTTAAACTTGATTTTAATAATTGATCAAACTCTGTCTCGATATATGAGCTACTTAAAGATATTTTGGACTCTTGGACACTGCCAAAGTTCTACTACCTATTCTGTTCAAGACCGAAGCTGTGTTTGCCACTCACGTCTGTATTTTTTTATGCAATATAATTTTCACTTTTATTGAGTCTAGAAATACATTGTACATCGAGTCGTACTGACAAATAGACTACCCTAAAAATATTTTTAAAAATATCCCATATTTTGAAAAATAGTCCCTTATTTTTTAAAAAAAGCTCCTAACTGCTTAAAACAATTTCAAAAGCCCAAAAATCAAATTGCAAAAATCCTGACCAATCCTGACAGAACACGGCCAGAGTTCGACCAGAGTTCGGTTAGTGGACGTTGTATTTTCAACTTGGTCTCCCCGCAGTTATGGATCCTACCGAGATTTTTTTCATAGAGTTCTGTCCGAATTCTGCCAGAATTCTGCCTTTGGAAAAACTATAAATAGAGAAGGATTTTGATCATTTTAATTCACTCATTCACTTTCATCTCTTCTGTCTAAAGCCTGCTATTCTATTCCAAAGAGTTCTAAGCTTTATTTTTCAAATCCCAAGCCAGTTACAATCCTCTAGTCGATTTTCCAATACGGTACGGTCTAGAAGCTTCAAAGCGATTGTAATCAGAGGCTTGATTGAATAAAGACTCTTCATAATTGAAGTTGGTCGAGTACTTCGAATCAAAGCTCACATTTGTAGAAGTTGCAAGGACTTTGTATGAATACTTGCAGAATTTTCCAATAGTGGATTCAATTAGAAGCTAGAGTTCTTCCAACTTGACTAGTCCTCACAAAAGGGAAACCAGTATACATCGCCGTTTTTGCGTTTGCTTTTTGATATCTACTTTTACAGTTATTTACTTGTCATATATAGATATATTTCTTTGTGATCTTGCTGCTAACTTTTTAAATTAGCTATATTCTGCTGCCTACTTTATTCAACCCTCCTCCTCTAGAGTATTGTGCTTTACAAATTCGTTCCTACAGTATTATTCTTTTAATTTATGTTTCTTTCCTTCTTTGAACGAGTTTAAGGTTAGTCGATAACAAGAAATTGGGATTTGATCATGTTTTGGTGTAATTGTTGATCATTTATTAGGAGATGAGAGAGACCAAGGGTTTTCGGACCTTCTTTATGGAGTCGTACTCGACAGAGTAGGCAATTCCGGTAGCCTCCTTCAAGAGGCTCAAGCTCTGCAAGTAGCTAGTAGTTCTAGTACTATAGTCTAGTTCACTCATTCAAGCTCACTTGCTCAATTTTGTTTTGTTCCAAGACTCTCCTCCTCTGTTACCGTGAGTTGAATCCTTTATTTTTCTATTGTTTAAAATTTCACGACAATGAATGAAAGAATGATGAATTCATAATGTTTTTTATTTAATAGTTCAATAGTTTTTGTCGCTTCTTGCAGATATTGATAGGGCATCGAGAGAAGAAGAATTTGCTCTAGACATGTGCCCAATAGAGCCACTTGTGCTTTGTGGAGGTTGGGAAACACCCCTTTAATAATTATTTTGTTTTTTTTTTATAGCTTAGGTCGTATGTTGTATTTATTACAAGTTCACATAATCTCTAATTATGCATCTTGTCTCCTATTCTATATGTTAAAGCATTACCCCTCATCCATGTATCACCATTTCTGCTAACTCATTTTTCTACGATAAATACCCAAGTTCTTTTTTGAAATCAGACATGCATAACAATTAGGGATGCAAGCAGAATGGCACTGAAGCAGATATGTAATTATCCTTGTATTTTTTCTACCAGCTAATATGAATATGAACTTTGATGCATTTTTTTTTCAAATTTGATTGATGATCATATTCGGTGGAAATGGATATAGGCTTCATATAGAACCAAATTCATGTATGAAATACATATAGCTGAATCTTGTTTAAATGCTTTTGGGGGAAGTCCTACAATGAATTTTGTCTTTTTAGGCTAATAAGAAACTGTCAAAACAGTGTATATTGATTCCATGGTTGACTATTTAACATGTATTCCAATATGCAAGCCAATACTCAGAAAGATTTTTTTTCCATCGAGGTGTGGCACGACTCCAAAATTCTTAGTCCACCTAGTATTTGTGCCTATTTCTTCTCTTTAAACAGCTTGATTTTATTTTCAGCTTTTAGATACTTCTATTTGTCACTGAACTGCATGACTTTATTGCTAGCTTCAAGAGCAGATACTTCTGTACTTAGTTCTGTAAAATTCATATCCTTTAGTTTTTCTTCTCCAAGGGACTAGAAACAATCATCTCATAAAAAGGAAAGACTAGATACAAACGTACTAGATGCATCATCGAGGAAAGTTGTCACGACCCGCACCCGTTTATTTTTTTTTATTAAACGGATACGAGACGTGTCCAAGCCAGCCTACGCCGCAGTGTCGGCGGTAGAACGCTGTCACGGCCATGAAGATCAAAATCACAAATAATACTCATTCACATAATTAATTTAACTTACAATGATCACAAGTTTTACATTTGTAGAAAAATATAAACTTGTACAAATAAATGAATGATTACAACTCAACTATCTAGCTAGTCTCTAGGCTTTTGTCTGCAAGTATTCCCGTCACTCCCCAAGCTAAGTGAATCCACGGCTAACCTGAAAATGTTGGTTTCCAGTCAGGAATGGAACGAGCACAATTCACTGAATGCAATTTCAATAAAGAAAATGACTATAAAACAAAGGTTAGACATCAATCATGAGTTTTGAAAATAAACAGTGAATACGGAAAACCAATAGCAATAAATAGACACTAAATACTTTCCCCAACTATTAGAAGTACCTTTGATATGTGATCGATCTGGGGTACTACACCACACGGTCTACGAGGTCTACTTGCATGAAAAATAAACACGGACTACAATGTCTACTTGCAGAAAATAAACACGGACTACACTACTTGCAGAAAATAAACACGGGCTACACTACTTGCAGAAAATAAACACGGCTACACTACTTGCAGAAAATAAACACGGGCTACACTACTTGCAGAAAGTAAACACGGGCTACAATGTCTACTTGCAGAAAATAAACACGGGCTATGGTCATATCACACATCCTTGGTACTTCTCATTCCCGACTCAATAATTTATAATAGAGTATAAAAATCACATAACCAATGACTAATCAATGAAATATAGTAAAGATCAATATCGAAATGCAGACAATAAACTGTACTCGCCTAGAGTCCTTAGCTGGCGAAACCGATATCCTGTTGGGTCCAGGATAGTGCAAATGGATAGGGTTGGTATGCAGAAGTTTGGATACGGCAAAGAAAAGTAGAAAGATCGATTAGTCGCGGTCGAAAATAATCTAGAAGGAAATTCGATCTAATAAAGGAAATTCTTATTTAGAAAAATATATTTATTTAGAAAAATGTTATAACCTTATCGTGAATTATTCACAATCCTCATTTACGAACTTATGACTAATTATATAGAAAACATATATTTACAACCATTAGAATAACAAAATTCTATTATAATTATACTTATCATAAAACTATTATTATGAGGCAAAAATTAATATTAAGAAAACTATTTATATTATTAGTTAAAAACCCAAACAATTATAACCCGATATATATACTAAGCCCATTTATTTAGCCCAAAATAATTTACAAGTCAATTAATCAAAATGCCGTAGCCAATATTTCCTCAATGGAAAAATAGAAAGCCCAAATAAATTATTTATTTATACACAATGCCCACATACACACACATATATATATTTGCCCAAAATATCTATTAAAAAAAAACTAACCATGATAAATCCAAAATTCTAAATGTTTGTTATCTAGATGAAGCCCAGCCCAATATATATACTTATATATAAATACACCCAAAATATATCCAGGAATCCAAAATTCTACATGAGCCCATAGATGCTACTGGCTTCCAGTATTAAACCAATCAATCCGATCGATAGTAATAATAATAATAATAAAAAAATAATAGTAATAATAGTAATAATAGTAATAAAAGTAATAATAATAATATATGGACCAAACATCATTTTTCTTTGTTTAACATAGGTATAATAAAGACATATTAAACACTAAAAATGAGAATAGTCATCATTGACTTGCTGTTGTAACACAATAGCTTTTATAGCAACAAACGAAAAGAACAAGAAAGAGGGGTGAGAGAGTGCTATAGAAAAGAGAGAGGAAATAATAAACTAATACAAAATAATAATTATCAGCTGCTCTCTTCTTCTGTGTCCTCGAAAAGGGTGTCACAAAAGAAGTACAGAGAGAGAATTTTCTAAAGAAAATTATAAGGGAGAAGAAGTAGTCCACGAAGGAGAAGATGAACATGAAGGAGAAGGAGAAGAAGAAGAGGGGTTCGCTTACCAGTTATATATATATATATATATATATATTTTTTTGGAAACGACCGCACGGGAAGGGAGCCTCGGCGTCGGGTTCGGAGCGGAGTGGCCGTGGCTGAAGAGGAGATCCGACGGGGTGGCGTCAATGGCCCCGACGGTGCTGCTGGCTCCGTGGCTAGACGGGGGAAGTGTCGAGGCTCTCCGGCGGTGACCAGCGAGGAGGTCCATGTGCGGCGCTAGCCATGGGACCAGGAGAGGAAGTCACCGTCGGTTGGCAGCGAGGCCGCGCATGTTGGCGAAGGCGGACGCGAGCTCGCCTCCGTGCGACGACGCTCGGAATCGGCCGGCACGAAGCTCGCCGTGTTCCGAGGCGCGGATCTGAGCCCAGACGGAGAGGGAGTTGGGTCACCGGAACGGTCGCAGCGGCAGTAGGTGGTTCTGGCGGTGGTGATGAGAACCTGGCGGTGGTGATGAGAACCCGGCGGTGGCTTGGTTGTACAGTATAATGGAATAAGATGGGATGGACACGGACACACGGGTCCGAACACGGTTTGGCACTTTCTTTTCTGTGGTGGACACGTGAACACGATCGGCACAGGATTTGTGTATTGGTGATGATTTCTGTGTGGTGATGGTAGATGATGCTGCTTGGTTTTGCGGAATATGGTGGCCGACGAGATGGCGGGGGAAGAGTCGGAAATAGGCAGGGAGGATCGGTGGTGTTGTTGCTTGATGGTGGCAACGGGTTTTATGGACGGGAAGAAATAAGAAAAATTGGCCATATATATATATATATATATATTAGTATAGAGATAAGATCGGCCTTTTAAAGAGAATTCTATCAGGATTAGGATTTCCATAGATAAGTATTTATCTTAACCCAAATATTATTATTTAAATCAATTTATTCTAATCGAAATTCATTTTTAGATAATAATATCAAGCTAATTCTAAATAATTTAATTCTTATGAACTAAATTAAATCAAATAACAATTTAATGTGATCATAATATATTAGTAGATAGAATATTAACTTAAATCAAAATCCAACATAATCAAATAATTTTAAATCATATAAATGAAATCTTGAAATTAAATAATTGATCACTATCATAATTTGAAATAGAAAGGTAAGGAAAATAATATTGATATTATCATTAATTGAATCCTATAATTCAAATCTATGGTCAACCTAATAATTTACAAAATAATAATATATTCTTAAATTAAAATGATAATTAATTACTTCAATAAATAATATTCGATAAAATCTATTTTTTTTAGTAAATTCTTATAAAATGTTTAAAATTTTCAAAATCGTTTTTCGAATTCAATAAGCTAATAACTCAATAAAACCAAAAATAACTTTTAAGAGAAATATTTTGTCTTAAACTAATCATATGGATTTTCTTTTAGAAATACAAAAATAGTAGGCAATTAACATGCACATGTTTCCAAAGGATTTGTTTCAAAACACAAATAAAAGTAGAATAACTAAACAAATAAAATTTTGAAAATACGGGAAGAGGAGTGTCACGACCCGCACCCTGATTAGGGACACGAGTACGTGGTTACGTCCAGCCTACGCCGCAGCATCGACGGTAGAACGCTGTCTAGGTCATCTATAAATACTACAACTAAACAGATAAATGTACCTGTACAGTATATACACTCTGAATGGAGGTGACATAGCAATACAGTCTCAATCACAAATGTAAAACTAAGGTAGATAGTATGGAAAGAAAATATGATAGAATAAACAGGAAATGAGTCCAAGATCCATAAGTCAGAGCTATACACAAACATCTAAAGTCTCAGAAAATATATGATAGATGCTACAAACTAAAATGTACTGGCTGGCTCGTAGGCCAGGCAAACCTAACTAAACTAAGCTACTCAGGGTGAGCAAAGTCTAGTGGCTCTACCAACAAGCCACGGTCTAAGTCTAATCCATCAGACTCAACCCCATAGTAGGTCGGGCAATCAGCCTATGAATCATCTGTAAAATTTGTCAATGATATCCTGTCAGAAAAATGAGTAAGTACAAACACCAACAGCAGTTCCATATGAATTGACAAATTCTATAAGAGACAGTGTAATGAAATACAAGACAAAATCAACTGAAAATATATATAATGGTGTGAGTACTGAAAAGGACGACAATATGAATGTATATAGGGCGACTTGGGAACTATTCGGAAAGCAGAGTTACAACCCCTAAACCAAACAAGGACTGGGCTGTAACCCTTCTCCCGAACAGAACTTAGTCTCCACAGATAATAAATATAAAAGGTACCTTGAATCATTAGTGCGTCATGTGATCGGCTTGGGAAAAACATGTTCAGGCTTTCCATCTGACCGGCTACGAACAAATAATAAGTGTGAAACAACAAGTGTGAAGAATAGGGCCGGTCACCATGGAAAGTTGTGAACAAGTAGCTATGAACAAGTGTCGAGTACAAGTATGAGGCAACAAGTGGGTATTTTGATCACACAACCACTAATAACTCCCCATCCCCGAATAGTATAAAGGATCCGGTCATAATACGTCATGACACGAGATTTAAGAGCAAGTGATCAGCCCACTCCCAAGTCCATGTCTATACAAGTACCAGTAACAAATCGAGTCATATACCAATATACCAAGTAATCCGGAAACAACATCTCATGACAGGATCCGACATATACTAGTCCGTAAAATATCGTGTCTGGAAATCAAGTAAGACACTACGACTGAATCGGATATAGCAGATATCAAGACAATGAAAACTATCAGTGAATGTACTCGCCTGTGGTCTTGAGCTGATAGGATAAACAGACGCTCAGAGCGATCACAGACCTAAGATAAGATACTATGAGTCAAACAGGACTAAATACTGAAAAAGGAAACCAATTCAAGTCATGAATGCAAGTCTAAGTCAAAACTAGGTCAATCTAGGTCAGACTGAGTCACACTAGGTCATACTGGCTCATACTAGGTCATACCAGGTCACTGGAAGTCAATCCAAGTCAAACTAGGTCAATCTGGTTCAAGTGTTGACTTACAGTTGACTTTTGGTCAAAAAGTCAACTCTGGTCAACACTGAGTCAACCCTGGGTCAACCCTAGGTCAAACAAGTCAAATGTTGACTAGCAGTTGATTTTTAGTCAACTGGTCAACTCTGGGTTGGTTTCGGTCAATTCTAGTCACTTATAGGCTAAGTTTGACTTTTGGTTGACTTTTGTTGACTTTTGGTCAAAATGGTCAACCGAGGTCAAAACTAGTCTGAGGACACTAATCCTAACCATTACCAACCAAGAGAACCTAATTCTAACTATATCTTAGAAGTTAAACTCAATATCTTAACTATACCCTATTACCTACATTTATCCTTACCAAGGTAATCCCGATACCTTGTCCATTACAAAGGAAACCCCGCTAATACTCAAGATACTAGCCTACGCTCCTTAGGGTAGCTAGATACTATCCTATCTAGGGTTTACCAACCAAGAAATCTAGGGTTCTTGGGCATCAAAACTATTTTTTCTAATATGTTACTCTCTTACACATTACCTTAAGGTAATATTGAGATATCAAGATACCACATCTAACATAACTCATTCTTCTAAACCACACTCACTCTCCCTCATAACATCATCTATCTAACCCCCATCTAACTTAGAATGCTACTTCTAAAGTAACTTCTCAAAAACTAACTCAAACATCTACCACTACCCTCAAGATAACATAACATGGCATACTTTCTGACATTGACAAACCTTATTTTCTACCACTATAAACACTAACCGCCTAACACACTAAAAACACTCTCTAACTTAGGGGTTTCATAGTACTAAATGTGGTTGATAAGTGTGTGTAGGTATTTGGGGCTAAGGTGGGTCAAAAGGGGATGTTTCGAGACCACAAAAACCCCAAAAAACCATCCTGCACTGCTTCTGCTTACTATTTTTTCCTGCTTACTGCTTATTGCTTAATGCTTACTGCTTACTGCTTTTTTTTGCTGCTTTCCTGCTCATTCTCTCACTCTCTAACCATCTAACCACACACACACAAACACATATACCAAATCCACCACCCTTCTCTTCTAACACACCTACACACATCTATATACAAACACACTACCACTCAACCAAAACACAAATCACTCAACAAACTATACTAGCCTCAAGTCAAATAGGATGGCATGATCCTTCCAACTCTCTCACCTTCACAACCCACACACACTACACTACCATCTATACAACATCAAACACACACTAACACATATCATCTATCAATCTCACTTCTCTCCACTAACCACACACATCCTTATTTCATTCAAACACACACACTATACTAACATATATTACATAACAATAATATATATATATATACATATATGTACTATATCATACATATTCTTGACAATCTATGATACCTACATTCACATGATATCCATACTAGGCTCATAGGTTACACAAAATGCCTACGTCACATAGTCACTCTTCTACTTAAAACTAATACTGTACCAATTGGGCTTTCACTAAATTCTAGTATTAAATTATGTTATAGCTCTTCGTGTTATCTTTTCGAAACTTCAAACGGATCACATTTTCGTGTCCGGAAGCTCCCAAAATCGCGAAAACACCGAAACGCATTCATCTTTCGTAGAGCTGACACTCAAACAATTCTACAGAAAGTTATAGAACGAATTTGGCTTATTAAAATATATATTTGGAAAGCTAACTTCGATACGCTTCTTTAAAAAAATGGGAGGTTAATTGGAGTTATGAGCTAAAAGTTATGACATTTCTAAGTTGCTCTAGCTACTAAAAACGTGGATAAAAATTATGACGAATTTGGGTTGTTTGGACAAAAAACACATGTAGGCCAAAATACTTGGATACCAACATAGCTATCTAAATAAAACATATTCTAACCATCCTAAATAAGATCAATCCACTCTCTAAAAATATAAATCTGAGATTAAAACACTAATTAATCATTCCTACAATATATATATGCATACAAGTGTCCAAAATAGGGTTTTTCCCACTAGGACACAACCACAACACAAAGGACACTCCTATGACCTCCAAATGGACACGAAATGGACACAAATGGAGATACAACCATGGGGGTCAATCATATGGGTTTAAAATATTCCTATATGCATGTAGGGATGGATTAGAGGAAAGATTATACCTTCCGGGAGAGAGTTTCAAAGGAAAAAAAGCCTTCCGATTCGACACCGACACGTAGAGATCCCAAAAGGACACGAACGAGCTCCGAATCCTCCTAAACTTGGCTAGCACCCTCTAACTATGGAGTAGAGGAGAAGAGAAGAAGATTTGGTGGAAGAAATGGTGGATTTGGAGATGAAATCAATGGAGTTGTTCTCTAAAAATTTGGGGAAGAACAAGAGAGAGAAAATGGATAGATAAAATGAAATGGAAGAGATGGTGACTCACTCCTTATCCCCCCCATAGGTGGCTGCCCAAAAAGGGTGAGATTTCCCCATTTTGAATGTCCAAAATGCCCTCCACTAATCCATTTGATTTAAATTAGGAATGGGTTAAAGGTTGAGGTCAATTTAGTCTAGTTTTAAGTCTCTAATTAAACTAAACCTATCCATAAATAATTAGTCTAACTACTAACTAAAATTAATATCATATGGACTAAAATTAATATCATATGGGCCGTGTCTAACTAGTGTGTGGGTCCCACTAGAGTCAAACTACCCCCCGGGTCCCCGTTTCAAGTCGGATTGAGTTGAAATTCGAACCCGACTCAAATAATCCCAAAACAATATCATAAATAATAAAATAAATTTTAACCCCAAAATAATATCATAAATAATAAAATAAATTTTAAAAAAAATATTCAAAAATACAAAATAACAAAAATACCCCTGTTTCTGAAAACTGGAGGTGACAGGGAGGGACATTGACTCTCTTTCCTACTCCATCATGCTTAAGTAAAATACATATCATTGTATGCTGAGTTAACCTATCAACGCTACGGGCGTGGCTCAATAGAGAGATAAACATAGTGCGTGTCGAACACTAGATAGAACAATTGAAATGAATCGCACGACAGACGTACGAGTCACTATGGAACATTGAATATCGCAAAGGCGAACGCCTCGTTGCGCAAGCAATAAGAACATGGGATAACTGTATCGACGAGTGCCCCAGTGTAGAAGTCATTTTGTGTCCCGTGCACGAGTTAGCATGCTAGAACATTGAAAGACTATATCGGTGCGAGTGCCTCAGTGCACGAGCGATAGAACATTGAATACCTTATCGAGGCGTGCCTCAGCTGCACGAATTGGAAGAACGGAACATAAACATAATGTGTTTGTAACTCCCAAAATCATATTTGATAAATTTCAAGTTTTTCTAAAAATTTCTGTCAAGGATACGATATTTGTATGTACAGATTGAGTTTCAACAAAAGTATTTTTTTGCTAAATATTAAATACTATTTTGAAAGTCTAAATGGTTTGTTGATTTTTGGTTTATGATTATTAGTAAAATAGCAAATTCAAGGTGTAAGTGTTGAAGTTCCAATATTTCTCTGTTGTCAATGTTCAGAGTGTTACTGGACTTATATATTAAACTCTATTTTACTTTAAATGATTTTCATTACTTAATTAATTTAAGCAGTTAAACTAAATTCTTGTAATGAGTTAAGTTTTAATGGGTGATTTATATGTTGATCAAGTATTAGTGATTTACGTACTGAATATTATTATTTTAATTAGTAGGTTATTATCGTTAATTGGTTAACAGAATTAGTTACTAAAGTTGTTTTGGAAATTTAAAATCTGTTTCTATTTATTTGTTCTTTTGAAAATTTATTTGAGGAATAAATTAGATTGGAGGATCTGTTTGAAATTTGAACTTGAAAATCTGTTTTATTTGAAAATTCTGTTGGAATTCAAAATTTGTAATTCTGTTACTAAGCCTATTCTAAAGCCCCAGATCTATTTGTTATTACATATCTTCCACTATAATATACCCCCAGATCTATACTTTATTACCACTCTGCCATTCTGCCACTATCACCCATACCAGATTATTTTAATATAAATGTACACGAATTTCAATACATTATGACACCACGGTACTATCTCTCTCTCTCTGTGACACGTCATCTCTCTCTCTCATCTCTCTCTCTATTCCCTCTCTCCTCTCTCTGCTCGAGGAGCAGCCACCGTCGAGCACGGCTATTCCCCGGCCATCCTAGGCCGAGCACCGCTACTGTTGTCGGAGCCGCTTCGATCTTCGTGCCTATTGTCAACCGCCACTGCCAAGCCATCGTCACCAGCACTCGAGCGCCGAGCCCGAGGAGTTAGAGCACCGCCTCTCTTTTCTTGGGGACCGCATCGCCGTCATTGAGCAGCGAGCCGCCTCGACTGTCGAGCCACTGGCGCGCCTCGATCCTCACGCCACCGCCATCTGTCCGAGCTCTTTTCGACTGTAGAGCCTGACGACCAGAGCGCCGTTGCCGCCAGAGTTAGCCGCCGTCGCCGAAGACCGAGCCGTCCCGACTTGTCTTTGCCAGATCTGAGCGGAGCCGCCGTGATCATCAGATCCGCCAAGGAGTCCCCGAGCCATCGTCATCGTTGCTGCTCGGACCACCGCCGCGCTATGGATCGACGACCCCGCCAGGCTGGTGAGCTTCACTTCTTAATCTTCTCGAACCCCTTCTTGTTCTTCATAGTTTGCTGTGTCTAGATCTAGGGTTTATGAGGGTATGGAAGGAGAGTAAAGGTAGAGAACGGGTTAGGGTTTCCTAACCTAGGGTTCGGCCATGGTGGAGTAAATTAGGGTTAGGGTTTATTTTAGGGTTCCTGGGAGGAAGAGGAAGTGCACAGAGAACAGGGGAGGGTGTAGTCGGCTATTTAGCCGGAGAAAAAATAGGCTAGGGTTTTGAACCTAGATCTAGGGTTTGTGACTGGACGGAGGAAGAAGACGAACTGGAGAGATTGGGTTAGGGTTTCTCTTGGCTGGAGGTTGAAGTTGGACTGGGGAAGAAGACGGAGACGGAGTAGTGGGGAAGTTTTCGCCGGAGAAGACGAGTTCCTCTTCGCCGAAAGACGAAGAGAATGGGGGAGTTCTGTTCGTTCTGGAGAATTCGAGAAATGGGCAGGAGAGAGAAGAGAAATGGGATTTTAAAGCTAGAAATGGGCCGGGTCTGTGAGTTTGGAGTGTGGGCTGAAGTGGGCCGGGTCCTGGGCTAAATGGTCGGGCTTATTTAATTGTGTAAGTTTTAATTGCTGTTTAGCAGTGAATTAGAAATGGGCTGGGTTATGTTAGGATTGGGCTGGTCCTGTTTTGTTTATAAATTTTGTTAAACTATTAGAAGCAGCAGGCCGGGCCAGTTAGACTGGGCAGAATGTATGGGCTGGACTAATATGTTATTTATAATTTCTGGAATAATAATTTAGAGTAAATAATGGTTATTATTATTTTAGTAGTAATTGAATAATTTTGTTATATTAGTAAATTGTAAATTATCATTAGAAGCAAATAATTTAGAAAAATGCTTTACCATATATATTTTGTTATAAATATTATCTTTTAATATTACATAAATTATATTTTGTAATTTGTTAGCTATCAAGTGTTTTATAGACATAAATAGTTTTCTTACAAATATGGTTTTAAGTATTTAAAACTAAATATTATTTTCAAATAATATTTCCAAATATTGTTTTTTTAGACTAATGCTGTTCCTTTAAAAGTATTGAAAATACTTTCCAATTAAACTTTAAGATATTTACTAGTATTTATTTTAGCAAACTATTTTCTAAAAAGATAATTTCTTGTTAAAAGTAAATTAAGAGTATTTTCACTAAATGCTTATTTTGATTTTTCTAAAAATATTGGCTACTAGTAAAGATTAGATTATGGTTAGAAATAACTTAGATTGGTTAATGTCATTATTTCAAACCCTAATATAATTGTACAAAATATAACAGGTGAACAACCATGCGGTACTACTCTCGTGCAACCAAACCGAGGCAAGTACACTGACTCGACTTGTACCTTATTTTCTGTCTTACCTTCATGTGCCATGTTCTCATATCGGACACGAATTACACACGATTGTCTTGTACCATTGTTCATTACTTGTGCGTCATTGTTTATTGCGGGGATTGGGGGAAATATTAGCTTTTGTGTGACCACACCCAACATAGGAAATTGTGGATAGCCTAATCGTACAATTCACGTACGATGAAGCCGGACCTTGTAGAATTGACTCATTGACTCATTGCCTCATTGATTGATTGATTGCTCCTAAGCCGGTCACACATTAGTTTTAATATTTCAAAACTGTCACACTTGCATATTGATTGTCGTGATTCATTGTCTTGTACATTGATAGCCGTGTTCATTGTCTAGCATATTGATTGTCATCCATTGCCTGCAGTTTTACATTTCATTTCTGGTACCGCAGTTTCACTTACATTTCATGTTATAGTATTCTGGTTTCACCTTGTACTCTGGATTACAGATTACATTGTATATTGTCTGGTCAGGGTTGTACTTTGCTCTTTTCCTGATAGGATCGTTGCAGGTGAGTGGGAGATTACATGGAGCTTGTGATTGCTTGGATATTGCAGCTTTTATTTTTTTTAGTTTATTTTCTGGAGATTGTATTGTAGATATTCATTATTGTATTTTATTTCATTTGACCGGATTTGTCTCCGGCTGAGTTTGTATTTAAAACACTTGATGGATATTAGTGATTTCTGGGAACGTTATAAAAGCTGTGTTTTGGTTTACATTACATTATGACTTTGAGTTTTCCTTCTTCTTGTATAGCTTACTTCGTCGTGTCCATCGACGAAGGCTGGGCATGTCCGACTCGTATCCGATTATTCGGGAGCTGGTTGTGACATGTTTTTAGTGGTGGCCCATGCAGGTCTATCCTAATGACCCTTAGGCAACAAAGTGTTATTGGGGGGCCAGCGAAAGCTAAGGAAAACTCATCACAGCATAGGAACCGCGGGAAAATAGTTTATGATTAATGGTTTATGGTTTATGGTTTATGGTTATTGATGTTTAAATTTTTTTGAAAATTTGATTTTACTTATGATTTTAGGATAGTTTATGATTTTTGTAGGATATAACAATCAACAGTTTATTTTTCTTTTACAGGACGGTCGCCACGACGAACACTGGGACCAGTGTGCAGCCTGCACCCAGTGCACAGGAGCAGCTTCCACCGCCTCCGCCTCAGCCGCTTCCACCGACGACGATGTTCGATGGCACGCAAGTGATGGCCATGTTCCAGCAATTTATGGAGGTCCAGAATCAGCAAGCTGCGCAGTTCAGAGCGACCATCGTCGACGCACTCAGGACCAGAGAGCCGGCTCCACCAATACCGCCAGCACCGTCGGCACCAGCAGCGCCGAGGCCAGGAACTGCCAAGGACTATCAGTTCCTCCGCCCGATGGATTTCTGGGGCAATGAGGGGATAGTCTACGCAGACGAATGGCTAGAGATTGCTGAACGGTCATTGAAGATGGCGACGATCCCGGATGATTTACAAGTCGAAGTTGCGAGCATGCGACTATTCGACATCGCTAGGGCCTGGTACCGAGAGGAGCCCCAGTTAGCAGAGCCCGGAGTTTCCTGGAAGGATTTCAAACTACTTTTCCAGGAGAAGTTCTTCACGGGTGTGGAGCGGGACGAGCTTAGGATGCAATTTGAGGCGATACAGCAGGGAAATATGATAGTGGTCCAGTATACCTCAGAGTTCACCCGACTCAGCAGGTTCGCAGAGAACCTAGTCAGCACGTCGAAGGAGAGGGCTTGGAAGTTTAAGAAGGGCCTCACCAGGGAGCTGCGACATGTAGTAGCTATCAGTCAGGCTACTACCTATGCGAGCATCCTTAAAGTTTCTCAGGGAGTGGAGAAGGAGATGGATCCGAAGCTTAAGCGGGACCGAGACATTGGCGCCAGCAGTTCCCAGGGTCCACCGAAGCGGACCGACACTCAGCAGAGGCCACTTCAGCATCAGCACCATGTTCGGGCACCGACATCGTCGAGGCAGCAGAGAGATTCAGACTCCGATGTACTTTTCTTGTACATACTGCAAGAGACCGGGACACCGTGTCGATGAATGCCGCAAGAAGTTAGGACAGTATTGGATTTGTGGGTCTGCCACTCACCAAGTGGGAGATTGCCCTGCAACTTTCACTCGTCAGGAGCCAGTACCAGAGCAGCAGCAGGAGGACCCAGTATTTGAGGATCAGTAGTCGCAGGAGCGCAGTCAGATGGACCATTATTTTCTTACTTGCTTGTAGTTGCTGTATTTTTTTTATATTGCCTATTTGGAGGCTTGTCTCTGCGTTTTCTTGCATTTACTATTTTTTATATTGTGAAGTGACTACTTGTTAGTCCTTGTTATTTTTACTCCATAAATAAATCATTTAGTATTTTTATTGTCTTTAATAAATTTTGTTTGATTTTGTACTCTGCAAAACCCCTGAAATTTCGAGGATGAAATTTTTGTAAGGTGGGTAGATTTGTAACTCCCAAAATCGTATTTGATAAATTTCAAGTTTTTCTAAAATTTTCTGTCAAGGATACGATATTTGTATGTACAGATTGAGTTTCAACAAAAGTATTTTTTTGCTAAATATTAAATACTATTTCGAAAGTCTAAATGGTTTGTTGATTTTTGGTTTATGATTATTAGTAAAATAACAAATTCAAGGTGTAAGTGTTGAAGTTCCAATATTTCTCTGTTGTCAATGTTCAAAGTGTTACTGGACTTATATATTAAACTCTATTTTACTTTAAATAATTTTCATTACTTAATTAATTTAAGCAGTTAAACTAAATTCTTGTAATGAGTTAAGTTTTAATGGGTGATTTATATGTTGATCAAGTATTAGTGATTTACGTACTGAATATTATTATTTTAATTAGTTGGTTATTATCGTTAATTGGTTAATAGAATTAGTTACTAAAGTTGTTTTGGAAATTTGAAATCTGTTTCTATTTATCTATTCTTTTGAAAATTTATTGGAGGGAAAAATTAGATTGGAGGATCTGTTTGAAATTTGAACTTGAAAATCTGTTTTATTTGAAAATTCTGTTGGAATTCGAAATTTGTAATTCTGTTACTAAGCCTATTCTAAAGCCCCAGATCTATTTGTTATTACATATCTGCCACTATAGTATACCCCCAGATCTATACTTTATTACCACTCTGCCATTCTGCCACTATCACCCACACCAGATTATTTTAATATAAATATACACGAATTTCAATAAATTCTGACACCACAGTACTCTCTCTCTCTTTCTGTGACACATCATCTGTCTCTCTCTCATCTCTCTCTCTGTTCCCTCTCTCTTCTCTCTGCTCGAGGAGCAGCCACCGCCGAGCGCGGCTATTCCCCGACCATCCTCGGCCGAGCACCGCCACTGTTGTCGGAGCTGCTTCGATCTCCGTGCCTATTGTCAACCGCCACTGCCAAGCCACCATCACCAGCACTCGAGCACCGAGCCCGAGGAGTCAGAGCACCGCCTCACTTTTCCTGGAGACCGCGTCGCCGTCGTTGAGCAGCGAGCCACCTCGACTGTCGAGCTCACCTCGACTGTCGAGCTCACCTCGACTGTCGCGCCACTGATGCGCCTCGATCCTCACGCCACCGCCATCTGTCCGAGCTCTTCTCGACTGTAGAGCCTGACGACCAGAGCGCCGTCGCCGCCAGAGTTAGCCGCCGTCGCCGAAGACCGAGCCGTCCCGACTTGTTTTTGCCAGATCTGAGCGAAGCCGCCGTGAACATCAGATCCGCCAAGGAGTCCTCGAGCCATCGTCATCGTTGCTGCTCGGACCACCGCCGCGCTGTGGATCGACGACCCCGCCAGGCTGGTGAGCTTCCCTTCTTGATCTTCTCGAACCCCTTCTTGTTCTTCATAGTTTACTGTGTCTAGATCTAGGGTTTGTGAGGGTATGGAAGGAGAGTGAAGGTGGAGAACGGGTTAGGGTTTCCTAACCTAGGGTTCCGGCCATGGTGGAGTAAATTAGGGTTAGGGTTTATTTTAGGGTTCCTGGGAGGAAGAGGAAGTGCACAGAGAACAGGGGAGGGTGTAGTCGGCTATTTGGCCGGAGAAGAAATAGGCTAGGGTTTTGAACCTATATCTAGGGTTTGTGACTGGACGGAGGAAGAAGACGAACTGGAGAGATTGGGTTAGGGTTTCTCTTGGCTGGAGGTTGAAGTTGGACTGGTGAAGAAGACGGAGACGGAGTAGTGGGGAAGTTTTCGCCGGAGAAGACGAGTTCCTCTTCGCCGAAAGACGAAGAGAATGGGGGAGTTCTGTTCGTTCTGGAGAATTCGAGAAATAGGCAGGAAAGAGAAGAGAAATGGGATTTTATAGCTAGAAATGGGCCGGGTCTGTGAGTTTGGAGTGTGGGCTGAAATGGGCCGGGTTCTGTGCTAAATGGTCGGGCTTATTTAATTGTGTAAGTTTTAATTACTGTTTAGCAGTGAATTAGAAATGGGCTGGGTTATGTTAGGATTGGGCTGATCCTGTTTTGTTTATAAATTTTGTTAAACTATTAGAAGCAGCAGGCCGGGCCAGTTAGACTGGACAGAATGTATGGGCTGGACTAATTTGTTATTTATAATTTCTGGAATAATAATTTAGAGTAAATAATGGTTATTATTATTTTAGTAGTAATTGAATAATTTTGTTATATTAGTAAATTGTAAATTATCATTAGAAGCAAATGATTTAGAAAAATGCTTTACCATATATATTTTGTTATAAATATTATCTTTTAATATTAGATAAATTATATTTTGTAAATTATTAGCTATCAAGTGTTTTATAGACATAAATAGTTTTCTTACAAATATAGTTTTAAGTATTTTAAACTAAATATTATTTTCAAATAATATTTCCAAATATTTTATTTTTTAGACTAATGATATTCCTTTAAAAGTATTGAAAATACTTTCCAAGTAAACTTTAGGATATTTACTAGTATTTATTTTAGCAAACCATTATCTAAAAAGATTTCTTGTTAAAAGTAAATTAAGAGTATTTTCACTAAATGCTTATTTTGATTTTTCTAAAAATATTGGCTACTAGTAAAGATTAGATTATGGTTAGAAATAACTTAGATTGGTTAATGTCATTATTTCAAACCCTAATATAATTGTACAAAATATAACAGGTGAACAACCATGCAGTACTACTCTCGTGCAACCAAACCGAGGCAAGTACACTGACTCGACTTGTACCTTATTTTCTGTCTTACCTTCATGTGCCATGTTCTCATATCGGACACGAATTATACATGATTGTCTTCTACCATTGTTTATTGCTTGTGCGTCATTGTTTATTGCAGGAATTGGGAGAAATATTAGCTTTTGTGTGACCACACCCAACATAGAAAATTGTGGATAGCCTAATCGTACAATTCACGTACAATAAAGCCGGACCTTGTAGAATTGACTCATTGACTCATTGCCTCATTGATTGATTGACTGCTCCTAAGCCGGTCACACACTAGTTTTAATATTTCAAAACTGTCACACTTGCATACTGATTGTCGTGATTCATTGTCTTGTACATTGATGCCGTGTTCATTGTCTAGCATATTGATTGTCATCCATTGCCTGCAGTTTTATATTTTATTTCTGGTACCGCAGTTTCACTTACATTTTATGTTCTAGTATTCTGGTATTCTGGTTTCACCTTGTACTCTGGATTACAGATTACATTGTATATTGTCTGGTCAGGGTTGTACTTTGCTCTTTTCCTGATAGGATCGTTGCAGGTGAGTGGAAGATTACATGGAGCTGGTGATTGCTTGGATATTGCAGCTTTTATTTTTTTAGTTTATTTTCTGGAGATTGTATTGTAGATATTCATTATTGTATATTATTTCATTTGACCGGATTTGTCTCCGGCTGAGTTTGTATTTAAAACACTTGATGGATATTGGTAATTTCTGGGAACATTATAAAAGCTGTGTTTTGGTTTACATTATATTGTGACTTTGAGTTTTCCTTAGTATTGTACAGCTTACTTCGTCGTGTCCATCGACGAAGGATGGGCGTGTCCGACTCGTATCCGATTATTCGGGAGCGGGTCGTGACATCGTTGAATACTAAGGCGTAGAATATGGGAAACACGGCTTCGAGGCATGCATTGAATGCAAGATGCAGGAAAAGTCGACGAATGTACGCAGTTGCACGATAATTACAAAAGATGGCATCGTTGCAATGAGGAGAACAGTTGTGGCATAGATGTGACATAACTGTCGATGCGGCATGGTGCCTTCGAAATGTTCGTGGCCTTCGAGCGTTCATTGAGGACATTGGGGCGTTGTGCCAATTGAAATAGAGATAAGCGAACTTGCTTGGTTGTATGAAAGATAAGATTTGTTGTATGGTCAAATGGACTTAAAGATATAAAAGCCCGTGCATGGGTATTCCCTCGAACGTGGCGCACCAGGGCGCTGGGACCATTCGGCCTATGAAGGATTGCGTTTACGGTATTGTTGTGCACTTCATTTAGATGGGTAGCGACCTTCTGGTGAATGTGATAATCCACTTGCTGCGATTATTTTAGTGGCCTCTGATGTTTGGTTAGCAACCGCACAGAGTTAACATCGTCTTATGTTTCGATTCGATAAATATAAGTCCATTCTAGCCCGGAAAGATAGTGACCTTCATATAGTTAAGGGCGATGGGTTAAAAGTGCAAAGTATATATCGTGCATATATAGACTCTGAATAGAGGGCATTATAACATGACAGGAAATCTGATAGGCGTATTTGCCTTGCGTCGGTGCAAGGGCGAGTACATCGATATTGGTAAGTCGTGCCACAAAAAAAACGCGAGATTGCTTGCCTGTTTACCATGCGAATTGAATAACATTCTTGCCATGATAACATGATTTACAGTCTTCGAATATGTCATGAACTCATCCTAAGGAGAACATAGAAAGAGAACTAAATTATATGTTTGCATGAATCAATACAATGTTAAATGTCGGTTTGTTAAGTGGGTTTTTGATCAGTACAGCGAGGACGAAAGTACTAATCCCCCACTAGTTTGCTAGCAGGTTCAGGGATTGGTCTGCTCGCGACGGAGCTTCGTTTGACGTGTTGAGGCTTGGAATGCCGAAGCGTATTGAAGCGTGCGATCGCATTGACGCTCGGACATGCAATAGGATTAATGCGGCCGAGATATAGAAGGCAAAATGTATTAAACGGTGAAATCCTTTGTGGGCAAGAGAGAACCTGAGTGTTGTAGCCAATCTGGCATATATCGTTGCGCTATCGAAGCCTTTGTAATCTCATTTCGAATATCAATAAAGAGAATCGTTTCGTATACTATGTTTTCCTTTCGTTGTTAATGTTCAACTGAAAGATAACCATTTGAGAACTTATTATCTTTCCTTGCACGAGCGCAACTCCAGGCTCATGCAGCATCACGCCCCCTGCGAGGACGATAATTCGGGTGATTCCAGGTCGAGGCGTGACAAATTGGTATCAGAGCTCTAGGCTCAATTACCTCTGGACGCTTGCTTCGTTACCATTCTATAAGTTGCCCACCACCAATCGAAATTACTCTTGACTCTACTCGATGCTGCACTGGATGTTCCATACATTAAGTCTAATATAAATCATGTAATTATGTCGCGTGTTGTTTTGGAAATTACATGGTGTTGCTAGAAAAGCCGGGAAAGGTTTGTTGCTGCAAGTGCAACAAGTTGCGAGATGTGAATTCAAGAATTTATTGCTACAGATGCAACACATCGTGAATTGTAATTTGAGACGTTCTTTGTTTGCAACGATCGATATGAAAAAGTTCGTTTCATCAATACAATGAAAGTCGTGGAATGTTGCTGCAGCAATTGCCACGCGTTGATTGTAAATGATGTGTTGAAAAGAAAATGAAAGTTGATATGGAATGTGTCGAACGGATTCACATATTGATTTTGAAAGTACGTTGCGATGAAAAGTGATAAGTCAATATCGAATGTGTTAAACGGATTTGGGCATTGACTTTTATATGTCGGGAGTAAATCGTTGCACGAGGTACGGTAAATATCAGAAATAAATCGTTGCACGATGTGCAATACATATTGAAAGTAAATTGTTGCATGTGGTGCAATGCATATCAAAGTAAAATCGTTGCACGAAGTGCGACGGATATTGAGAATGAATTGTTGCACAAGATGCAACGGAAGAAAAAAAAAGTTATATATCGAGAAACGAAATCGGTTCAGTTGCGCACCGAGCTTGTGTTGGCAAATGAAAACATTGGCCAAGTTGTTTCGGATTTGATTTAGTCAGAGTTACGGTTGTGATCAAGCACGATCACTGCAGAAATCATGAGTCGGAAGAGATCGTTTATTCGTAAAGAGTACGTTGCGACGAAAGTAACTTGATTTCTGGGTGGTATGTGGCATACCACCGGTGCAATGAATGGCTCAATTCCGAGTGGTATATGCAATACTACTTGTACGATGAGTTGCATCAACGTATTGTAAGAATTACGGAAGGTTTGTCCGCAACGGACGGGATAGCACCGAGTCTCGATTGAGAATTTGTATGACGGCATGTTGATGCAAGTGTTCTTCGATGATCGGTTTGAACGGTAAGGAGGGACTTGTGACGTTGAATGATACGTCGATTGAAAATTTATGTGTCGGTCGAATGACGGGAACTAGCAAAACGATTATGACTTGAGGCAACAATTGGATCGACGGGATACGAAACTCGAAACATTGAAATTGAACCGCACGACTTGCGAGCTCGATGAAAATGTTGGACGAGGCGAAATATAATCGAATCGCACGATGTGCGACTACGGTGAAGAGTTTGTTGATGCGGATAAATAGTGCCCAAAAGATAGTTGGTCACATTACGACGAAACTCATTCGAGTACGACTGAAAAACACGCGAAACTTAGAAGGCGAGATCGTATGACTTGAGGGTTCGATATTGGATAATCGGTAACTCAGTTACGCGATCAAAGTATAGCGGGATGCGGCAAATCGGAGAACGAGTTGATGCATATAAAAAAGTTCGTTGTGAATTGATGTATGCGATGCGAGTTAAGTTGACGTTTGAAACGGATTCCAGTTGACCCTTACGTTAGCGAAATGGATACGGCGTATCGAGATCGATACATAAGAAAACGTAAACGATGTGAGAATACAAAATAGAGTGTGCCTCGCGCTATAAAATTTTTTAAGTAACGATACGAGAATGAAACGAACTGGTTGATCATGAACCTTGTGATTGATCAAAGACGAGACTATAAGTCATCGACGATTGCTCGATGCGTATAGCATCTCGTGTGTCGACCGCGAAATTAGATAGACTCGAACTCGATACGAGTAGATTTTTCGTAAATTGCAGAATCATCGACGATAGTGCATGACTTTACTCGGAGGATAGTTGCGCATCAGTTGTGCCGATAGAAATGGTTATGTACGGATTGGGTAGTCGCATAGAAAATCGTCGAAACGTGATTTGGCTCCGAAATAAGGTATAGCATGCTTCGTAGAAAACTGTCCTTCGGTGATGATCCACAATTATCGAGCGTAGCTTCGGGGCAGCTGAACCTAGAAGACTTGACCGCCAAATCAAATTGAATGTTGCATACCGTAAGATGACCCATGCGATATCGCAAATGGAAATTGCATCAGTAACAAATACAGTATGGTGCATGTTGACAATAAGTCTAGGCGATCAAGAATTGTTGGAACAAGTTTCGATTGAGAATGATATATTTAGATTTGAGTATTTGTCAGATGAATACTTGAATGGTTATGTTGGTTGACGATCAAACTAGAAATTCACCAACGAACTTGGTGATTTGGATAGGCGATTGCGAGAATCGTGCTATGCACGAGAGAGAACGATAAAGGAATGACTTATGAGTCATGTTGTTAGATTCAGATTCACCTTGCAATTGTGCTTGCGTGAATCAAAATTATGTTCGATGTTGCGAGACAAATAAGTTGGGAATTTAGCTAGTGAATTCCTACTCGTTAGGAATCGAACGTATGGTGCATCGTAAATCTTGAGCACCGTCGCCTCGATGTAAACTGTTATGTCGGATAGATTGTAGCCTTTGTGCAATGTCAATTTAAAGTTGCATCGGAAGGATTTGAGCATGGTGTCTAGGTAAGTCACCTAACGGACGTAGTCCTGAATGTTGATGCTTTTGTAAGTCAACAAAAGAGAATCATGTTGAAATACGATACGAAGTGAAACATCAGAAATCGTTGGATAGTGACGCCAAACGCAAGGCGTTGCGGAGACTCGTTGTGATCGGATGCGCGACGACTTGACGCAACGCGTAGAATTGATAGTCCCAATGAAACATACAAAGTGAGAAATACAATTTTTGAATCACATCGTATGCCTTGACTGTTGTTGGAGGATCGTGTATGTATTAATATGCATATGCAACAGAATTGCGAGAACTTATGTTAGAGCCCAAGTCCGATCGAGAGTACGAGATGGCAAGTAATTAAGAATAAGAAGTTACATGTTAGCGTTGTTCCGATATCCTGCAACTGAGCTTGGTTGAAATGTATATATTGGTGGGACGCCTAAAATATGTGCATGATTCCAAACTAAGTTGTATGATCTAAACGATAGTGAGACGAGATCGTGGAACGATCTAGTGAAACCCTTAGAAATTTAGTATTGGTTTCGGTTCGAGGACGAACCTTGTTTTGAGTGGTATATTATGTAATGTCCCGCTCCGCACGGTGCATTATGTTGAGTCGTTGACTCGAAGAGTTGCGTTGACCCGATTACGTATCGACCTGAATCGATACAAAATGTTAAGTTGTCCCGAGCAATGCATCGAACTAAGTCGATGCGAAGAGTTGCCTTGTCCCAAAGAATGCATCGAGTGAATCGATGCGAAGCGCCGCGTTGCCTCGAAGGATAAGTGCGTTGAGATGGCTCAAAGATTCTAAGAAATTGAATCGACCAAGGCGCAAGTCCGAATCGATGTAAGTATTGATTTTAGTTGGTTTCATGTGTAGGCTATAAGTTTACACTGAAATGTTAGAGGTCAATCTTTTACCTTATTCAGTAAGGGGTCCGCGAAAGCAAATCGTCGCCTTACGACAGACTAAAGCGTTGGCACGGTAAGCCAAAACGGACGTATAATTCAATAAAGCACGAAGTGATCGAATAGCTAAGTCAGGAGAGTGGCTATGCAACAAAGTTATGAAATCGAGCCGCATCGGCTCGGCGAAATGACAGAGGCGGATCGACTCAAGGTGGGGGGACATTGACTCACTTTCCTACTCTGTCATGCTTACGTAAAATATATATCATTGTATGATAAGTTAACCTATCAACGCCATGGGCGTGGCTCGATAGAGAGATAAACATAGTGCGTGTCGAACACTAGATAGAACAATTGAAATGAATCGTACGACAGACGTACGAGTCGCTATGGAATATTGAATATCGCAAAGGAGAGCGCTTCGGTGCACAAGCCATAAGAACATGGAATAACTGTATCGATGAGTGCCCCAGTGCATAATTCATTCCGTGACCCGCGCACGAGTTAGCATGCTAGAACATTGAAAGACAACATCGGTGCGAGTGCCTCAGTGCACGAGCGATAGAACATTGAATACCTTATCGAGGCGTGCCTCAGTTGCACGAATCGAAAGAACGGAACATAAACATAACGCGTTGAATACTAAGGCGTAGAATTTAGGAAACACGGCTTCGAGGTGTGCATTGAATGCACGATGCTGGAAAAGACGGCGAATGTGTGCAGTTGTACGATAATTACAAAAGATGGCATCGTTGCGATGAGGAGAACAGTTGTGGCATGGATATGACATAATTGTCGATGCGGCATAGTTCCTTCAAAATGTTCGTGGCCTTCGGGCGTTCGTTGAGGACATTGGGGCGTTGTGCCAATTGAAATAGAGATAAGCGAATTTGCTTGGTTGTAAGAAAGATAAGATTCGTTGCATGGTCGAATGGACTTAAAGATATAAAAGCCCGTGCATGGGTATTTCTTCGAACGTGGCACACCAGGGCGCTGGGACCATTCGGCCTTGGCGGGATTACGTTTACGGTATTGTTGGTGCACTTCATTTAGATGGGTAGCGACCTTCTGGTGAATGTGATAAGTCACTTGCTGCGATTATTTCGGTGGCCTCTGATGTTTGGTTAGCAACCCCGCAGAGTTAACATCATCTTATGTTTCAATTCGATAAATATAAGTCCATTCTAGCCCAGAAAGCTAGTGACCTTCATATAGTTAAGGGCGATGGGTTGAAAGTGCAAGGTATATATCGTGCACATATAGACTCTGAATATAGGGCACTATAACATGACAGGAAATCTGATAGGCATATTTGCCTTGCGTCGGTACAAGAGCGAGTGCGTCGATATTGGTAAGTAGTACCACGAAACAAATACGAGATTGCTTGCCTGTTTACTATGCGAATTGAATAACATGCTTGCCATGATAACATGATTTACAGCCTTTGAATATGCAATGAACTCATTCTAAGGAGAACATAGAAAGAGAACTAAATTGTATGTTTGCATGAATCAATACAATACTAAATATCAGTTAGTTAAATGGGTTTTTGATCAGTAAAGCGAGCACGAAATTACCAATCCCCCACTAGTTTGCTAGCAGGTTCAGGGATTGGTCAGCTCGCGACGGAGCTTCGTTTGACGCGTTGAGGCTTGGAATGCCAAAGCGTATTGAAGCGTGCGATCGCATTAACGCTCAGACATACAACAGGATTAATGCGGCTGAGATATAGAAGGCATGATGCATGGAACGATGAAATCCTTTGTGGTCAAGAGAGAACCTGAGTGTTGTAGCCAATCTGACATATATCGTTGGGCTATCGAAGCCTTTGTAATCTCATTTCGAATATCAATAAAGAGAATCATTTCGTATACTCTATTTTTCTTTCGTTGTTAATGTTCAACTCAAAGATAACCATTTGAGAACTTGTCATCTTGCCTTGCACGAGTGCAACTCCAGGCTCGTACGGCATCACGCCCCCTGCGAGGACGATGATATGGGTGATTCCGGGTCGGAGCGTGACATTATCCAAGCCTCCTGAAATTCTACAATCCAAGGAGGAAACGTACTCATATTCTTTCGAATCTTTCTATGACTCCGACGTCAGCATCGGGGAAGTATTCTGGAAAACGTTATCGATGAACATGACGTCAGTAGACCAGATCGAAGAAAAGGACGACCAATTCTTTGAGCCTTTCGAAGTCGAACCTTGGGATCAACAACTTGATTCCCAATGGAGAAAATGCTTCGAACAGCGTGAGCCTCACACCGAAGATGAGGTTATACAAGTCAATCTGGGAGACGACTCCTCTCCCAAGCCAATATTTACTAGCAAAAACCTAAAAGTGGAAGAACATGAATCTCACATCGAGCTCGTAAGAGTATACATAGATTTTATCGCTTGGAGTTTTGAAGATATGTCAGGACTAGATCCAAACATTATCGTGCATAAATTAAATATTTTACCCAATGCTAAGCTAGTGAAGTAGCAGCAACGGAGGTTTCGTCCCAATATTATGGACGCCATCACAAAGGAGGTGGACAAACGGATAGAAAGTGGCTTCATCCGTGAGGAACAACATCCAGATTGGGTAGCCAATATTATCCTAGTCGTCAAAAAATAAAAAAAAATCTGAGTCTGTATAGACTTCCGTGATCTGAACGCCGCCTGCTCGAAAGATGAGTTTCCATTACCAATTATTAATGTGATGGTAGACAATACCTGTGGGTTCGAGCGTATGTCGTTCATGGATATGGTTATTCAAGTTATAACCAGATCAAGATGTCCCTAGAAGACGAAAAACATACGTCGTTCTGGACACCGATCGATGTATTTTGCTATACTATAATGCCTTTTGGTTTCAAGAATACAGGCGCTACATACCAGAGAGCTATAAGCACTATATTCTGCAAACACCTACGTAAGACAGTCGAATGCTACATTGATGACATCGATGTCAAAATTTGTGTCCACAGTGATCACCTACATGACTTATGAATGTGTTTGACCTGACGAGGGAACATCATTTGAAGATGTACCCGACCAAGTCTTTCCAGGGGGTATACAGCGATAAATTCTTGGGTTTTTATCATCGCTTCAAAAGGGAGAAGACAAAATCTATCATCGAGATGCAACCGCCAAAGAACCTTCGTGAACTTCACGATCTTCAAGGGCGGTTAGTATACATCCGATGGTTTATCTTCAATCTCTCAAGACGTTGTAAACCCTTCATTGAGTTGATGAAGAAGGGGGTATTCTACGTCTGGACTGAAGAATTCCAACAAGCCTTCGAGGACATTAAAGTGTACCTCACAAACCCTCCAGTCTTAGTGGCCCCAGTCATGGGTAAACCCTTTCTACTTTAAGTCCGAGCGATGGACTATTCCATTGGTGTATTGTTAGCCCACAATAGTGATGCCGAATATCAACAAGCCATCTACTACCTCAGCCGACAGCTGATCGGAGATGAACATACATATACCCATATTCAGGAAGATTGCCTTGTCCTGGTTTTCTCCATCCAGAAAACTCATCATTACATAGCGAGGTAGATAATTCACGTTATCTCTCGGATCAACCAACTCAGGGTCCTCATGACCAAACCAGGAGTGCTAAATTCACGTCTTGCTATGTGGGCGATACTATTGTCACCTTGTGATATGGTGTTTGTTCCGCAAAAAGCAATCAAAGGCCAAGCACTAGCTGATTTCATAGTCACTCATCCGATGGCTGAAAACACAAAGCTTTATGAAGACATCCCAAACGAGGTAACAGAGGCCCACGTCACAACTGAAAAGCCAGTTTGGCAGATGTTCTTTTATGGTGCTTCAAAGACAGGTCCCAAGGGTGATATCGTGGCAGAAGTAGGGATAGTATTAATGTCTCTAGATGATCTGGTCCTCCAGCGAACATATTTACTCTCGGAGCCATGTTCCAACAACGTAGCCGAGTTTAATACCCTCATTATTAGTCTCCGGCTAGCCAAAGAGTTAGGGGTCGATTTCCTAGAAGCCTACGATGACTCTCAGTTGATAGTCAACCAGGTCCGGGGGCAATACGAGGTCCGACATGAAAACCTAATCCTGCATCATCAAGTAGCGATCTCGGTAATCTCTACCTTTACGAAATTCTTTATAGAACACGTTCTAAGATTACGAAACCTGGAAGCTAACGCCCTGGCTGGCCTTGTATCCTCACTAATAACACCCTTTTGAACATAGCAAATAATCACAGTAATCGGTCAAGAGCTGGTATGCCCTAAGAATAAATTATGTATGCAAGCCTGCCATTCTGCGAAAGTGGGCGAAGAAGTACGAGACTGACGGTCCCCCTTCATAGATTTTGCGGTCTATGGAATCCTACCAGACAATGCCAAAAAATCAGCTTCCATTAGAAGGCACTCTCTTCGGTTCTATTATGACATTCCAACTAAAATATTATATCGTCATTCCTTTGATGGTCTCCTACTTTAATGTTTGTCAAATAATGAAGCTAAGGAAGAACTTCGTGAGGCTCATGATGGTGCTTGTGGGGCCCATCAATCTGGTCCTAAATTTTAGGACCAACTCAAACGCATGGGCTATTACTGGCCCACGATGATAGCAGATGCATTGGCATACGCCAAGAAGTGCCGAATGTGCCATATCCATGTAAATTTCATCCAACAGCCATAAGAGTTCTTACACCCGATGGTTGTATCCTAGCCCTTTGAAGTATGGGGGTGAATATCATTGGCACAATCTCTCCACCATCATCAAAAGGTCACCAGTTCATCTTGGCTATAATGGACTATTTTTTCAAGTGGGCAAAAATAGTACCGCTCGTTCACGTAAAAGCTTCTGACGTGATTAAGTTTTTCAAACAACACGTTATCTACCGGTTCGAATTGCCACAGAGGATTATCCACGACAAAGGTCCATAATTTATCAGTAGTGCCTTCCATCAGTTCTGTGACCAGAATCGGATCTAGAGTATAGCCTCAACTGCGTATAACCCAGTGGCGAATGGTTTGGCCAAGGCTTTCAACAAAATGATTATTAGACTCCTCAAAAAGTTTTATCTTCCAATAAATATGATTGACATGAGAAGCTCGGTGAGTGCCTTTGGTCCTATCGAACTATAGTCCGGATACCTACTGGCAGTACACCATTTTCTCGATATACGGAAGTGAAGCTGTACTCCCTCTGGAACTTCAAATCCCCTCTCTAAGATTAGCTCTTAATAGTCATATGACTATTGAAGCTAAACCCAATGGGGATTTGCTCATGATGCCTGTTAATGGAAAGTTTCTCAAGAAGTATTATGTTTGAAACAAAGGTGGGAGTGAAAAGCGTCTCCAAGTGTAACCTTTATTCCTACATCCTCATCCAATTTTGAATGCCTACCATGTCCATAATACCTCTGAGTATGCATTCTTGACCTTTTTTCCAACACGTCCATACTACCTCTGTTGTTGAAAATGTCATTCTAAAACTTACCATATTCATATTGGTAAGTCCATGAAATGGATTCCCAAATGAACAAACATATCCATATCACCTCTGAGTTGTTTTCATATTCCTTACCATATTAACTTAACCTATGAGTAAGTTACCTATCTGGAATCCCATGTTTGTCATGTCCATATTACCTCTGAACAAACATCTTTCCATCCTCCAAGAGATCATCCCATGGTTCATATGTTCACCTGACTTTTGCAATTTAAAATGCTTCAAAGACGACAAGTCTATGAAAGTACGTGATCACAAAAAATTTACACAAATCCAGCAAAAAGAGATTAAATTTTCATTTATAATCATGACTACTTATGATGGAAATCTATTACATGACTAGATTTTTTTATTAGTATTCATGATTACATATGATAGAAATCTATTACATAGAAGATCTCTATTAAAGACTCTGTCCCACTTCTATCTCATTGTAGAGAGAAGTTATGTTACAAATACCCTCATTGTAGAGGGCGGTGATATGACAAATGCCCCACTAGAGAGGGCGATAATAACAAAATATCTTTGGCGTTGGGCCTGCATTAATTTTTTAAGACAAGCAGAAAGGTCGTCTCAAGTGTGCAGGGTAGTCGTCGCGCCCATGCGGAGAAGCTACTAGAAGATAGGATGCCAACCTGGGTAATCAATCCTAACCCTGTAGATTTAGCACTATATCGATGGATAATTCACCTCATCTTGGGAGTAAAGACCGCTAGTATGTTGTATGAATGGGATCACTTCGTTTGATCTTCTATCAAGATCCCACATCAGATCGGTTGTCTCTTTGAATCAACTGACTTATGATATCCTTCCACGCTCCATCTGAATAGGCATGAGTCGAGATATGATCTACACAAAAGACAAAATCAAGGAATCAGTCCTCTTCAAAAAGACTTGGAAAAAGTCACATGCTGAGAGTTACCCCATGCGCTCGATAGTAAGCGAACAACACAGGAGCGCCCATTAGAATAGAGCGCATAGGTGCATAACAGAAGCCTCGTCATACAATGCGTCAGTGCACACATGTTTCAGCGCACGCCGGAAACTTGGCACATGTATTATGACATAAAGAGTTTGCGTAGTGAACGCCTTGATAGTGGCTACGCGCGTTACAGCCCGTGACAGAGTTTGGATCGCATATCATAATGATGAAAGCTCCAACATGTTAGTGTTCATAAGAAGCTAATTCATCCAAGAAGTGAAGTCTGCGTGTGTTACGGCGCACGAGAGATGTTGTAGCGTGTATCGCAGTGATGAATGCTATAACATGTCGGTGTTCATGTCTTCAGAGAGAAGCAAAGTGTTTTTTTCCCTTCTCTTCCCATAGCAGATCACTTACCATCAACCGAAAAATGCATCACGTCCATGCTGAACAACATCACAGCAGGAGCTTCGAGTTGCATGCCGACGAGGGTGTAGGGCGGCTTCGCCTTTAGTTCGTCCTTCTCTCCAATGAAGAAAAGAGTCAGGAAAGCCTTGACATCAATAATGAAGAGAGGAAGAAAAAAAAAGAAAAAAATAAGAACTTTATCCAAGGCCTCTATTTATAGGCTCATCACAATGAACTTGACATTAATAGCGATGAACCTGACGCTTCGACTCTCGTAACGAATGATTTTCGAAGGATTTACCGTAATACCTATTTATAGGCTTCGAACAACGTGTGCATTGATAAGTAAGGAAAATGAACAAGTTATCTACTCAAGATGGAACTAAACTGACCATTCCTATCCAGAAGAAAACCCATGTTGATGTCATCTAAAGGCATGCGCCCCACTGCTGTTCAAAGTGTTTCAAACTTTACTCAAAAAGTTAGAAAACTTTGAAAGGGTGTAAAACCCCTAAAATTCTACTATTTTTTTTAATAAATTTAGTACTGATTTAAAATTTATTATATTGTGCGTCGCGTAGTCGTGTTGTACGTCGTGCACGGAATTTTATTTTTTCGTTTTGCTCGATGAGTGCGAATATGTGCGAGCGTACATATTTTTAGAAAAATATTTTTTCTATTTTACGGTTTCAAAATAATATATGTAATAATTATTTCTAGCTATCATTTTCAAGTCTATAATTTTAATTATGAAAAGCCTTTCATAAATTATTTTCATATAAAATGGTATATTAGAAAAGTGTATTTATGTAAACATTATTTGTACCTACATATATATTTTGTAATTATTTGTTGGTTTAATTTAAATATTAAATGTAATTTTCGAAATTATTATTATTAGCATTTTTGGAAAATATATTTCGAAATTATAGTAGAGATTTAAATCATGATTTGAACCTATGGATTTATTTAAATAGTTAATATTTGAAATTTGATTTATTCTATTGATTTTAAACCAAGATTTTAATTAGATTTAATTGGATTTGGATTTGGATTTAGATTTGATTGATTTAATTTAATAGATTTAACTATCTATTTTTGGGGTTTAAATTAAATCCTAATCTTTATCTAATTGGGAATTTCCACATCCTATAAATAGGCAGGTACTCCTCCAATATTTTTATCATCCACAAATTCCTCTACACAAATATTCCACAACCCAATGGTGTGTGCCTCGTGTCCGTGTTCCCCGTCCAGTTCTTATTCCAATTTTTACAAATACATTTATCTCTTTCGTCTCGGACACCCCCGACAAAGTCAATTCCTAGTCTAACCTAACTCTTTCCCTTCCTGCAGCCCGAACCCCGCCGGCAACCTACAGGACCATCTATCCTCTCCTCCTCGGAGCGGCCAAACCCGAAACCAGCTCTGCCACCCTCCAACACCATCATCACCCAACACCAATCGGCCTAACGTCCAGCCCCCTCCTCCGAGCCATCATCCCGACCACCCCATCCCGTGGACCACCACAAGGACAAACACACCATCACCACCAGCAGTCTTCCGACGACACCGCCACCCACAACACGTCGCTGCGGCCACCCTTGCCACTACAACCAGTCCACGCCACCACGTACACCGACCAAACCAACCTCCAGCCACGATCGCGGCACCTCCGACCATCAGACCCACCGTCAGCCACCACCTGACCAACGTCCACTGCCAACCCATACACAACCAGCAAATCAATCGTAGCCGTCCCCCGACGCACAACCACGCCACAGCCCCGGCCTCGTCCCGAGGACGGCCAAACCAACACCGCCACCACCGTGGCCCCATAGCATCACCATCATCTAGTAAAAGAAGAAGAAGAAGACAGAATAAAACCGTAGATCTAAAACTCACCAGCCTCACCGCCTGCGCCGGAGCATGCGCCGTCGGCGAGCTCCCAATCTCCGCCGCCTCGCTCCCAGTGAGCCTCCGTACAGCCCGCCGCGACCTCGCCGTCGCCACCCGCCCGGCCATTAGCGCCGTCGAACCCCCAAAACGTCGAGACCCCCGCGCGCGTGGCCGTTTCCTCCCGACCTGAGCCTTCTTCTCTCCGCCCCGCTCCGCCGCGTCGGCCACCCAAAACCCCGCTCCACCGCTCTGGATCCACCGCCCTCTCTCTCTGAACCGCCGCGCGTGCGCTGCTCCTCCCGTGCGCCGCCGGCTGCCTCGTCCAGCGCGCTACGTCGCCGACCAAAACCCTCTTCTCCGCCGCACGCGCCGCCTCTTTCCCGACCAACCGCCTACGACCCTCTGCTCACCTCTCTCTCGCTCACTCCCACTCTCTTTTCCTCTCTGGTTCATTAGTGGAGGAGTGAACTCAATGAGCCCCCCACCTCTTCTTTTGTCTTGTTCGTTTTTTTAATCTTTCTCTCTCCCAGCTCTCGTTTCTTCCTCCTCCCCCTTTCTTTCGTTTTCTAAAGACTGTTCTCCTCGGTTAAGGAGAGAACTGAATGGTACAGTGGTTATTTGTTAATATTTTTATTATTTAATTTTTTTTTACTCCATATAACTTTTGCTATACAATATCCATTATTTTGAGATACTGTTTGCTTTGGTTTTATCCCATTTTAAATCCATTAAAAATTTTATTATTAATAATATTATTATTATTATTATTATTATTATCATTATATTTTTTATCATTCTGATTATTATTATTATTATTATTAAGTATTTTGTTATGAGTATTAATACTTAGTTAGTACATATTATTATTTTTTTGTGGTCAGTTGTGTGGTTTTCTCGGGAAAAAGGAAACAAAGGGTTGTCATATTGATATTTTTATTTATTTTGAATCTTGCTATTCTTTGCAAACAATAGACATTTTGATAATAATATTATTATTATTATTACTTTCAATATTTCATTGTTATTATTATTATTATTATTATTAGTAGTAGTATTATTATATATATATATCCCTAGCTTATTGTGAATAAGTTTTGACTTAAATTAATTTTATATCTTAATAAGTAAAAATATAGTTTTAAATATTTTATAAATATTTCTCGAGCTCCAAATAGTTAATAAAAGTATATATATTTTCACTAAAATTTTATTCTTTTTAACTAATATAGTTTTCTACCTTAAAAGATTATTATTTTGACAAACCTATATTATTTTTGCCTAAAGCTGATTTTTCGCTTTACAAGTATTTTTCTTTCTAAAAACTATTTTTAAGCTAATGATAAAATATTTTCAAAATTTGTATATATATTCTAAATTCCTTTGACTATCATCCGTCCCTGCTAATCGTATCTTCCTACCCTCTTCCAAAACTGGACTACCTTATGTCGACCCCAACTAATTTGACCCTTCTGGACCCAATGGAACTATCCGTACCACCATCCGAGGTCCCCTTGTACAGTTGTTACACCGAAGTTGTAGTTCGTGCCACCGTGATATTCGCAGCACACCAGGCGCTCTACCAGGCAAGACACCTTGCCATTTGCTGTTTATTTATTTTTAGCTCATATTTCATGCATTATTTATTTTCTTTATGCAAAAACTATGATACATGGCATAACTATTAGAACTTACTGTTCATTTATTTTTCTGCTATGTATTATTTTTCTTACAAATTTAACCTAGATTTAAGGGACCACCTTGTTAGTTGCATTCATTGGCCTTGACACGTTGTAACACGAAGTTGTGTGTCGCATGTAGGACACGAAAGTGCGTGATTGGCTGGCCACCTGTACGTACAAGCCGTACGATAGGAATAACCGCTAATAGAGGTTGCATGCTAATTTGACTTAGCGGTTATAGTGGTTGTGTTGTGGATACAACACAGTAGGCATTGGGCGGGAAAGACAATTCCTTAGCGTATAGGCTTCGATACACTTCCCTTGTGACCCGGACTCTCCGCTGGAGATACGGGATTGATGACCCATGATTACTGACGGCCACTGAAGATTCTGCGGAACGTCATGGTCTTCCTGATGGGGCCTCTGGTGCCCAAAGGGGGACTACACCGATCCTATTCAGCCAGGGCCCATGCGTAGGAAGGATTGTTCTTAACTACATATCACTTAGAACGGTAGGCTACCCTATCCGTTAGGTACGAGTACGTTTGGTTTGGGTACTTGTATCTGACCGTGGCTTGGAACAATAACTTGTCGCGGATTAGTTCGTCACATCTTGTCCTTGTTTGGTTGTAGGTGTGACTTACTACTTCGATGAGAAGGTATTGAACCTTGTTGGGGTCCGGATACCATATTGGATTCATAGCATGGGAAGATACGTTACCGTGAATTAGTTTACCATCTCCTGTCCTTGTTTGGTTGGGGGGATGGTACGCGCGTTCAGTAGGTGCGTATTGGAACATGTTATAATTCGATTTACTTATTTATTGAGCAATATTTATTCAGTTTATATGGCATAATATTATGTGTCTTGTTACGTCCCTCTGAGGACCTGGTTGTCTTGCCAGGTGTGTGCTATTGTCTTTCGCAGGTGCTTTAGCTCTAGCCGTGTTCATTGCTATTTCTCGAGGATGATTGCACTTGGATCATCTTCGCTTTGCTCGCCAAATTTATTTCATTTTCTATGTACTTTTCTTTATTTTGTTGGTAGTGGATTTGTCTCCGCCCAACATATTGCATCAAGACAATCATTATCATTTTATGATGTCTTTATTTCCTTTATTTTGTGTGGATGAGATTAGTTATGGTTCTACTGTATTTTACAGCTTATGTATTTATACGAGGCTTCCATATATTGGAGTATACTTCGTATAAATACAGCTGGCATGTCGACGTTCCTAGTCCTACGTATTTTGGGACTGGGGCGTTACAAAGGGTCTTGTAGGCACATGGGTTATGCATCCCAAATGAGCAAAGTAAACCTCGTGCCTTACTGTGGCACTGGTCCAGTGATGGGCTACTCATGCCTAATTTGAGCGGCATGGCGCTCACGTCTCTTTTAAGAATCATGAAGGGACGTCTCAATCCCTGCATAGAGGACAGCTATCATAATAACTTTGGGCCACTCACACCCGATTAAGGGCGCGCCTCCACTCTTGCCTCACTCATGCAGGTGCGACTGATTCATCAAGTCATCATCCATGCCTCTCAAGACATTATCCCCCAGACTATATTGAATGAGCTCAGACTCCTCTCAAAGGCACGTGATAATACCAAAGTCAAGATTCATTCTTCTCGAAGGCAGTGCAGATAGGCACGCTGGTCATAAGTGTCATCAGGCGCGTGTTGTCCGATCAAACTCAGACGTGTGTTGCCCTGAGTCCTTAATCCCACGCGTGTGTGCTTTCATCCTGAGCCCGCAATTCTCTCCAATGACAAACACGCTACCTAGGACAGTGGCTCCTAGGGGAGTTAAGCGTGCGACATGTGTTGCAGACTTAGTCGTGCCACTGAACGAGTTTTCGACAGCTCAAGATCTCCTCCAACAGAAAAATCTTAAGTCAGCTAGTGGCAGTCAGCCATGGCCTCTCATTAGTGAAGTGTACGCCTAGTTGTAAATGACTCCTGTTTAGGAGTGCTATGTGGCAGCCGAAGACCCATGTGGCTGCCTACTCATAGGCGCGCATGCTATTCTTCCTCCCCGTTATAAATAGGAGGGGTTTTCCTCTATTTTAAGCTTTGGATTCCCCCTAGTTCTCGCATTTTATCAAGAGTTTCTGAGCATTCCAGAGAGAGTTATTGCTGTTCCCCTTTGTAGGAACGAAATCATAAAGCAGAATACTCTACAGGGAGGGTGAATAGAGTTGGCAGCGGAATAATGCTAATTAAAAATGTTAGCAGCAAGATCACAGAATAATAATCACAACTAAATAATGTAAAGGTAAAGATAAGAAAGTAAACGCAAAGACAGCGATGTATACTGGTTTTCCTCTGTTGAGGGCTAGTCCAGTCGGTAGAACTCTTGCTACCAGTTGAATCCACTATTGGCAAAATCGCAAGTTTTCTTACGAAGTGCTTGCAACTTCTACAACGCGAGCTTTGATACGAAAAACTCGTCCAACTTCAATTGTGAAGAGGTATTCTTCTATCAAGCCTTCTTATTACAATCACTCAGAAACTTCTAGACTGCACCGCACTGGCAAATCGACTAGAGGATTGTAACTGGCTTGGGATCTAAAAATTAAAGCTCGAGAAAAACTCTTTGGAAGACTGAAGGCTTTAAGTAGAGAGAAGATTGAAAGTGAATGAGTGAGTTAAAATGATCGAAATCCATCTCTATTTATAGGAGTTCCAAAGACAGAATTCTGGCAGAATTCGGGCAGAATTCGGACAGAACTCTATGAGAAAATCTCGGTCAAATTCGCAACTGCAGGAGGACCAAGTTCCAAGGAATTCAAAAACAAAACGGCCACTAACCGAACTCTGGCCGAGTTCTGTCAGGGTTAGGTTAGGGTTTTTCAAAATAGATTTTGGGGAATTTTGAAAACCTTTTTGGAGCTTTTGTAAATACGAATGTTTTTCAAAAACTAAGGACATTTTAAAAACATTTTTGAAATCATTTTGGAATAGCCTATTTGCCAGTACGACTCGGTGTACAAAGTATTCCTAGACTCAAAAATGAAAAATATATTGCTCAAAGAAATACAGACTCGAACAGGCAAACAATGCTTCGGTCTTGAACTGAGTAGATAGCCGTTCTTGATCATGTCCAAGAGTCCGAGATATCCTGACTAGCTCCATATATCGAGATAGAGTTTGATCAATTATTAAAATCAGTTTGATAATATGACCAATGGGCCAACAATCTCCCCCATTTTGATAATTGGCAAACTATGAATGATATAACATCTTTTGAGATAAGATACCATAAAAATTGTTCAAAATTGTTCAATCCCTGTATTATTCTCAAAAATAAAATGTTAGATCCTTTTTCTCCCCCGTTGTCACTTAGCAAAATAATTACGAAAAATAGGCTCCCCCGCAATTAATGCATAAGCTACAACAGTGAAGTAACACAAGAAAATAATATCTCATGAAGTGAGAATATACAAGAGAAGTAGTTCAAAGGTAGTTTATAATATAGAAGCAGATAAAGATGCTATAAATAAATAAATAAACTGATATGAAAGATAAACTACGCATCCCATAAAAATAAAATGATGTTCAAGAGACATCAATAAATATCCAGTACAAGTCCTCAAAAGAAATGAACATAAAAACTAGAAAGAAAGAAAGAAACTTGGAATGTCGGAGCATTTTCAAGTGTACAGTAGACAATAGCTAAGTCTCAAAATCAGCTAATATATCATCATCACATCTCCTCATCATCAACATCATCATCAGCATGACCGGCATGTCCAGAAGGACCAGCTCCAGAAGTACCAGCGCCAGACGGGTGAGGAGGGGCGCCAGCATAAAACTCACCGACAAAGTCTCGAGGAGGGGCACGATCAGAACGATACCAATCATATGCGTTACCGGGCTAAAAGTAAGCATGAACAGCCTCATCCTCACAGCGGTAACCAGAAAAGGCTGGATATCTAGGAATAGAACCGGCAGAATGTCCAGTCTGAGCAAATTGGAGATCAACTAGAGAATTTGCTATCGCCTGATAACGAGTGACATCGCGGAACTCACGTTCACGGGCCATATTCGTCATCGAGACATGCATATCAGAAAGATGCTGGTGTATGCCTTCAAAGGTCATGGCATACTGCTAAGTAGGTGGAGGAGGTGGAACAGTAGGAGGAGCAGCAGCAGTCATACTACGACGAGATAGCTTAAGAAACTTGTGCTCAGGGTCTTGAGTACAAGTTGACAGATCAATATCAAAACGCTGGAAGATGCGTGGGATAATCATTGCATAAGAGAGATTTCTATCTCTTGCACGACAACATCCCATCATCTGGATAATAGTCTTAGGGGCAAAAAAAGAAATCCCCTTAAGAATATAATACATAGCAGATAGCTCAAGTGATGTGACATCATCCTTTGAAGTAGACTTCGGAAGGAGAGTGGAGTAGATGATGCGATGCAATTCATAACTAAAAAAGTTCAAGTTATTTGCCTTGAACTTTCCAGAGCGAACTCGATCAGGGGCACAGAGTTCAGCTTTGAAACTAGCAAGTGTCGTGCCGTCGGGGAAATCAAATTCAGTGATATCATCAAGCGGTGCACCTTCGTTAGAAATACCAAAGATTTTTGCTAAGAGGACATCATTGAACTCGATATCTAGTCCGCCAACACGAGTACTTACGTCAAACATGTTTAGTACGATATTGCAATAGAAAAGTCTAATGGCATTAGTAGCTACCGAGAAACAAAATTTAACAACGTATTGTAACCCTAATGCCTCAAAATAAGGGCGGTGTTCTGGAAACACAGTCCATTTGATAGGAGCGCCTGTGCATATGGATCTCATAGAAAAGTCTCCATACCACAGAAGGGCTTGATCTAGGGTTTGAAAATAAAACCCATCGAACGTGCCATCGCTCGATTGAACTGGTGAAAAGAGGGAATTCGTGGGTGGATTTGAAGATAATCCTTCATCACTAGGATTGGTCGTCTTCTTCCTCTTGAAGGGGTTGAATCCCTTAGGCGGCATTGTGCAAAATAAAGTAAATATGCACGAATTTGAAAGGAGGAGAGATACGAAGTTATACCTTCCGAGATTCAAATATGCTGTAGAGGACAGCGATCTCCGTACGAATCCAAAATTTGGATGGATTTCACCACGTAGATTAGAAGAAACGAAGTGGTGAAGAACTAGGGTTTGGAGAGCTTCGCGTGGCTGCTGTTGCTGTGAAGGTGGTTTTAGAAGCAATAAAGAAGAAGAGGCTCTCGGGTTCTGGTTATAAAACCAGATACCACTAACCGAACTCGGGCCGAATTCGGTCCGAACTCTGGCCGAATTTGCTTGGGGGTTCTGTTAGTTGGTTTGGGCCATTTTCTTTTTCATTGACTCATTTCAAAAATTTAATTCAAAGATTAGTAATTTCAACCTTCAATTAATATAATTAATATTATTTTATAGATTAAATATCGTTACACAGCGACTGTCTCAGATTAGCTGTAGGAGTACTGTTCTAGCTGGCGGAGGTTCACCGAAAAACTCTTAAGTACCGCTTCGCTTCAACCGTAGTTGTGGTGACATACAGACTCTTTATTGGCTTATCTCTAACACATTTTTTGCGTAATGAAATATAATCATAAAACAAAATTAATTAACATTATTGACGTCCAAAATTCCTAATTCTCGACGTAAATAATTGAAATGATCTTCTGCTAGAGTTTTTGTGAAGATGTCAGCTAATTGATTCTCAGTGTCTATGTATACAAGGTCAATATCTCCATTCTGATGACGATCTCTAAGAAAATGATGTCGAATCTCGATATGCTTAGTACGAGAGTGACATACTGGATTCTTAGTCAAATTAATAGTGCTCGTGTTGTCACAGAAAATGGAAATGTGTGTGAAAGATAAATCAAAGTCTTCTAAGGTTTGTTTCATCCACAAAATCTGAGCACAACAACGTCCTGCGGCGATATACTCTGCCTCTGTTGTTGATAGGGCTACAAAATTTTGCTTTTTACTAAACCATGAGACTAAAGCCTTGCCTAAGAAATGACATGTGCCGCTTGTACTTTTTCTATCAACTTTGCATCCAGCAAAATCTGCATCCGAGTAACCAATAAGGTCAAAGGACTTGGTTTTGGGATACCATAAGCCAACAGAAGAAGTGCCTTTAAGGTATCGAAAGATACGCTTAACTGTGCACAGATGTAATTCCTTTGGATTAGCTTGAAAACGTGCACACAGGCAAACACTAAACATAATATCTGGACGACTAGCAGTTAAATAAAGTAAACTACCGATCATACCTCGATACTTACATATGTCAACCGGCTTGCCTTGTTCATCAATATCAAGCTTTGTTGAAGTTGCCATCGGAGTGCCAATAGGTTTGACATTTTCCAAATCAAAATTCTTTAGCAAATCTTTTGTGTACTTGGCTTGATTTATGAATGTCTCATTGTCAGTTTGTTTGATTTGCAGTCAGAGAAAGAATTTCAGCTCTCCCATCATGCTCATCTCAAACTCATTCTGCATACACTTAGAGAATTCTTGACAAAGATATTCATCAGTAGATCCAAATATAATATCATCAACATAGACTTGTATTAAGAGAAGCTTGCCACTAAAAGACTTAATAAAAAGTGTAGTGTCAACCTTGCCCTTTGAAAAACCGTTGTCAAGTAGAAAAGAGCGTAGACGATCATACCAAGCACGAGGGGCTTGTTTTAAACCGTATAAAGCTTTCTTCAACTTGAAAACATGATCAGGGTTTTTAAAATCTGTGAAACCTGGAGGTTGTGCTACAAAAACTTTTTCTTTTATAAAACCATTTAAAAATGCACTCTTGACATCCATTTGAAATAATTTAAAATTATGAAAATATGCAAATGCACATAACATGCGAATGGATTCTAATATCGTAACTGGGGCATAAGTCTCATCGTAGTCGATACCTTCTTCCTGATTGTATCCTTGAGCTACGAGTCGAGCCTTATTACGAGTCACTAAACCATTCTCGTTCAGTTTATTTCGGAATACCCATCGGGTGCCAATGACCGGATGATCAATAGGCTTGGGAATAAGTTCCCAAACTTGATTCCGTTCAAATTGGTTTAATTTCTTTTGCATAGCATCTATCCAAAAATTATCACTACATGCTTCATCAATAGTTTTGGGTTCTAGCTGTGAAATAAATGCAACACTAGAAACAATATCTCTACTGGATGTACGAGTACTTACACCTTTGGTAATATCACCAATTACCAAATCCTTTGGATGATCAGCCGTAAATTTCGATCTTTTAGGCAGACTCCGAAGGTAGCTGCTTCCGGGTTCTTCTCTTGGAGAATCCGCTGGTGTTGGTAGAGAATCAGCTGGTGTTGAGCTTGGTACAGTTAGATCTTCGCCATTGTCATCGATAGTCATTTGATTCAATTCATCAAAGGTGACGTTGATTGATTCTTCGATGATCATAGTTCGTTTGTTGAAGACTCTGTATCCTTTGCTCTTGGCCGCATAACCTAAAAATATACCTTCATCGGCCTTTTCGTCAAACTTTCCCAAATTATCTTTTGTATTAAGAATAAAGCATTTACAACCAAATATTCTAAAATATGAAACTGATGGAATTCTATCAAACCATAACTCAAATGGAGTCTTCTTCGATTTGGGTCGAATTAGAACTCTGTTGAGAACAAAACAAGCTGTATTGACAGCTTCAGCCCAGAAATATTTGGGTAGACTAAACTGGTTTAACATTACTCTGGCCATTTCGGATAGAGTTTTGTTCTTACGTTCCACAACTCCATTTTGTTGTGGAGTCCTAGGGCAGGAGAACTCTTGTACAAAATCGTGTGTGTCACAAAATTGCTCAAACTCTGCATTCTCGAATTCGCCTCCATGATCGCTTCTAATACGAGTCATCATGTAACCTTTTTTATTCTGTACTTTCTTGCAAAAGGTGACAAATTCGGATAATGCATCATTCTTGCGTGTCAAAAAGTATACCCACGTGTATCTAGAGTAATCATCTACAATTACAAAAGCATATAACTTACCTCCGAGGCTAACAACTCTGCTAGGACAAAATAAGTCCATATGTAGCAATTGTAGAGGTCTGGTAGTACATACTGTATTTACTGACTTTAATGTGGATCTGGTAGCTTTGTTCTTTTCACATTGGCTGCATACCGAATCCTTCTTGAATGTTATGTCTGGTAAACCGCGTACTAGCTTCTTCGTGGATAATCTTGAGATTGTGTCCATATTTGTGTGATCGAGTCTCATATGCCACAGATGACTCTCATCACTTTTAGCCATTAAGCATCTACCTGAAATATTAGTTTCTTCCAACAAATAGAAAACATATATGTTGTCTTCCCTGATACCTTCAAAGATAGTACTACCAGTTGAGCTATCAACTATAGTACATTTGTCTTTGCCAAAGTTGATGCCATAACCATGATCAGCTAAATGACTTATGCTGAGTAGATTATGTTTCAACTCGGTAACCAGACAGACATCCTTAATCACAGGATAGGGAGACTTACCAACATCACCGATACCAATGATATATCCTTTCAAGTTATTACCGAAGGAGACATAACCTTCCCTCTTCTTCTTCGACAGTGTTGCAAATAATGTAGCGTCACCGATCATATGCCGTGAACAACCGCTGTCGAGGATCCATTTGCTTTTAGCATGTGAAAGGTGTTCCACCTACAAAACAATTTGCAGATGAAACTTTTGGTACCCATTTCTTGTAGGGTCCTGAAATGTTAGCTTTTGGTATCCATGCATAAATATTTAAATCAACAAGCTTTCTGATTCTACATGCAGGAGAAATATGACCAGTGTGGCCACAATAATTACATTGTGCATGTTGAGTGTTGAAAGCTGAGTGATGCGCATGGTTGGTAGGTTTAGGTTTTCTAGTATAGAAGAAAGTATACCTATAATCCTGTTTGGGCTTAACCTTTTGGGGTAAAGGTTTGATATGGTTAGGTCTGACAGTGTTTGGTTTGGGAATGTTCCGATTATTCAGTAAGTGACACGTGTTAGGGTAGGAAGCAACAGTCTCAGGCTATTTTCCTAACCTAATTTCCAATCTTTTGGAAGTGTCATACAACTTAGTATAGTCAAAAGTGAGTGCTTCCATTCTGACTTGTGCACATTGAAGACTTTTCTTCTCTTTAGAAAGTTCTTCTTTCAGTTGGTCAATAACCTTGTCTTTTTTTCAGATGACTTGGTAGTCTCGCGTAATAAGATCTTGACAGATGAAAGCTCACCAGACTTACTAATATTATTTCTAACCTCAGCTAGTTGGTCGGTAAGTCTTCCTATTTCACCTTTGTACTCTTTGAGTACCTTCTTAGAGGTCTGATATTTGCTACACAGTTTCCTGTAATCACTTATCAGTTCACTGAAGGCATCTTCTAATTGCTCAAAGGTGAAGTCATCATATGTATCAACTACAGGTGCAGAGAGTACCTGATCGGATGCCATAAAGCATACATTTGCAGCGTCTTCTGATTGTTCGTCTTCTGAGTCACTGGCTTCACTTTTATGCCATATGCTGGTGTTGGCATACTTTCGAGATGTTGATCTCTTCAGGTTCCCTTTCTCATACCAGTTGCTCTTCTTGCTTAATGATGAGTTTGTAGGACAATCCTTCTTCATGTGTCCCTTCTTCTTGCAGCCATAGCAGACAGCATCATCTTGATACCAGTTGTTGCTGTTATTGTTTTCTTTGGCTTTCTTCTAATATCTCATGAATCTTTTGAATTTTCTTGTTAGGAGTGCTTGATCTTCAGCATCATATTCACTGCTGTCTGAATCACCTTCAGCAGCTTTTCTGTGCTGAGCCTTGAAGGCGATCGTCTTCTCCTTTGGTGCATGCTCTTCAAAATCTTGTAGTTCCAGTTCATGAGTGAGTAGCTTACCCATGAGTACTTCGAGGGACATAGTTGTGAGGTCGTTCCCTTCAATGATTGCAGTAGCCTTTGGAATCCAGTTCTTGGTAAGTGCTCGTAGGAGTTTGCGAATCTTTTTATGGTTATTGTAATCTTTGCCTAGGGAGGACAAATGATTTACAATATCCAAGAATCTTTCGAACATCTGAGTAACTATTTCGTTGGGCTTCATCTTGAACACCTCATACTCTTGAGTAAGTCTGCTGACCTTTGATTCTTTGACTTGAGTCGTGCCTTCATGTGTGACTTCAAGAAGCTTCCACACCTCATTAGCAGTTGTGCAGATAGACACCCTGTTAAATTTAGTTCTGTCTAAAGCACAAAATAAAGCGTTAATAGCACGTGCGTCAAGACTGGCCTTTTTCTTTTCTTCCTCTGTATATCTGTTATGGGGTTTTTAAATTAAAAATCCATCAACATTTATACGAGGTGGCTTTTGATAGCCATCAATAACAATAGACCATAAATCAAAGTCAAGTGATTTCAAGAAGAAACTCATCCGTGTTTTTCAATAGGTATAATTCGTACCATCAAACAGTGGAGGTCTGTTTGTGGCCTGGCCTTCACTTGTGAATTTTACAGTTGCCATGTGTTGTGCTGTGATCTATATAACAATTAATTAAATGAATAAATAATTGTAATGTTACCTTGCTTTACCTGTAATACCTGCTCTGATACCAATTATAGGAACGAAATCGTAAAGCAGAATACTCTAGAGGGGGGTGAATAGAGTTGGCAGCAGAATAATATTAATTAAAAATATTAGCAGCAAGATCACAGAATAATAATCACAACTAAATAATGTAAAGGCAGAGATAAGAAAGCAAACGCAAAGACAGCGATGTATACTGGTTTTCCTCTGTTGAGGACTAGTCCAGTCGGAAGAACTCTTGCTACCAGTTGAATCCACTATTGGCAAAACCGCAAGTTTTCTTACGAAGTCCTTACAACTTCTACAACGCGAGCTTTGATACGAAGAACTCGTCCAACTTCAATTGTGAAGAGGTATTCTTCTATCAAGCCTTCTGATTACAATTACTCAAAAACTTCTAGACCGCACCGCACTGGCAAATCGACTAGAGGATTGTAACTGGCTTGGGATCTGAAAATTAAAGCTCGGAAAAAACTCTTTGGAAGACTGAAGGCTTTAAGTAGAGAGAAGATTGAAAGTGAATGAGTGAGTTAAAATGATCGAAATTCATCTCTATTTACAGGAGTTCCAAAGATAGAATTCTGGCAGAATTCGGGCAGAATTCGGGCAAAACTCTATGAGAAAATCTCGGTCAAATTCGAAACTGCAGGAGGACCAAGTTCCAAGGAATTCAAAAACAAAACGGCCACTAACCGAACTCTGGCCGAGTTCTGTCAGGGTTAGGTTAGGATTTTTCAAAATAGATTTTGGGGAATTTTGAAAACCTTTTTGGAGCTTTTGTAAATACGAATGTTTTTCAAAAACTAAGGACATTTTAAAAATGTTTTTGAAATTATTTTGGAATAGCCTATTTGCCAGTACGACTCGGTGTACAAAGTATTCCTAGACTCAAAAATGAAAAATACATTGCTCAAAGAAATACAGACTCGAACAGGCAAACAAAGCTTCGGTCTTGAACTGAGTAGATAGCCATTCTTGATCATGTCCAAGAGTCCGAGATATCCTGACTAGCTCCATATATCGAGACAGAGTTTGATCAATTATTAAAATCAGTTTGACCATATGACCAATGGGCCAAAAATCTCCCCCATTTTGATAATTGACAAACTATGAATGATATAACATCTTTTGAGATAAGATACCACAAAAATTGTTCAAAATTGTTCAATCCCTGTATTATTCTCAAAAACAAAATGTTATATCCTTTTTATCCTCCGTTGTCACTTAGCAAAATAATTATGAAAAATAGGCTCCCCCGCAATTAATACATAAGCTACAATAGTGAAGTAACACAAGAAAATAATATTTCATGCAGTATGAATATACAAGTGAAGTAGTTCACAGGCAGTTTCTAATATAGAAGCAGATAAAGATGCTATAAATAAATAAATAAACTGATATGAAAGATAAACTACACATCCCATAAAAATAAAATAATGTTCAAGAGACATCAAGAAATATCCAGTACAAGTCCTCAAAAGAAATGAACATAAAAACTAAAAAGAAAGAAAGAAACTTGGAATGTCGGAGCATTTCCAAGTGTATAGTAGACAATAGCAAAGTCTCAAAATCAGCTAATATATCATCATCACATCTCCTCATCATCAGCATCAGCATGACCGGTATGTTCAGAAGGACCAGCTCCAGAAGTACCAGCGCCAGAAGGGTGAGGAGGGGCGCCAGCGTAAAACTCACCGACAAAGTCTCGAGGAGGGGCACGATCAGAATGATACCAATCATATGCGTTACCGGGCTGAAAGTAGGCATGAACAGCCTCATCCTCACAGCGGTAACAAGAAAAGGCTGGATCTCTAGGAATAAAACCGGCATAATATCCAGTCTGAGCAAATCGGAGATCAGCTAAAGAATTTGCTATCGCCTGATAATGAGTGACATCGCGAAACTCACGTTCGCGGGCCATATCCGTCATCGAGACGTGCAAATCAAAAAGATGATGGTGTATGCCTTCAAAGGTCATGGCATACTGCTGAGTAGGTGGAGCAGTAGGAGGTGGAACAGTAGGAGGAGCAGCAGCAGTCATACTACGACGAGATAGCTTAAGAAACTTGGGCTCAGGGTCTTGAGTACAAGTAGACAGATCAATATCAAAATGCTGGAAGATGCGTGGGATAATCATTGCATAAGAGAGATTTCTATCTCTTGCACGACAACATCCCATCATCTGGATAATAGTCTTAGGGGCAAAAAAAGAAATCCCCTTAAGAATATAATACATAGCAGATAGCTCAAGTGATGTGACATCATCCTTTGAAGTAGACTTCGGAAGGAGAGTGGAGTAGATGATGCGATGCAATTCATAACTAAACAAGTTCAAGTTATTTGCCTTGAACTTTCCAGAGCAAACTCGATCAGGGGCACAGAGTTCAGCTTTGAAACTAGCAAGTGTCGTGCCGTCGGGGAAATCAAATTCAGTGATATCATCAAGCGGTGCACCTTCGTTAGAAATACCAAGGATTTTCGCTAAGAGGATATCATTGAACTCGATATCTAGTCCGCCAACACGAGTACTTACGTCAAACGTATTTAGTATGATATTGTAATAAAAAAGTCTAATGGCATTAGTAGCTACCAGGAAACAAAATTTAACAACGTGTTATAACCCTAATGTCTCAAAATAAGGGCGGTGTTCTGGAAACACAGTCCATTTGATAGGAGCGCCTGTGCATATGGATCTCATAGAAAGTCTCTATACCACAGAAGGGCTTGATCTAGGGTTTGAAAATAAAACCCATCAAACGCGCCATCGCTCGATTGAACTGGTGAAAAGAGGGAATTCGTGGGTGGATTTGAAGATGATCCTTCCTCACTAGGATTGGTCGTCTTCTTCCTCTTGAAGGGGTTGAATCCCTTAGGTGGCATTGTGTAAAATAAAGTAAATATGTACGAATTTGAAAGGAGGAAAGATACGGAGTTATACCTCCGAGATTCAAGTATGCTGTAGAGGACAGTGATCTCCGCACGAATCCAAAATTTGGATGGATTTCACCACGTAGATTGGGAGAAACGAAGTGGTGAAGAACTAGGATTTGGAGAGCTTCGCGCGGTCGCTGTTGCTGTGAAGGTGGTTTTAGAAGCAATGAAGAAGAAGAGGCTCTCGGGTTCTGGTTATATAACCAGATACCACTAACCGAACTCGGGCAGAATTCGGTCCGAACTCTGGCCGAATTCGCCTGGGGGTTCTGTTAGTTGGTTTGGGCCATTTTTTTTTTTTTTGACTCATTTTAAAAATTTAATTCAAAGATTAGTAATTTCAACCTTTAATTAATATAATTAATATTATTTTATAGATTAAATATCGTTACACAGCGACTGTCTCAGATTAGCTGTAGAAGTACTGTTCCAGCTGGCAGAGGTTCACCGGGGAACTCTTAAGTACCGCTTCGCTTCAACCGTAGTTGTAGTGACAGACAGACTCTTTTTTGGCTTGTCTCTTTATTGACAGACAGACAGACTCTTTATGGGCTTGTCTCTAACACTCTTTATTGGTGACAGACAGACTCTTTATTGGCTTGTCTCTTAAGTACCGCTTCGCTTCAAACTTTCAGTATTGCATCATTAGATTCACGATATAAATCTTCGTTTCTCGGAGCTCTTGTTCTATTAGTAACAACATGAGGCTTAAAATATATCAAGCAAAAGTTTGTAATCTTCTCGAGAACATAGGCTTCACAAATAGAACTCTCAACCCGAGCATTTTTTCACCTTTCTTTTTAGGTGGTTCAATACCGCCCAAACGGGTACATCCACCGATAATCGACATGCCCACTAACATGTGCCTCATAAGAAAAATAGATTGGCAAATGCTCCATGGAGTCTGAGAATCCAGAAGAGAACACCCTTTCAAACTTGTACAGTGCTATCATAATGTCCTTCTCTTGCTTTTATAGACGATCGACGAGAAACTTAGTAGAACAAAGATCTCTGAAGAATATACTCAACTCTGTCAACGAATCCTAAATGACCTGTGATAATAATTCTCAAAATACAATCAAAATTAACCTCTCTATATATATATGTGATAGTCGTGGATCTTCATACCTGTCAGTTTGTTCTCTTTCGGGTCGATGCATCTTCTCAAATTTGATATGTACCCATCAAGAAATTTTAGGTCCTGAATCTGCCTACAAAGTCTCTCTTTATCCTCAATATCCAGTAAGAAAATTGTCTTAGGTTGCTTATACTTTCCATTGCCTTTCTCTATGAAATCCAACACAAGACGTCTTCATATATCTTTCAAGTCCAACCTGACCTTGGAATTGTCTTTCATATTATTCTTTACATCTATCACAGTATTAATTATATTGTCAAACATATTCTTCTTGATATGCATGACATTAAGGTTATATCGGATCAGATTGGTGCTCCAATATCAATTGTCCCAGAATATACTCCTCTTCGTTCAGTTATGAGTGTGACCAAATATACCACACTTGTATCCTTTTGTTGGCTCTTCAATAACACTTGACAAATCTTTGACCTCCTCCCATATCGTGTCTTAGTTCCACCTTGGTGGTGGATTTACATGCTCCCTAAAATAGCAAGAAAATTATTCATGTTCCTCCGGAACGGATGATCCTTCGGCAGGAACTGTCGATGACAATCAGAGAAGCACGATTTTTCTTTGTGTTTCAAAAAGAAAGCCTTCATGTAGTCTACGTAATATAGACATGGGAGACGACCATGAGTGCTTTATCCTGATAACATTCCATAGGCCGAAAAGTCATTGATGATCTACATAAGTGCAGCCCTCATCTAAAAGTTTTACTTTCTGGAAATATCATATGTGTTGGCGTCTACTTTATACAGTTGATTCAACTCATCTATCAGTGGCTATAAGTACAAATCGATGTTCCTCTTCGGATTGTTCAAACCCGAGATGATAATGGTTAGAAACATATAAGAAATCTTCATACACATCCACATAGGTAGGTTGTACGGATCGACGATCATAGGCCAACACGAATATTAGGAATCCAAAAGTTCGAATGGGGTAAAATCATTGGAGGAAAGATGCAATCTTACATTACATGGATCAGAAGCAAAATCTGGATACTCTCGGTCAAAGTGCTTTCATGCTTCTCCATCAGATGGATGATCCAATAGTCCATCGATCTGTTCTCGCCTTACTTATGTTTTCGGCAATCTTCTTCACCATAAATAGCTTCTGCAAACGCGACGTCAAAGGTAAGTAGTGCATCGAATCTGTCGGCTTCCTTGCACCGGGAGTCCTACTTGTACTAGTTGCCTTATAGCAATCAACGCCACAAAATTTGTATACGTCTTCATCCTTGTCGTCCTTGTAGTACAACATGTATCCGTTGCAACATGCATCAATATTATCATATCCCATCCAAAGTGATCTCACTATTCTCTTAGACCGGTAGAAGTCTGTATGTAAATTGGAACCTTCCGACAAGATATCAATAATCAACTCGATGATTCGGTTGTACATTCTTGAGACATATTGAAATCAAACTTGATGCTAAGCAGTCTTATAACCACCTCCAACGGTGAATGATCCTCAAAGCCAAGATATAATAGAATCCTTGCATTCTCTAGTAACTCCATGAACTTTGCAGCATCGACATTCGGTGCCTCCTCGGTTGCATCCTGATTGTCCGGATCGAAACTAGGTCCCACAGCATCGAAAATCATGTTTACCCACCCATCATCATAATCTACGTGGTCAGGGACATCCATATAATGTTCCACATAAGGATCCGGCTTCGCTACTAAAGACACGAGTTCTCTACATGAGGTACATTGATAGTAATTCGGCATAAAAGCCCTATATGTCACATCCACTTCTGGATGATATTTCAAGTTGTGACATCTAACACGTGGATACTTAATTTTGGTGTCGTCCATGTACTGAGGAAATACCTTGGTGAACTGCAGAAACTGTTCTACCCCTGTATAAATTCATCTTGTATAACGCACAACAATGATGCATGTAGTAATTCATATACATTAAAGATAATTATGCAATGATGGATACACATTATTCGAGTATATTGTCCAAATGAATGCAAAGATGGATGCACATGTTCATCAAAGTAACAACTCTTATGTGTGAGTATTCGAATCGTATACATGAGCATCCATATCATGATACATGAGTATCTATTTTATAATTCGTGACTATCCAAAAACTAGTAGACAACTCCGATTTCAAACTCTATTAAACAAGTGTCATCATGTGTTCAACGTTAGCCCTTCTATTCAAAGAAAATTTACTTCCACAAAAAATTTCTAAGAGGGGTTGGCATGGACATTTGACTTTGGGCTGACACGGACATTTAACTTCGGGCTGTCACAGACACTTAACATAAGAGATAATGATATATTTGTCATCATGTATTCCTTATGGTTGTCGTCATATGTTCCTTGTGAGCCAACAAGGAACATTTGACCTTGGAGTGCCGAATATAGTGTTGATAACACTTTAGATATTTGTGCATCATACGAATATCATACCAAATCTTACATGATACTTACCTGTACCTTGATACTATATCAATCGTACCTACACTTGACACCATACCAAATCTTATAGGATACTCACTCTAGATACTTCCATATTAATGCTAAACTTACCTTTACAATTACCCAATTTCCAAAATATCTCGGTATGATCTTGATATACTTCTAGGATAGCCACTCTATACACTCTATGTAATATGATACTCCGTAGTACCTTCATTAGATTATCACAAAACTAGTTCCAACATAGTGTCAGTTACAACTTATTCCTTTCTGATATACTATAACATGTTTTAATTTTTCTTATATACATTGGTAGGAGATGCGACACAAGCCTATATTCACACACTAAACTAGTAAATACATCTATAATCATTTCACGATATCATACTAACATCTATCTATACTAACTAATTTATATATATATATATATATATATATATATATATATATATATATATATATATATATATATATATATACTCCTTGACAAGAAAATCAGTATGTGTCTATGTAAGTGTTCGATTTATGTGTCCATGTCATTATAACCTCAAATACATAACAAATTTCTCATTATGTATCAAAAAGGAATATAATCTCTAAACATATTCTATAAATTAACTAAATATAAAAAAGTAAAATTGTCCCGGGTTAGTGTGTTATTGTGTGCGTGTTCCATGTCAGCATGTTTAAGTTTTACTGTGCGTGTACTTTGTCAATGTGTCCAAGTCTTTGTGCTCGGGTGTGTCCCTATGTCCCGTGTCAACGTGTGTCCAAGTCTTCGTGCTCGGTGTGTCCCTGTGTCCCATGTACGTTCTACGAGAGAAAGAGAGGGGGGATTTACTAAGATGGGGTGTTGAGTGAGGAGGGGCCGACCGGAGAGGGAAGGAGGACCGAAATCCGAAGGAAGAGGGGATTTCGAACGGCATAGGCGAACAAGGGGCGGGAGACGGAGGAGGGGCTAGAGGCGGAGCTAGCACTCGGAGGAGGGGATGGAGGCTGTCAATTGGAGCCAGAGGAGGCTGGAGGTGGCGGAGGCGGGCTGGAGACGGAGGGGGTCCAACAACGGACGTCGGGGGAGGGAGGGTCGGTGCTTTCGAATTTTTTAGGGAATGAGTGGGGGGAACGAAAAGCCGGAACCCTATATTAAAAACATTAGCGGCGTTTACAATAGACATCGCCAATAGTTGCTGATATTTTAATATACTACGACGTAAATGTAATTACGCTGCTCAACGTCATTGATGTTAAAAAGTCAGCGATGTTCAGCAACTCTTGGAGACGTCAATTTCCGTAATATAAATTATAGTCGCTGATCGCCCAGAACATCGCCAACAGCGACATATTATGACGTATTTTGTGTGTGTCTCTATATTTGTTTGGAATAGTGACATTGTCTTCTTATGACGCTAAAGACGTCACTAAATTGACCTATTTTGGTAGTGTTTCCAAGGATATTGTTTCTTCCAATGACCTAAGTCACCACACGTGAAACAACCTTCCCTTTGAATTTTTTATGATGAACTTCCAGAACTTGAACCCAAAATAGTAATATCCAGTCATTGAAAATCCGAGCAGAGGAGGAACTTCAAAAATTTTATATTGGGATTTGCCTTATTATTTGACTTCGAAAAATACCTAATCTCCTTGCAGTTTTCGATCTAGCAAGGTGAGCTCAAGAACGAACACTCATCTGTAAGGTAGGTATTCTTAGAGCATATTTGACATTTCTCCTAAACAAAATAGAAAATGTTGCCAATTGAGAGAGGCAAACCACATAAGCAAAACCTTTCATATATTCAAGGAAAAAACACAAACCAATTTTAGATTATTTGAGTTGCAGAGTTTGCCATGGAAGCTCGGTAAAACTTCAATGAACCCTAAATGTTTTGTAACAAGCCACACAACTGAATAGAAGAGAGATTGGAGGTGAGGCTACACTTGAGATAGAATGGAAAAGAGATTTAGGGTTAGGTTCCAACCGAGATGGAATTTAAAAATGGAAGAGAGGTTAGGGATTAGGTTACAGTCGATATCTTAAAAATGGAAGAGAGGTTGAAAGAGAGAATGGGATATGTTGTTGTGTAGAGATTTAGAGAAGGGAGAGGTAGTTTCAGGAATTAGACAAAATGGTTTTTATTGCTTTAAAAAATCGGTTGTTAAAAAATCAAGTGAGGGTACTTTGGTCTGAAAGTGTTGGTCAAAGGAGTAAACTGTTACTAATTGATGGTTTCCATTAAAAGTGGAGAGTGTTATACATTTTGGTAATTAAGTTGGATGCACCTTGAGTTGTGCTAAAAAAATTGGATGCAACTCAAAATTACTTAAACATACAGTCGTAGAACTCTTTCTCTCTTTCTCCCTCTCACGGTCTCTCTCAATATATATATATATATATATATATATATATATATATATATATATATATATATAAAATAAATAAATATATATATATATATATTTTTTATTTTATATATATATATATATATATATATATATATATATATATATATATATATATGTATATAGAATATAGAATATATATATATATATATATATATATATATATATATATATATATATATATATATATATAAATATATATATATATATATATATATATATATATATATATATATATATATATATATATATAGGGAAGGGATATTGCACCAAACTTATTGCATCAATTGTTGCACCAAACAATCTCAACCACATATTTATTTCTATCATGTGGTTATAAAGCATTCCATAAAGTTGTCGCCACGTCAGCATGCTTTATAACCACATGATTGAAATAAATGTATGGTTGAGATTGTTTGGTGCAATAATTGATGCAATAAGTTTGGTGCAATATATATATATATATATATATATATATATATATATATATATATATATATATATATATATATACGTATATAGAATGGAACCGATGAGCAGCACCAGGAGCTCCTTAGGCGATTCCCTCGCGAGAGCCCCCTCCCGGCCGAGCTATGCCGGCCGCATCCAGCGGTCCTCCAGGTGGGTGCTCCTCCCTCCGTGGGCTTTCTCCTCCGTTTCTGCGACCCCCCGCTTCGTCTTCGCCCTCCTTCTCCGAGTGCCCTCCGTTCTAGCCCGTTCTCCGGCTTAGCGATTCCCCGCTTCGTCTCCGCTCGCTCCTTCCTTTCCCTCTCGGCGTCAGCTTGCCCGGGCATCCTTGGCGAGCATCCTCCCACTGGTGCCCCCCAAGCATGGCTGGCCCCCTTTGGCTGACGGATTATCTTTCCCTGCTAGGCCTGATCGACTCCCCGTCCCAGATCGCTGAGGGATCAGCTCCTGCCGCGATAGACTATGGCTCCCTATCTCCGGTGGTCTCCGGTGGGTGCCATGGCTCCGTTGATCCCCCTGCTCTTCGATCTCCCCGCTCGGGATTTTCTACCCACCTCCCCTATTTTCAAATTCGAATTCGGCTTTTGTCGCTCAGGCAGATGGTGCAGCCTCTCCTAGGAGCTCGGACCCGCTTGGGTTTCTGTGCCCCGCGGTCTTCCGCCGGGTGCACCCTGTACCAGGCGCCTTCGTGCCACCCTTTGGTATCGCGCTTCTCACGCAGTTGCCCCCGTACAACCCGTTGGTACCGTTGGTTGCACGCTATCTGCATGCCCTTCGCTTCCGATCGTGCGCAACTCGTATCCGCCGCAAGAGGTCTTCCGACGCCACCCTCTATGGCATCGTCTGGTTCCGCCCCCTCCCCTCCGCACCCTTCAACCACGCCACTGCATGCGTTCTCCCATCCCTTGCTCTTGGTTGCGCGCCCTCCGCCCCAGCTCCCTCGGCGTACTGTTCCCTGCTGTCACCTTCCGGTGAGCCCGGCAGCGGCAACCTCCTCGACGACCCTCTCCCGCTCCCGCATTCATCCTCCCCGACGAGACATTACCTTGATCTACTATTCCCTGCTCTTCCTTGCTCTCTTAGAGAGAAGAGCGCACGGCTAGCAAGCTAGGACGTGCACATTGGCGTCCAGCACCTCTCGGTGGTGGCCTCTTCGGCGCCTGGGCTCCCCCGGCACCGTTTCCCGTGTCGTGTGCATCGGAGCACACCATCCCCAAACCCCCTGCAGTGTCTTACATAGACAAGTTAAGGCCAGATCACGTAGAGTTAGACCTCTCCTCGGTAGCAGACTCATCTATGATTACGGTGCCCTTCTCTCTCAAAGAAATCTCCTCCCTGTCAGCCGCATTCCCTTACACTTTTGTCCTCAAGTTTTCCAGTGGCTGCCCCAAGATGTCTAGAGTCCAGGAAGTCATTGCTAGTTGGGGGCTCTCGTCAGGGTTCAGAGTGGCTCCCATGGATCCCAAACACATGTTCCTTCACCTCTCAGCGAATGCAGACCACCAGAGCGTCTAGTTCAGAGGCACTGGCAAGATAGACGCTCACACTACGAAAATAGTCAAATAGACCCCGGAGTTCAACCCCAAAGAAGACTCGCCAATATTCTCGGCGTGGGTCACCCTCCCGAACCTCCCTCTCATATGCTTCGCCCCTGCCGCTTTGAAGAGAATTGCCAACTCCTTCGGGACGTTCGTGGCCTTGGCAGAGGAAACATGAAACCTCACTAAAAGAAACTATGCCAAAATATGCATGGAGCTTGATTTATCGAAAGACCTTTCCAAACTAATCCATATCTCGCTTGGAAATAAGATTCACACCCAACAATTAGTTTATGACAACAACAACATCTTCTGTAAGCATTGTCATCAGCGTGGACACTACACCGAATACTGCTTTCATGCCAACCCAAAACTTAAGGGGAAAGAGAATAGGAAGATCGCGACCTCACAACTGACGAAGAAATCATACCGACATCAGCAGCGTCGCATGGCGGTCTCCAAGATCAGGGAACCCCCTTCACATCGTGCAAAGAGGCCGTCATTCAAGCGATTATCCAGGATAATTTAAGGCATGAATCCGTGGACAGGATGCAACAGGGTATCGAGGCAGACATCACCAACAAGGAATACTTTTTCGAACCTCTGACAGAAATTGACAGAGAGGACTACCTCCACCAATAAGAAGAGACGGTCGAGCCTGAGAAGATCCATCTCCATAAGGCAGCGGATCAGGCTGTTGCTTCACACAAAAAATCAAAAAAAAGTAGCACAAGAGAAGGAACGGCCACAACCACCAGGTCAGCCCCGAAACTCACCAAACTTCTCCCATCAGGCCTGTAAGATGCTTAACATCCTATCATGGAATGTTAGGGGTCTCACGAACAATCCCACTTGAGATGTCTCATCAGCCTCAAGAAAATTCACAGAATTGACATTTTAGTGGTTATTGAACCTGAAATCCCTCGCAACAAAATCAAAGCCACTCAGCTTCAGCTTGGCTTCGTCGACACCATTGTCGGTTGTCATGACATTTGGATTTTCTTCGGTGCTGAAGTTAGGCTAGGCATCGTCAGTAACACCAAGCAGGCTCTTTCGTGTTGGGTAGAACACCCGATGCTTCAGTCACGCTCCCTCTTATCCACGGTCCACGGCAGTTGCAATATCCTCGAACATAAACAGCTATGGGACTCCTTTCGTGACACTTATCACCTCCACAGCAACCTCCCTTGGCTATGTGTCGGGGACTTCAATGTTGCTGCCAGTAGGGAGGAGAAGATGGGAGGGCATCCATCTTCCTTGCCTGCCGTGAATGACTTCAACGACTTTATTTTTGGTGCTCATTTACACCCTCTCTAATTTTCTGGTAGCACATTCACCTGGTACAACATGCAGAAAGATGCCAGATGTCAATACTCCTGGCTAAACTGTGCCCTAATTAATGCCAAATGGTCGGATATGGGGATCACCACTAGCCTCTCGCACCTGAATGTGACTGAATCAGACCACTCCCCCTCCTCATCATTATTAGCAGAAACTCGAATCAGATAAAAAAGCTTCTACTTCCTCGACCTCTGGGGTCATCACCCGCAGCTCAGGAATAATGTTGCCATAGCTTGGAATGGCATGGACGACCTGGACCCCTTCGTTCGTATGGCCGCCAAACTCAAAGCCACAAAAAAATCTCTCACCTGCTGGAGCAAGGAGGTGTTTGAGGTTATCTTCCAGGCCATACGTGTAGCTGAAGACAACGTTAGCCATGCTGAGGTACTGTTTGCTCGAGATAGTTTGCCAGCCAATAGAGCATCCCTCAATTTCGCCAGAGCCCTGTTGAAGTTTCGTATCAAGGTCGAGATGGAGTTCTAGAAATAAAAAGCCAGATTGAAATAGGACTTGGAGGGGGACAAGAACTCCAGTTACTTTCACTCTTATGTTAAGGGACGAAGACAATATTGAAATAACGTGTAGGCAACTCTAGAGGGGGGTGAATAGAGTTTGTATCGATAATCACCAAATAAAAATTAACTCGATATCACCTCCACAAAACAACTATCAATATAGTAAATAAATCAGAGAGAAATGCGAAAGTAAATAAAGATCAGAAGAGCATACGCAAACACAACAGTTTTAACCTGGTTTCCCTCGTGGAGGACTAGTCCAGGCCTGAGAACTTTAGGTCAGGATTCAAATCCACTATTTGTGAAATAGCATACAACCACGTACCTTTACTTAGAAGAGCACGCCAACTTCTTAGAAATTTGTAGGTGGCAAATCTTGAAATTGTCCAAGTGACTTTTTTTACTCTTGCACACAACTTCTAGCTGATATCGTACTAAGCACCTTGGGCTAAGAAGAGTTGTGGCTTAGAAGATTTGGAAGAATGACGCTTAGAGTAGTAGAGCTTAGAAAGCTTGAATATTTGAAGGTGGGATGATTTGAAATGAGAGAATTCAAGCTCTATTTATACTACTCTGGGAAGGAAGAGTTCGGCCTAAATTCTGCCACAAGAACTTAAATTTTTGAATGTTGGACAGCTTGTACCAAGCAGGCTCTAAAAATCAGGGTGTTGAAAATCAAGAGACAGAGTTCGGCCCGAACTCTGTGTGGGGGCAGAGTTCGGCCCAAACTCTACCTCCTAGGTGGCAGAATGCCCTTTGGGCCTTTAGGCTTTGTTTGGCTTTGTTTGGCTTGGGCTTGGTTCAGGAATTGGTCTGTTTGTATGGTAGATCTTGGAGAGATATGTCTAGGGGTTGAGATGACACAGTGCGACTCAACGTACACATTCTCCTAGACTCAATAAATTAAAGATTACAGCCTTGGAACAAATAGGAAAACCAAGAGCCTTTTGATGACGTCTTTCTTCTGATATTTGAGCAGACCTGAAGACGTCTTTTTCCTTGACAGCAGTCGTCAAAGATAAACAGATTTAAAAATATGAATACCTTTCTGGGGCTTCGCCCCCGAACCCCCGACGGGGGGCGCTGCCTCCTCGACCCCTGTCCGCTGACCGGGCAACAGAACCCCCGTTGCGAGGCCCCGGATAGGTCGCTAGGCGGTTCAAAGAAATCTTTTTGTATGACGCCATCTTTGGTCTATCATTAATTCTTCATTGCCTATGTCCTGGTTTGATCATGCTTGATCATGCTTACTGTATGCCTACAAATACATGTTAGGCAAGCAAAATATGTTACAATACGATACAAGCATGGCAATATGATATAGGAAAATTAGGACAATGCTAAGTTTAATTAGCAACATGATTGTGAGTATATGAATATTAGTGACATCGTTATGTTAAACTTAATTAATTAGCCATATTTACAAATACGATGTAATCATTGGGCTAACAAATAACCTACCCTATATCAGACCAAAGATGATAGCGGTCGCATCCTCAAAGAGTACCGTGACATTCAATTGGCAGCGAAGAACTTTTACTCTCATCTATTTACTAAAGAGGTCATCCATAGGGATGAGGATTTTCTTGTGGCGATCCCCACCCTAATAGAAGATAGAGATAACATCAAGCTGCTGCTTCCACCATCTACGAGCGAGGTCAAGAAAGCCGTATGGGCCCTCAACGAGCACGACGCTTCTGGCCCGGACGGTTTTACTGGTGTCTTCTTCAGATTGTGCTGGGACATTATCAAGACTGATATCCAAGAGGAGACCACCACTTTTTTTTAGGGTGCCAGATACCCAGATTGATATCCAGTGCCAACCTAATCCTTATCCCCAAGAAGGACAACCCGAAAACCTTCAAGACTTCAGACCCCCTGAGTTTATGCACCTTCACCAATAAAATCATCTCGAAGATTATTGCCAACCGCATGTGGCCTTCTTCCTAAGATTCTTTCAGAAGAACAAAGTGGTTTCGTCCGAGGCAGGAATATTTTAGACAACATACTGCTGGCTCAGGAGATGGTCACCAGCATAAAGTTCCCGGCTAGGGGGTAACATTGCCATTAAACTAGACATGGAAAAGGTTTACGACAGACATGATTGGCAATTCATGATCTGGGTTTTCAGAGCTTTTGGATTTTTAGAGATTTGGATTGACATTGTTTCAAAATCGATTAGTGGCTCGTAGTTTTCTACTGTTAATAACAATCAAGCGAAGGGCTTCTTTAAAGTCAGTCGTGGTGTCAGACAAGGCGACCCCCTATCATCCACCATATTCATCATTGCTGTCGAAGCATTGAGCAGAAACCTGAATAGGATGGTTGGGACCCCCAAATTTTATTATTGTTACACCACCAGCGGCTGTCCGATTATAACTCATCTGGCTTATGCTGACGACATCTTCATTTTTTCAGCCGAAGACGTTGGGTCAATGGAAGTGGTCATGAACACTCTGGAGAGATATTTTAGATGCTCCGGGCAGCGGGTTAACCCCAACAAGAGTGTTATTTACTGTAACCACACGGCCGACAGAGAGCAATCTACCACCCTTATTAATATTACCTCCTTCATCGTCGTGTATCCCCCATTTTCGTACCTCGGGTGTCCCGTGGTGTATGGCAGATCTAACGCCGATAATTTCGAAGGGTTGGTAGCAAAATCAGGAAAAAAATTGAGGGATGGCACAATGTCACTCCCGTTTCCCGTTATATGTATCTTCATTATACGTGTACAGATTTCTGACATTTGTCAGGTGGATTGTAGTTAAATTTATCTTGCTTAGCCTAGTCTTGGTTTAATCTTGACTTGCTTTATTTTGGTTTGGTTCAACATATTGGCCTGGTTTGATTTGAGATGGTTTGGGCTTAATATATATGTCAACCCCTCTCTCTCTTCTCCATTTATTTCTCATAACTTCTCCATCTTCTTCACTTACTCCTCTCCACCTACACCCAAGATCCCTAGGCAAGTGCAACTTGCTTCATGATGGATCTCAAGTGTTATTGTGCCATTCTCTTCTTTACATGATTATAAGCCTCTTTAGAACTTGGAGTTTTTAATTTTTATTGGTAGATTCTTGTAGATCTAAGTTTAATATATTTTTGGTTTTTTGTGGTTTTGATCTATCAAACTTGCTTGTTTTCAAAAACTAGTTGTTCCATGTTGTAGAGAATTTCGTTCTACCCTATTTTTACCTTTGAAAGTCCTAATTTGGAGTTATTTTGACCAAGTTATGGTCATTTGAAGTTCATGGGTTCAACCAAGCATTTTTATGCTGGTTGGAGAAGATGAGCAGTGCCGCAACCTGGCAAGTGCCGCAACCTGGCAAGTGCAGCAACCTGGAAAGTGCCGCAACCTGGCAAGTGCCGTAACCTGGCAAGTGCCGCAACCTGGCAGTGCCACAACCTGGCAAGTGTCGCAATCTAGCAGTGCCGCAACCTGACAAGTGCCGCAACCAGGAAAGTACCACAACCTGGCCAGTACCATAACCTAGCTTGGCACAACCTAGCTTGGCACAACCTGGCTTGGCGCACTCTTGATAAGTAACAAGTACACTTGATATGACATGTAAAATCTTGATAGTAGCCCGTCGAGGCGCACTCCGGACAAGCAATCTTGACAAGTAACAAGTAACCTGACATGACATGATAATCTTGAATAATGTTGCGACAGCTACCTAGACTTGCTAAGTAACTCTTGTCTTGACACCGTGGTTGATTTTTTTGATTGTGCATGTATAAGCTACCTGTCTCGTCTTGCATCATGTCTAGGACATGAATTCCTGGTTACCACGGTCAGGGTTTTATAATGAATCTGACTAGGTTAATGATTAGATTGATCAAGTAGTTCATATAGAGAGATTTTCCAAGTTACAGGCGATTCCGTTATTTCGGCCACACCAGAAGGACTTGTAGCCTGCCGATAAGTAGGAAAAATTTCTAGCTCACTGTCATGTGGGTCACTTCTTGAAAGCATAAGTACTGAAAGTACACCAGTAAGCTTGATAACTCTTGTAACTCTAATAAATCTCCTCGCCTGGATAACCAGGATAGCTGCAGGGCCTATGGCTGCGGGAACATCTCATTGCATCTTGCCAGTAACTAGGATTGTGATAACCCGAGTTAGTTAAAGTATCAAGCCGTACTCTTTGCTTGGCCATGAATGATGGATGTAGTCCAGTCTAGTCTTGTCAATCGATGCCAGTCTATAATTATTTTAGCATATGCTTGCTTATGCTTTACTCTTGTCCATAATTGGTTGGAGACTAAGCTCTGTTCAGGTGAAGGATTACAACCCCGGTCCTTATTTGGTTTACGGGTTGTAACTTGGCTACCGGAATAGTCCCTTAGTTGTCTTATCGTTTATCACCTTATTTTCTCTAACTCATGTCTTTATTATCATTTATGTTCCCATGTGCTAATATGCTGGTTTAGTTCTAAAGTGAAGCCTCCCTTGTGGCACTTGCTCTTCTGGGGTCTGACCCAACTGGTTTTGTATGGCCAAATTTTAGAGTAGGACTCGAGGATCCTCCAGCCTTCTAGCTACATGGTGACCACTAGGCGCAACCCTGGCCACGAGTGGGTTCTTATTTTGCTCTCCCACTTTCTTGTAAAAATATTCTTTTGAGGCGTTTAGCCGCCGAACAAGTGTTAGCTTGTTTGCAACTTTACTTACTATCTGTCTACGGGCTGTAACATGATTGAGAAATCCTAGAGTTGATCATGTATGACTGAAACTTCATGATCATCTGAATATGTAATGTTTGGGATGCCTTACTTTGTATGTCTGATGATCTAACATCTTATAACATTTACTTACTTGCTTGAGATTGAGACACTAGGCTTGTTCATACCATAAGTGACTGTTGGCTTGTAGATAAACCCTCATGCATCTAGACAGTCGTAACCGTATATCAAGGTAGATTATACTTTATTGTACGTAGCTGGCTGTGTTTGTCCCCCACTCTCCAGTATTCTGGTTCTGGGGCGTGACACGGTTTAAGTGGTGGCCCATGCATGTTTTGTAAATCAAGATGTGTGAGGGTTTCACTGAATAGATGTCTCAATCAGCACTCGTCCTTGATCTCTACTCGTGTCTTCTAATCTTTCTGAAATCTTGACCTGATCATATGTTTATATCCTCGATCTATCATGGTCCTTCCTTATTGTTCCCCATGTCGTTTCTTCAGCGATATTGTTCCTGGTCCTACCGCTCAGCAAGGCGGAGCACCTCCAGTGGACCAGCCTCAACAAGGAGACCAAGCCTAGCTCTCAGGAGCAGCCTTCCGAGTTATGCCTTCCGGGAATCCAGAGCTACCAGTTCAGCCAGCTCAGCCTACAGAGCCTGACAATGGAGTCCTGATAGGACTTATCCAAGATTTGCTTGCATCACAAGATCGTTGGGGTGATGCCCTGCACCAGACAGTACAAGATGCCATGGGCAGAGTTGGTTATCAAGGAAACAATACGGCTAACAGCTTCAAGCGTCTGAACCCTCCTTTCTTTGATGGCACTGAAGATGCTATTGCTGCTGATGCATGGCTTCAGGACACAGAGGTTATCCTGGAAGCAGCTAGGATTCCTGAGGGTGAGAAGGTGGCCGTCGTGCGCCTGCAGTTATTGGACTTAGCCCGCAGCTGGTAGGCGATGCAAGCAGTTGGATTGGCGACGCCTGTCTTATGGGTGGTGTTCAGCGACAAGTTCCAGACCAAATACTTTGATGCAGTATCTCGATATAATCTGCAGACCAGATTCAGCAATCTCAAGCATATGGGAAGGACGGTCGATGGATATGCGACCGAGTTTTCTAGGCTTAGTCGATTTGCTTCCATCTTGGTGGCGACCGAATTGGATCGAGCACAGCGGTTCCAGCAGGGACTCCACCTAGAGATTATCATATCAGTGGAGCAGTTCGAGCAGCAAAGAGGCATGTGTATACCTCCCAAAGGATAATAGATCGGACTGGAGGACGAAAGAGGTCTTATGGACAGTTGTCCCAGTCATCAACACCAGCCCCGGCAGCTAGGGCTTTGACCATTGGAGCTCCTAGGAGGTCGACCACAGTTTTGTCGGTTCAGCACTCGATACTGACGTACCCTCAGCAACAGAAGCAGAAGCAGAAGCAGTCTTTTGTGATGGGCTGCACTTATTGCGGGAAGCCAGGACACGTAGTCTCAGAGTGTCATAGAGCACCGGGGTTGTGTATGGCTTGTGGGGCACCGGATCACATGATAGGGTCCTGCCGTATAGAGCCAGTTCCTTTTCATCAACCCTAACCAGTCCATCGGTTAGGGGACACCAGTGCAGCAGCAGTACCAGCCTCCGAGGCCATTGCCACCTTAGGCTCAAGCTTTCTAGCAGCTGAGGCCACAACAGTGTGCTCAGACCCAAGCTCAGATTCAGAACAGGCAGAGAGGTCACCAACAGAGGAGACCAGCACTGAGAGGACAAGGTCAAGCTATGGCTCTGACCGTGGTAGAAAAATTGGCATCAGGTGAGGTAGTAGCAGGTACCATTCTCGTTAACTCTTTTCCAGCATCATATTATTTGATTCGGGTGCATCACATTCATTTATGTCTGCACGATTCACTACACGAATAGGACTGGAGCCCGAGTCTTTATCAGTAAGGCTCAATATACTTACTGGTAATGGTTTATGGGAGCAGATAGAGTCTTTTCTTCGTATCGAATCGTAGTTAGCGGTAGAGAGTTTTTTGCTAGATTGATAGAATTCCCGATGGCCGACTATGATGTGATCCTAGGAATGGATTGGTTGAAGGATCAATACGCAAGAATAGACTGCCATATTGGCAGCATTAATTTTGGTATTCCCGGCGAAAAAGAGTTTTCGTTTTCCAGAGGTAAAGTAGAACCTACTCCACCAGTCTTGCGGATGGCAGTGGCAGAAGCAGTTCAATTTCCCAGAGTAGTAGAAGAGTTCCCAAACGCGTTCCCTGGAGAGCTTCCAGGCATGCCTCTAGAGAGAGAGATAGAGTTCACTATCGACTTGATTCCAGGGACTGCACCAGTGTCAGAAAGAGTCTAAAGGATGGCACCTTCAGAGTTGGAGATCCTGTACAAGATGATTGAAGAACTCAGAACTAAAGGATTCATACATGCGAGTGGATCACCTTGGGGAGCCCCGATGCTTTTTGTGAAAAAGAAGGATGGTACGTCAAGATTATGTGTTGATTATCATACCTTGAATTATGTAACAATCAAGAACAGATATCCTCTACCAAGGATAGATGATTTATTTGATCAACTCAGTGGGGCAGCAGTATTTGCGAAGATTGACTTACTGTCGGGGTACCATCAGATCAGAGTCAGAGAGCAAGACATTTCGATGACAGAATTCAGATCCAGATATGGGCATTGGGAGTTCCTTGTTGTGCCATTTGGAGCGACCAATACACCAGTCGTATTCATGGACCTCATGAATCGTATCTTCATGCCCTATTTGGACCAGTTCGTGATAGTATTTAAAGACGACATCTTAGTCTATAGCAAGAATATGGAAGAGCATGAACAGCATTTTCGTGTAGTTCTTCAGATTCTCATAGAACACCAGTTGTACGCGAAGTTCAGTAAGTACAAATTTTGGCTGGATCGCATTTCGTACTTAGGTCACATCATCACCAGAGGTAGAGTGGAAGTGGACCCCCAGAAGATAGTTGCCATAGAGACATGGCCAGTTCCCAATACCGTCGCAGAAGCTCGCAGTTTTCTAGGATTGGCCAGCTATTACCGACGATTTGTGTCAGACTTTACTCGAATTTCGACACCATTGACGTAGTTGACCCACAAGGATGTGCAATTTGCTTGGACAGTAGAGTGACAGAGTTCATTCGAGAAGTTGAAGCAAGGATTGATGACGGCTCCCATTCTTACACTTCTAGATGGGACTAGAGGATTTTCAGTTTATTGTGACGCTTTCGGTAGAGGATTGGGATGTGTCTTAATGTAGCATGGTAAGGTAGTAGCTTATGCATCACGTCTGCTTCGTGATCATGAGAGAAATTATCCAACCCATGACTTGGAGTTAGCAGCAGTGGTCTTCGCACTTAAGTTGTGGAGGCATTACTTGTATGGAGATCGGGTGGAGATTTTCACGGACCACAACAGTCTTAAGTATGTGTTTACTCAGATGGATCTTAACATGCGTCAGAGGAGATGGCTAGAGCTACTTGTGGATTATGACATCAACTTATAGTATCATTCTGGGAAGGCCAACGTAGTTGCAGATGCATTGAGTAGAAGAGCAGGAGCTTATTTTTTAACAGCACAACCAGAGTTATTAGCAGATCTTCAGAAGATGGGAATAAAAGTAGTTCTTTCTACCAATATGGCATTGATGGCCAGCATGCAAGTTCAGTCCAGTATAGTTGAGAGGATCAAGATAGCTCAATCAACAGATTCTATGCTTCAGCGGCTTAAGGCGGAATGTGAAGCAGAAAGGAGAACAGAGTTATGTATTTACGAAGACGGTACTCTCTGACATGAAAGGCGTCTTTGTGTACCCAGCGGTGATATCAGACAGGAGATCATGGCAGAGGCTCACAGTTCGCAGTATTCAATTCATCCCGGTGGTACGAAGATGTATCGTGATATCCGTCAGCATTTCTGGTAGAATGGCATGAAGAGGGAGATAGCCCGGTTTGTCTCTCGTTGTTTAGTTTACTAACAAGTTAAAGCCGAACATCAGAGATCAGCCTGACTTTTTCAACCTTTACCGATCCCAGAATGGAAATAGGAGCATATTACCATGGATTTTGTAACTGGATTACCTAAATCTTCAGCTGGGAGAGATGCTATCTGGGTTATAGTTGACCGGCTTACGAAGGTAGCTTATTTTATCCCTTTCAGAATTGGCCAATCAACGAATCAGCTTGCAGAGATGTATCTTAGACAGATAGTCAGATTTCATTGAGTGCCAGTCAGTATCGTGTCCAATAGAGATTCAAGATTCACATCATACTTTTGGCAGAGTCTTCAAGAGAGTTTGGGGACTCGTCTCAAGTTCAGTTCAGCATATCATCCGTAGACAAATAGTCAGTCAAAACGTACGATTCAGACACTCGAAGATATGTTATGATCATGTACACTCGGCTTCGATAGTTTATGGGAAGATCACCTTCATCTCGTGGAGTTCTCCTACAATAACAGTTTCCAGGCCAGTATCCAGATGGCACCGTTTGAGGCACTGTATGGCAGAAAGTGTAGATCCTCGTTAGTATGGGATGATGTCGACGAAAGACAGATGCTTGGTCCAGAGATGATTACGCAGACAATCGAGGTGGTCAGACAAGTTAGAGATCATCTTCGAGTTGTGCAAGATCGTCAGTGTCATTGGGCCGATTCTCATAGGCGTCCTCTTGTGTTTTCTATCGACGACCACGTATTCCTTAGGATCTTGCCTACCCATGGCGTCATTCGATTCGGCGTACGAGGAAAGCTTAGTACTAGGTATATAGGACCGTTTGATATTCTCGAATGAGTAGGTGATGTGTCATATCGTCTCGCTCTTCCACCGTCGTTACGTGAGGTACATGACGTATTCTATGTATTCCAATTATGACGGTATATCCCGGATCCAAGCCATATCCTTGATCATTCGAAATTGGTTGTTGGTACCAACCTTTTGTATGAGGAAAGGTCCGTATCCATATTGGACCGAAGAGAGAAGGTACTCAAGAACAAGACTATTAAGTTAGTCTGTATTGCTTGCGGTCATCACTCTTTGGGTGAGTCAACTTGGGAACGTGAGGATGATATCCGATCGCGATATCCATACCTGTTTGACTCATGAGGTATAATGTCTTCCTTATGCCTTATGCTCTTAACTCCTTAATTGCATGAATGATTGCTTGATTAATTGCTAGTCATAGATTGCTTGTGGTTAGTGTAGCTTGCCCCGACATCTCTAGCCTCTTGATTAAATTTCGAAGACGAAATTCTTTTATGGTAGGTAGAGTTGTCACTCCCGTTTTCCATTATACGTATTTTCATTATATGTTTACGGATTTTTGACATTTGTCAGGTGGATCGTAGTTAAATTTGTCTTGCTTAGTCTAGTCTTGGTTTAATCTTGACTTGGTTTATTTTGGTTTGGTTCAACATGTTGGCCTAGTTTGATGAGATGGTTTGGGCTTAATATATAAGTCAAACCCTCTCTCTCTCCTCCATTTATTTCTCATAACTTCTCGATCTTCTTCATTTACTCCTCTCCACCTATACCTAAGAGCCCTAAGCAAGTGCAACTTACTTCATGATGGATCTCAAGTGTTATTGTTCCATTATCTTCTTTACATGATTATAAGCCTCTTTAGAACTTGGAGTTTTTGATTTTTATGGGTGGATTCTTGTAGATCTAAGTTTGATGTATTTTGGTTTTTTATGGTTTTGATCAATCAAACTTGCTTGTTTTCAAAAACTAGTTGTTCCATGTTGTAGAGAATTTCGTTCTACCCTATTTTGACCTTTGAATGTCCTAATTTGGAGTTATTTTGACCAAGTTATGGTCATTTAAATATCATGGGTTCAACCAAGCATTTTTATGCTGGTTGGAGAAGATGAGCAGTACCGCAACCTGGCAGTGTCGCAACGTAGCAAGTGCCACAACCTGGCAAGTGCCGCAACCTGGCAAGTACCGTAACCTGGCAAGTGCCGCAACCTGGCAGTGCCGTAACCTGGCAAGTGCCGCAACCTGACAAGTACCACAACCTGGCAGTGCCGCAACCTGTTAAGTGCCGCAACCTGGCAAGTGCCACAACCTGGCAGTGTCGCAACCTCGCATGGCACATCCTAGCTTGGCACTGTTTGCCATTGATTGTAAAAGTACAGAACAGTTTTATGGGAGGACTGAACTTAGACACACAATACAAACTCGTTTGTCCAAAAAAAGCCTAGGAACGAAAACCTAGGTACAGCAGTCTAAGTACAATTGTTTATTTTAGATTCTGGGGGGTGACGATAGAGGCTCGGGAAGGCGACGGCAGCCCTGCCTTACTCCTTGGACGATCGGTATGCAGTCTTGGCTCGGAGAAGATCTGCTTGGTGGACGAAGGGATGCTCTTCTTGCTCTCCTCGTGTTGCTCTCCTGGCTTCTCTCTCTCTGTGGTTATCGAAAAGAGGGGAACTCTCTCTGTATATCTGTCTCTCTCTTTTTTTTTATTCTCTAGTTGCCGGAGGGTTTTTGCAAGGGAATGATGCTGGCTATTTATAGGAGTGGGGTATGATCATTAGGGTTTGCTAATCATCATTTGTTTGGAATTTCGATGCTCCTTCAATATATCTGAACCCTTGATCCCGATTACAATAAATCTAGGCCATTAATGCGGATAGCACCGTATCTTGTGAGCAATTAATGCTAATTGCTTTAAATCTTCATGATTGATTATGCCAATGTCTGATTGCTCGCCACGTGTCCCATTAGCTTGATAATAAATGATATGCCCTGATCTTAGTAATTATGATGATGATGTCAAATATTCTTGTTGGGATTCGGTTAAATCCTTGATTGATCCGATGCCACGTGTTTTGATTGTGGGTCCTGCCAGAGCCGCATAGAATGGGCAACACTTGAACCGCCGGAAGATACTCTTCGTGAGCCGCATAGGACAATGCTTCATCGAGCCGCAGGGAACGAACTCTCAATAAGCCGCATATGCATAGTCTTTGTGAGCCGTATGAGCAAGCGTCGTATTGATCCGCAGGGACTGAGCTCTAAGTGGGCCGCATATGGCTGATTTCTGCTAGTCATATAGAGTGACTTTTCAGTGAGCCGTATGGAGCTGTTCTCTATTTAAGCCGCATGAGATGTTGCCACGTGGCAACCTAGGATTTCTGACGGATCGGGTCAGAGATCTTCTTCTTTTCCCGAAGAGTCTGTCATTATGGCAGAGCCATTATGACACTTTATGCCAGAGCCGCCACAGTCGTCAAATCGTATCAGAGCATTAAATGAGACCACTATTCAAAGGGCCAGCTGTAGGGAAGGATCACAAGGGGACACGTGGCATCGATCAAGCCGCATATTCCTGCTGATCCGCATACACTCTCGAGCCGCATGAGACTGAGAGTCTTCCTTTGAACCGTATAAGACAGCTCCCATATGAGCCGCATGGGCTTCGTATCCGGAGCCGCATGGACTATTATTCTGATATTTTCCATGCTTCTACAGGACCCCCTTCAAAGTTTTCAATTTTGCAAAATTGAAATACTTTGAATAAGAAGCATTGTCCCGTTCATGCCGCATAAGTGTCCCAGCCGCATAGATTCATCTGTCCGCATAGGCTCTTTGCCACGTGTCCTGATCACGTGTGCAAATCTTTATTAAAATGCTCTTGATTTGTTTTCGAATTAACGCCGTCTTTTGGGGGAGGATCCCAAAGTTTTTATTCTTTTGATTGTCCAGTTTGCCTCGACAGCCGAAGGGTCGATCACGTCGTACGAGGCGTTGGTTCATAGTCCTTCTGTCTATAAATATGCATATGTTCGGTTGGATTTTTTTAGACTTTTTCTTGACCAAAAGCTTCTGTCTTTGTCTCATTCCTTCATCTGACCAACCGAAATGGCGCCTAGGATTTCCAAAGTTGTGAAGAAGGCCGCGGCGAAGAAAAAGAAATCAGCTTCGTCTTCGACTGTCGTTTCCCCTGTCCGCCTTGACGTTCACGTCGCCATCGAAGGTAACAACTGTGTAGAAGATAAGGTCTGCTCTACTGCCTACTTTGTGTACAAAACCACATGGTTCGCACACATGTCCTCTGATCGTGCCGCATGGGATGTACCCCATGTCTGAGCCGCATACAAGTTCAACTTACGTAGTCTGCATATATATCCTGTGACCGAGCCGCATGGAGTATGCTCCATGCGAGTTACGGGGTCCGCCTACACATCTCATGATCAAGTCGCATGGGGTATGCTTTATGTAGGAGCCGCATGTGAGTTCAACTTACGTGGTCCGCATATACGTCCCATGACTTGAATCCGCATGAGGTTTTCCCCATGTTCGACCCGTATGCGAGTTGCCTTCAACGAGCCGCATGACTCTTTAGAATATCTTTTACTTCATTTTGTTGTTTTGTTCTTGCAGTATCTCCGCTGGACGCTGAGGTTGCAGTGACAGAAGAGCTGCCGCCTCCTGCCATCGACCAGGGGTCTCCCTTTGTGACAGAGACGAAGAAAGAGGAACCGTCGTCTGCGCAGGATGGTCTCTCTCCAAATGTCGAGGCTGTTGGGGGTGGTAGCTCTGGGAATTCTGATGCTCCTATTCTGGACGAGGATCTCCTTCAACTGCATCCCTCGTATGTGAAGTGGTTGAGGGAGTGGTATATGCGTTTCTGTAACTAGGTTTTAGGGATTCCTTGTATGTTTCTGTCTGTTTAGCTATGGTTTGTGTTTTCCCTTTTCGTCTGAAGAAGTAATAAAGAATTTCCTTTGGTTTTTGTTTGTTAATTGTGTGAATGTAGCTGGACATTCCAATGAATGGAATGTACTTGCTTCCCTCTTTTCTTGTAATGGTTACCTTTGGTTCTGTGTGAACTTTGTATCCCTAGTGTAGATTATGACTGGGTACTTATTCTGAAAGAGTGGGGTTATATCAAATCTGGGGACTTTATTCCCCCAGTGGAATCTTTGCTCATCTGGGCGACGTAGTTGACTTCAGAGTCAATGTGTCGAACTAGTCAGTGGTTTGAGCGGTCGACTGCCTCGCTGACGGACTATTTCTTGACGTTGTGTGCCTCTGAACCATAGTTGTTCCTCTGTCTTGTCTTGCTTGTTTTTTCTTTATTTCTATCTTGTAGCAGTGATATAATCCCGGAGGATGTAAAACTTTGAAAATGGATATGTTTCGTCTCATCTTTTCTTTCTTTGTACTTGGGTGTTTTGTGGAACTGGACTTGCTGGGGGATTATTTGTGGACCTGTTACCCTAGGTGTACCTTGGCTTTAGGTACGGATAACAAGTTTGGATGTTTGGAGCAGCCATGGCGAAGTGGTCATGGGTGTTCTTGGTATTGGGGGAAGGAATGCCGTAGAGCAGCTGGGCTCCCGGGGCATGGTAAGATGGTGGATTTATGCTAAGAGGCTTAGTAAGGGATATTTGTGGGCCTATTATCCTTGGCGTACCCTGGTTCAGGATACGAATAATAGGATGAAAGGAAACCAATCATATTTGCTCAGAGGTTATGATGACATGGCAAACGTGAAGGTTTTACCGTGAAATCTTCCTGCTCAGGGGTAATGAGAACATGGCAGGGGAGACTTCACGGAAGCTATTTGTAGCGGATATTTGTGGTCAACAGAGGACATTTGTGGTCAACAGAGGACCTTTGTGGTCAACAGAGGACATTTGTGGTCAACAGAGGACATTTGTGGTCAACAGAGGACATTTGTGGTCAACAGAGGACATTTGTGGACCTATTATCCTTGTCGTACTCCGGTTGTGGGTACAGATAATAGGTTGAAAGAGGACCGGCATACTTGCTCAGAGGTAATGTGGACATGGCAAATATGACGGTTTCTTCGACGGAGCCTTCCCATTCAGAGGTAATGAGGACATGACAGGAGTGGGCTCAATGAAGAGTGGGTACATAGAACGACTCAAAGGTAGGAGAACGTGGAAGTTCTATGCGAGGGGGCGGTTTATTTTTGGTGGAAGTGAAGACGACTCAGAGATAATGTGGACATGGTCGTTTCGGAAATTGGTGGATCGACTACCCTTTTTGTCCACTGGGAGTGCGGGTAGTGGATCATGAGGGAGGATCTCTTCCAGAAAGAAAGTTCAGAGGTACAATCATACGTAACTTACTATCTGAAGGAGTGACCGGGATGTAAGTTCAGAGGCACCAACCGGTACATAACTTGGTAATTTAGAATATTGAGGGAGTGAGAGTTCAGCGGCACCAGCGGGTGCATGGCTCGATAATCTGAAATAGGATGGATGAGAGTTCAGTGGTACTAAAGGGTACATGACTTGATGATTTGAAATAGGGTGGATGAGAGTTCAGTGGTACTAAAAGGGTACATGACTCGGTGATCTGGAGAATGATGTTTAAACATAGTATTTCTTCAGGAACTTGCCGTTGACGGGCAACATGAGCAAGTCTCCGTTCTGCTTGGCGAGGCGGTAGGCACCGTTGGAGAACACGGCCTCGATGACAAATGGACCTTCCCATTTTGGCTGGAACTTGCCGGCGGTCTTGTGAGTCATGACCATTGGCCTCCGGACTGCCAGCACAAGATCGCCAACTTAGAATGTTCTGATTTTAACCTTCTTGTTGAAGGCTCCTGAGATGCGTGCTTGGTATAGCTCGATCCTTTGCTGAGCTAGAAGGCGTTTTTCATCTAAGGCCTCCAACTCTTGTAGTCGACGTCGTTAGTTATCATCCGTTGTCAATTGATAGGTAAGGACGACGCGGAGTGACGGGATTTGAGTCTCCAATGGGAGGACCGCCTCACTCCCGTACACCAGGGAGAATGGTGTATTCCCGGTGGCTGTTCGAACTATGGTACGATAAGCCCATAAGCATTCGCCGAGCTTTTCGTTCCAGTCACGTTTGTTGGAGGAGACAAACTTCTTGAGGAGTTTGATGATCGTTTTGTTGAATGCCTCTGCTAACCCGTTTGCTGCAGGGTTGTACGGTATCGAAGCGACATTCTGAATGCGGTGCTTATCGCAGAACCGATAGAATGCGTGGCTTGCAAACTGTGGACCATTGTCATAGATGATCCTTCGGGGTAATCCAAAGCGGTAGATTACGTGATGCTTAAGGAAGCTGATCACGTTTGGAGTCTTGACTTCTGCGAGTGGGACAGCTTCCGCCCATTTGAAGAAGTAATCAGTGATAGCAAGTATGAAGCGATGTCCTCGGAAGGAAGGTGGGGTGATTGGGCCAATAATATCCATTCCCCACGCTTCAAATGGCTAGGATGCCACTGTCGGATGTAGAAACTCCGATGGTTGGTGAATGAAGTCTGCGTGGACTTGGCAAGCTTTGTATTTTCTGGCATAGTCTATCGCATCTGCCACCATCGTGGGCCAGTAGTAGCCCATTCGGCGAAGGCGATCTTGTAGTTTTGGGCCGGGCTGATGGGCCCCGCAGACACCGTCATGAGCTTCTCGTACGGCTTCTTTGGCTTCTACGTTCGACAGGCACCGGAGTAATAATCCGTCATAGGAGCGGCGATACAGCATCTTCGTCTCCGTATCGTAGAAGAATCTGAGAGAACGTCGTCTGATAGAAGTAGCTTCCTTTGGGTTCTCAGGGAGGATGTCGTAGACGACAAAGTCGATGAATGGTTGTCTCCAGTCTGGGGCATCATCGATTGTCTGGGCGGAATAACTTGCCACGAATTGCACATTGTTCTTGGGACAGACCAGTTCGTGGCCTATCACATCCACTGATTGGCGATCATAGTTTGGAACTGCTAGGGAAGCGACAAGACCAGTTAGGGCATCAGCTTCGATGTTTCGGAGTCTGGGGACATGTTCGATAAAGAACCCCTCGAATGACGAGATGATGTCAATTGCTATTTGGTGATAAGGGATCATATCTTCGTGGCGGACATCGTACGAGCCTCGGATCTGATTGACGATTAGTTGGGAATTGCCGTATACTTCAAGGTATTCTACCCCCAGTTCTCTTGCAAGTTGGTGGTTGGTTTTCTCCCGTGAGGTTGACCTGAGCCAAGTACGCATCGGCGTTTTGGAGTGCATCACTGAAAGCTGTGCGAACATCTTTTGAGAGCCTTAGGAGTTCGTATAAGGACAATTTGGCCGGTGTATTGGCCAATTGTGCCAAGATGTCGAAGTTGTAGGGCCTCTCCAGCCCCTGAGGTGTCTCCTTTCGGAAGGATTTGTCGAAGCGAGTCTTCTTCGGCTTAGGCTTGTCGGTCGTCGAAGGCTGAGCCGGTCCCGGAGTATCAGTAGAAGTGGGCGGGTGATCATCAGTCGGGTTCTCAGCCACGGGCTGAGGTTGTGCTCCAGATCGAGTAACAACGGCCGTGACTTCTTCTTCATTTACCGAGACGGTGCGACAGGATCTGACTTTTCCGCTTCTCTTCTTCGTTGGGGGCTGAGTCACCTCGTGGACCAAGTCCGGATGGACCCACATAATTTCTCCTCGCGATGTAGTGAGAGGTACAAGATTGGCAGCTTGATCTCGAGCAGGCGGAAGATTAGCAATTTCCATCGTTGCCAGAGGGATGGGTATAACACCATCTTGAGTCTCTGTTGGCGGGAAGCTGCCGAATTGTACGGATACCATGTTGGCTGCTACGGTTACCTCCTCGAAATCGATGGCTAGAGCGTTCGAATCGATGAGGTTTTGGATGTACCATTTCAGTTGGTAGGAGTCGTGTGTAGCATGGTAGACGTAACGGTGGTAATGGCAGAATTTTGGGTTCTCCAAGTCAGCCGGCCGAGGCTCCCGTCTTGGCGGAGGTAGCTAAATTCTATCTCCTTGTATGAGCATGTCCAAGATAGGCTTGACGTGGCCGTCCTCAAAAGAGTAAGTGATTTGAGGCCATTGTTTGTCCGTTGGTTGTGACTCGGGCTTCTGGGCCGTGTCGGCCACCATAGCCTGCTTGCCTCTGTTGTCCCGATTGTTGGAGGGGTTACCCCCATTGTCGGTGTTGGTGCTGGGATGCTTGCTCTTGTTCTCTCCCTCTGAGATATGCAACCCCAGCTGGCGGGCCTTCTTCAATCGTTCTTCGGCACTTGTAGCACTGATGATAAAAGCCTTCCAGTCCTTAAATTAACTTTCGTCCATCCAGAGACTAATTGTTGGGAGTAGTCTCTTTTGGCAAATTTCAATCAGGGAAGAATCCGGATTGCCAGATGGTAACTTCATTGCGGTTTGGCGAAACCGCTCAATGTAATTCCTCGTCAGCTCTTTCTCTCCTTGGATGACGTCCATGAGGGTAGACATTGTGACGTCCTGTCCTACCTCGTAGAACCTCTCCAAGAACAAGCGTTTGAAGCCAGCGAAGGAGTGGATGCAATTGTCTGGCAGGTTGCGGTACCAGTCGAAGGCGACTCCTTCCAATGCTTCGATGAATAACCGCGTGAGGATAGCGTCATCATGGGACAGATGGTCGGTGGTGACCTCAAAGTAAGTGATATACCGACTTGCTGAGGTCTTGCCATCATAGGGGTTAATATTGAACGGCTTATATCTTGGTGGAAATGGAACATCCTCCATTCAGCAGGATATGGTTGCCGAATTCTGAAGTCTTGAGAGTTTTCTCGGGCGTGGAACATGGCTCGGAGCTCTTGAACTTCTCTCCTTACTTCTCGGGTCTCATCTGTCGCAGTCGGATCCGTTACTTCGGGAGGATTATTGCCCGGGTTCGGTGCCGCCGAATTTGAATCTACGTTGACTAGGGGACCCACACTTGTCTGGCCAGGTGTCACTCCTTGCAGAGTAGGAAGCGCCGCTTTGATCTCGTCTACAGACTTAACCAAGGCGTGTAGTATGGCCTCTAAAGTGTCGATGCATTGGCGATCATTGGAGCCACCTTGATTGTTGTCTGTCATGAATACCGTCCTTACGTGAGGAGTGACGGAAGGGACGGTGGAGGGTGCGCCCTCCGAGTCATACCCATGCATTGAGAAATCATCGGGGTAGGTGAGAATATTCTCTTCGGGTTCGGATTCAGAAGGAACAGTACCCCCAGCTTCGGAGCTTGCTTCATCTTGAAAGTCACGGATGTCCTCGGGGACATCAGCATCTGTTGCACCTGATGGGAGAGTTGTTTCTTCGGGCTCGTCTCCTTGAAACATCAGATTGTTGTGGATGTTCGGAGGAGTGCTACCCCCAGCTCCTTCGACCCTCAGCGGTACGGACGATGAATCTCCCATTGCAGCAGATTTTGTCTTCGAACGGGTGTGTTGGTATACTCAGGTGGAGGGCAACCGTTTAGCCGACAATTTTTTAGCTGTAGTGGTTGATATTTTTGGGCTGGAGATGCTTGTCTTCTTCCCTTTCCCCTCGGCGGGGACTTTCTGCGCGGAATTGCAGGAGGCAATAGGAGGTGCTTCGTCCTCCGAGCTCGGGTGCTGTAATCATTGGAAGACGGACGGCCGATCTTCCGTCACTGCCGCGTTGTTGCAGCAGCAGTTGACGATGATCTGGGTGCAGTGACGTCCATGTGAGGACTCTTTGCACGCCGAGGCCCCTTCTCTTTCCTTGCATTTGTGGGGGACAGCCTCACGCAGGTCAGAGAAACCACTTTGTTTGTTTGTCGCTGGGGACTGGACTTGAGCGGTTCAATACAACTTCCCATCAGAGGCCCGCGTGATAATCAGCGGGACGCCCCGATAGTCAGAGGTTGGGGCAGCTGTCTGGGCTTGATGAGCCCGCGCTGCCCTGGACTTCTTCTTCTTAGCACCTGTGAGTGCATAATAAGAAGAATCCAAGTTGAATACCACAGAGTCTGAAGAATCATCAGGGTTCGGACCGTACGAGAGACGGTCGAAAATTGATCGAGAGGAGCATGGAGCGGATGTCATACGGCTGGGTTTGGAAACCGTGCAGGCTGTCTGCATGCGGTTGTCTTCTGTCGTCGGCTGAGTTCTTGTGCGGCTAGGAGTCACGACCGTGCAGGCTGGCCGCATGCGGTTGGCATCTGTGGCCGTATGGGTTTTCTACAAATGATTGACTTTGATAGCCGCATGAGTCTCATCCATTCGATTGGCAACTGTAGCCCATAAGTCATGCGGCTGACAGATGTGGCCGCATGAGTTTTCTTCATGCGGTTGGCGGATGTAGCCGTATGGGCTTTCTCCCTGTGGCTAATATCCTTCTGCGGCTCGGATCGTGTAGAGTTCCTCTTTGCCCCTGCAAGTCCAGCATCATAGTATTTTCTTCTGCCGGACTTGGGGACAGCAGAGTTGTCTACGGTCTGAAGTGGGGCCGCAGGAGAGTCCTTCTCGCCGTTTTGAGCAACAAAGGGTATCTCATCGAAGACTTGAGGAGGAGCAAATGATTTTGGCCTCCACTCTTTGCGAGCCTTCGTGGTGCGGGTGCACTTCTGGATCGGGCCAGCGCTACCTTCAGAGAGCATCTCTTCGAATGCCTGTTGGTCGAAGCGGACGACCATCTTCTGTTGTGTGGAGCCAAGTTTGGCTGCATCCGATTGCGTCACCAACTCCTCAGCCGTGGAGAAGTTAGTCCCCAGCAGAGTCGCCATCGTGATTGCCATTGATTGTAAAAGTACAGAACAGTTTTATGGGAGGATTGAACTTAGACTCATAATACAAACTCGTTTGTACAAAGAAAGCCTAGGGACGAAAACCTAGGTACAGCAGTCTAAGTACAATTGTTTATTTTAGATTCTGGGGGGTGACGATAGAGGCTCGGGAAGGCGACGGCAGTCCTGCCTTACTCCTTGGACGATCGGTATGCAGTCTTGGCTCGAAGAAGATCTGCTTGGCGTGGACGAAGGGATGCTCTTCTTGCTCTCCTCGTGTTGCTCTCCTGGCTTCTCTCTCTCTGTGGTAATCGAAAAGAGGGGAACTCTCTCTGTATATCTGTCTCTCTTTTTTTTATTCTCTAGTTGCCGGGGGGTTTTTGCAAGGGAATGATGCTGGCTATTTATAGGAGTGGGGTGTGATCGTTAGGGTTTGCTAATGATCATTTGTTTGGAATGTCGGCGCTCCTTCAATCTATCTGAACCCTTGATCCTGATTACAATAAATCTAGGCCATTAATGCGGATAGCACCGTATCTTGTGAGCAATTAATGCTAATTGCTTTAAATCTTCATGATTGATTATGCCAATGTCTGATTGCTCGCCACGTGTCCCATTAGCTTGATAATAAATGATATGCCCTGATCTTAGTAATTATGACGATGATGTCAAATATTCTTGTTAGGATTCGGTTAAATCCTTGATTGATCCGATGCCACGTGTTTTGATTGTGGGTCCTGCCAGAGCCGCATAGGATGGGCAACACTTGAACCGCCGGGAGATACTCTTCGTGAGCTGCATAGGACAATGCTTCATCGAGCCGCAGGAAACGAACTCTCAATAAGCCGCATATGCATAGTCTTTGCGAGCCGCATCAGCTAGCGTTGTATTGATCCGCAGGGACTGAGCTCTTAGTGGGCCGCATATGGCTGATTTCTGCTAGTCATATAGAGTGACTTTTCAGTGAGCCGCATGGAGCTGTTCTCTATTTAAGCCGCATGAGATGTTGCCACGTGGCAACCTAGGATTTCTGACGGATCGGGTCAGAGATCTTCTTCTTTTCTCGAAGAGTCTGTCATTATGGCAGAGCCATTATGACACTTTATGCCAGAGCCGCCACAGTCATCAAATCATGTCAGAGCATTAAATGAGGCCACTATTCAAAGGGCCAGCTGTAGGGAAGGATCACAAGGGGACACGTGGCATCGATCAAGCCGCATATTCCTGCTGATCCACATACACTCTTGAGCCGCATGAGACTGAGAGTCTTCCTTTGAACCGTATAAGACAGCTCCCATATGAGCCGCATGGGCTTCGTATCCGGAGCCGCATGGACTATTATTCTGATATTTTCTATGCTTCTACAGGCACAACCTGGCTTGGCGCACTCTTGATAAGTAACAAGTATACTTGATATGACATATAAAATCTTGATAGTGGCCCATCGAGGCGCACTCCTGACAAGCAATCTTGACAAGTAACAAGTAACCTGACATGACATGATAATCTTGAACGCTGTTGCGACAGCTACCCTGACTTGTTAAGTAACCCTTGTCTTGATACCGTAGTTGATTTTCTTGATTGTGCCTGTATAAGCTACATGTCTCGTCTTGCATCATGTCTAGGACATAAATTCCTAGTTATCACGGTCAGAGTTTCATAATGAATCTGACTAGGTTAATTACTAGATTGATCAAGTAGTTCATATAGAGATATTTTTCCAGTTACAGGCGATCCCATTTTTCTGGCCACATCAGAAGGACTTGTAGCCTACCGACGAATAGGGCACATTTCCAGCTCACTGTCATGTGGGGCACTTCTTGAAAGCATAAGTACTGAAAGTACACCAGTAAGCTTGATAACTCTTATAACTCTAATAAATCTCCTCGCCTAGATAACCTGGATAGCTGCAGGGCCTGTGGCTGCGGGAACATCTCATTGCATCTTGCTAGTAACTAGGCTTGTGATAACCCTAGTTAATTAAAGTATCAAGCCGTACTTTTTGCTTGGCCGTAAATGATGGATGTAGTCCAGTCTAGTCTTGTCAAATCGATGCCAGTCTATGATTATTTTAGCATATGCTTGCTTATGCTTTACTCTTGTCGATAATTGGTTGGAGACTAAGCTCTGTGTAGTTAAAGGGTTACAACTCCGGTCCTTGTTTGGTTTACAGGTTGTAACTTGGCTACCGAAATAGTCCCTTAGTTGTCTTATCGTTTATCACCTTGTTTTGTCTTTATTATCATTTATGTTCCCATGTGCTAATATGCTAGTTTAGTTCTTAAGTGAAGCCTCCCTTGTGGCACTTGCTCTTCTGGGGTCTGACCCAGCTGGTTTTGTATGGCCAGATTTTGGAGTAGGACTTGAGGATCCTCCAGCCTTCCAGCCAGATGGTGACCACTAGGCGCAACCCTGGCCACGAGTGGGTTCTTATTTTGCTCTTCCACTCCCTTGTAAAAATATTCTTTTGAGGCGTTTGGCCGTCGAAAAAGTGTTAGCTCGTTTGCATCTTTACTTACTGTCTGCCTACGGGCTGTAACATGATTGACAAATCCTAGGGTTGATCATGTATGACTGAAACTCTTGTTAGTCCTCATATTTTGTATGACTAGCTTCATAATAATCTGAATATGTAATGTTTTGGATGCCTTACTTTGTATGTCTGATGATCAAACATCTTGTAATATTTACTTACTTGCTTGAGATTGAAACACTAGGCTTGTTTATGACCATAAGAGACTGTTGGCTTATAGATAAACCCTCATGCATCTCGACATCCGTGACCGTATATTGAGGTAGATTATACTATAATGTACGTAGCTGGTTGTGTCTGTCCCCCGCTCTCCAGTATTCTGGTTCTGGGGCGTGACACACAATGCGACTCTCTCGCCTAGGGATAAGATGATTCTCATCCAATATGTGCCCTCCTCCATCCCTATTTATACCCTTGCAGCCTCCTCCCCCCAAGAAAGTTCTTAACTATATTGAAAACCTCTTCGCCAACTTCTTCTAGGGTCACAGCGATGGCACTGACAAGCATCACTGGGCTAGTTGGGACACCATGGCTAAACCTACAGATGAGGGTGGTCTCAAATTTTGCAGGTTGTCCCATGTCGTGGATGTCTATTCCATGAAGCTATGGTGGAAGCTTAGCGGAAGTCACAACCTGTGGACGAGGTTCATGAAGGCTAGATACTTCAAACAGACCCATCTATGTGCCGTTTCCCTGAATTACAAAGCTTCGGCGTCCTGGTGCCGTATCCTGCACATTCGTAATCTGGCTGAACCGTTGATTCGTCTCAACCTTGGATCTGGAGCCTCAGCCATCTTCTTCGAACGGTGGGTCAGTGACGACCTACTCCCTTATCGTCGGGATGGCCCGCTTAACAGCGAGATCAGAGACATGTGGGATCCAGACAGGGAGTGGAATAGGATGAAAGCTCAAGAGTGGATAGGAGATATAGCGGCCGCGACGTTAGCCGTCTCCGGTTTGACGGTCACGCATGTCCCAGACTCGTTGCGGTGGTCCCCTTCGCCCAACGGATGCTTCTTCCTGGCTTCCGCGAGAAGAGAAGTGCGGGGCGACGGAATGGCGTCCCCCATCATCGAACCCTTTTGGCAATCATGCATCCCCAAAAAATGGTCGTTCCTACTCTGGAGAGCGTACTGCAAGAAGCTCGCCACAGATGACACCCTCACCACCATAGGTTATAACAAAGCTTCGGCGTGCCATTGTTGTGTTGAGCGACACTCCGAATCTGTTGAACACATTTTTGCGTCTGGCGACCTGGCTACGCAGATTTGGTATGCTTTTTCCTCCCGTTGTGACTAGCCTCTGGCTGGTGGGGGCTTCAACGATCTTCTTGTCTCATGGGGCAGAGCCTCGCACGGCTACCAGATCGTCGCAGCCGCCATCATGTTGGTTATCTAGAAGAATTGCAACAAATTCAGATACGAGGGCAAGCAATATCCCGCCAACAAACTCTTGAGAGAGGTTATCAGATAGATCTCTAAAGTCGGAAGACACTGCAAGCACGTCGGGGAAGGCTTCTGGAGCTCCCTGACTCACTGATCCTAGCTGGATTCTGTTCTTTTGTATTTTTCTTATTTCCCTCTTACTCTCACTTGTAAAGGCTTCGACATTTTACGCCTTTTTAAATACAAGATTGGAAGGTTTTGGTAATATATATACAGTCATATCCGTCATGGTCGTCGTAATCCAAAGTCGTATCCAAACTTTTGCTGGTACATTGTAAGTCAATAACGAAGTAGAGAAGGATTTTGAGTAAGCTACGTAAGTCATATTACATGTCTTCTTACGTCGCTATATCCGTCCCTAAATGAATATAGTGACAGATTTTGAAGAGCTAGTGGCATTTTGTCATTGATAATATTCTTTTTTGTAGCGTCTTATGCTTGATATCGAAAAAAATGATTGGGGTTTACAAACTTAGATACTTATATTAGGTAGGTAGGATTACTCAGGGGTGAGCGTTGTTCAGTTTTGGATCGAAAATCTCACCGAATAAGTGATTCGGTTCAGTTTCAAAAAAAAATCGATTCGATTTTCGAAATACAAAAAAAAATTATTCGATTTCGGTTTAGGTCATAAACCGAAAACCGAATAAGAATTATATAATTATGTAAATACACTCAATTAAAAAATGTGTATATGTTAAAAACAATAATTCTATGCATGTATTTTAAATTCCAACTTTGATAATATAACAACTAATCCAACTTTGTGTGTAACTTTAAAGTTCATCGAATGTATGTACAAAAATTATAATTTAACCACGATCCCAACTATGGGTCCGACCCATTAATTCCAACATAAAAAACCGAATAAACCGAATTTATTATTTGATTCGTTTCGGTTTCGGTTTTGAATTTTAGAATTTCGGTTTATTCGATTTTGGCTAATTTGGTTCGGTTGAAACCGAATAAACCGAATGCTCACCCCTATGTTACTGGTAGTGGGCTTAATAGGGTTGGATATCGGGCCGGTTACGGAGTAAGCAATTATTATCCAAGATCTGACCCAATACTTGATTGAGTATAAAAATTTAGCCCATTCTGGCCTGTTTCATAATCAGGCCTAGACCTGTTCATATAATTTTTTAGGCCAGCCCATAGGCCTCCATCTGGTTTTACACAATTTTCTTTTGTATGGACACCCCTTCGCTACTTTTGCTTAGTAATTGCTCCAAATATATCATTAGCAAGCAAATTATCACAGGTTCAGCTTTTCAATAGGGAACCTATTTCTCAAAGTATGTCCTGAGAGTTGTTTGGCCAAGATCATAACTTTTGAGTCAGTCATATTGATCTCCAAGAAATTAAGACGATAACTAATGCACATTCGTATGATTATTGATGATCAATTGGCTAAATTAGTGTACTTTACGAGATATTACTTTTGATTTTGGACCAGTAAGAATGGTTTTGGTTTTGTAGTTGCTTCCGAATTGCAAAGGCATAAGCAGCTTCTGGTTTTGCTTCTATAAAATATATCAAAAGTAAATTGACATATGTTAGAATAGATATACGACGCTCTTTGCATTAATTTTTTTAATTATGGGTCGATGTAGGCTAAGATGGGATTTTATCTCGATCCAGGAAAGGATAATGCCATGTATGGATTTTGAGTTCAACCCATAACCAGGGCCAGTCTTGGCCAGGACAGCCGGGACGACCGTTCATTGCCCACTGATGATGAGTGTCCCAAAAAATTAGTCTATAAATATATTAATAATCTTGCATCTAAAATATATATTATAAAATAAAGAGACGTGGAGATAGAAAAATGGCGAAGATTATTTCTTCGTTCACTTGTCTCAATCAACTTGATAGAGCCCCTTATATAGGCTTACAATGGAGGCTAATATTATGATGACAATTAAAAGAAGAAATGTCAAAAGACATAGATTAACACAGATTATAGATAACCAAAAGGCATAGGTTATGGACACCATATAATTATAGTGATCTATCCATATTACAACACACCTCCTTAGATATTCACCATCAATTAGTTTGTTGTGTATGCGCATTTGTTGCCTCGTTAGAACCATAGTAAGAAAAATCCAGTGGAAAAAAAAAATCATAGTAAAAAAAAAAGAGTACAACGCGCAAAACTTAAAAATATTATTCATGATTCATACTCCCTCTCGATATATTGGATCTGCAACAGCAAGTTTGTCTGATGATAAAGTTATCGCATGCCGATTTCATGTACCAATTTCTAAAATATGGATTTTGGTAGTGTCTTGGTGAACAAATCGGCTAAGTTTTTTATTTGATCTTACTTGTTCGATCACTTTCATCCATTATAGCTCATGTGCATAAAATAATTTTGGTGAAAGTTGCTTATTTGATCTCCTTTGATGAATCCCTTTCAGACTTGAGCAATGCAAGCCGTCTTGTCAAAGAATATTATTATAGGCTTATTTGTAACTGTGGTTAGCTGACAGTTTACTCGTATATGATGAATGATCGATCGCAACCACGCACTTTTTCTTGTTGCTTCTTGTAATGCAATTAATTCTGCATGGTTAGAGAAAGTTGCTACTGAACCTTGCATTATTGATCGCCAAGATATAGTTACATTGTTATTAATAAACACATAACCTGTTTGGGAGCAACCCTTATGAGGGTCAAAAAGATATTTGAATCTACACAACCAACTAGACAAGAATTGTCAGTAGAATCACATGAATAAAATAATCTCTCATGTCAGTTGTTCCATGAAAATATCTCAGTATGTGTTTAACTCCATTTCAATGTCTAAGTGTAGGTGCAGAACTATATCTAGATAATAAATTAACAGACAATGCAATATCTGGTCTTGTGCATTGGTTAGATATAGTAGTGCTCAATAGCACTTAAATACGGTATTTCAAGACCAGGAACTTTTTCATCTTCTCCCTTTGGTCGGAATAGATCGTTATCCAAATCCAACCTGTGTACAACCATAGGTGTCCTTAGTGGATGTGCTATGTCCATTCTGAATCGTTTCAAAATTCTTTCAATATATCGAGATTATATAATATTCTACTGAAATTTCGTTCTATTTGCAAACCGAGACCAAGCTTTGCCTTTTCCAAGTCTTTAATTTTAAATTCATTCTTCAAATAGTTTACAATTTTCTGCAATTATGCAGGAGACCTGATCAGATTTATATCATCCACATATACTGCTGCTATAGAGAATCCATTCTCGAATATCTTAATGAAGACACATGGACAAATTTGACTATTTTGTATCCTTCCATATTCAAATATATACTAAGACGATTATACCACATTTTTTAGGATTGTTTCAACCCATATAATGATGTCTAAGTTTAATTGAACATATGTCCTTTGACTTAGTCTCTAGCATTGTAAATCCTTTTGAAATTTTCATATAGATGTCAGTATCTAAGTCTCCATACAAATATGCAGTTACAACATCCAAAAATCTCATATCAAGATTTTTAGAAACTGTGAGACTGAAAAAGTAATGACATCGAAAACTAGAGACTATGTCTCAACATAGTCAATTTCAAGTCTTTGAGAGTAACCTTGTGCTACAAGTCGGACTTTGTATCTTTCAACTTTGTTCCTCTCATTTTGTTTTCTCACGAAACATCCATTTGAAACCAACATAGTTTATGCCCTTTGGTGTTTTCAATATAGGTCCAAACACATCACATTTTTCTAAAAAATTTAATTCTGCTTGAATAGTATCTTTTCATATTGGCCAATCTTTTCTTTGTCGACGATATTCATTTATACTACGTGCACTACAACAAAAAGTCCTATTAATAACGCTCGATAAGACGTATTGATGACGCCTGATACCTAAGCGTTATCAAAGTTCGAAATACCTTTTTTCTATGACGGTTTGGACTAATTCTGGACTTTTTATAACGTTTGTAAAACAAAACGTTATTAATAGTTTAGAGCGGTGGCAAACTTGTAATTAATAAACTTCCAACAAAACTCTTCACACCCGATATTTTTCAGAGCTTCCCTCCTCTCCCTCTTCCCTCCTCTCCCCTAAAATTTTCCAAAGCCCTTTCAGTTTCTTGCTCATTTCCATCTCCCTGGACCCTAAAATTTTCCTAAACTCTAATCTTCTCCTTCTCCTCCTTCTTTCAACCTCCTACAAACCCTAACCTTAGCCCCAACGCCCCTTCCCACAACCTCCTACAAACCCTAACCCTGGCCCCGAAGAAGAAGGACCGGTTGACCATGCCGTCGAGGGGGACGATGGTGCCCCTCGTGTCGGGCACGACATCGTACTCGTGGTGGCGACGACGAGTCCACCGCAGCTCAGCCGGGTCACCTGAACGAGAAGCAGCGGGCAGTCGAGCACCCCTCCGGATTCCTCCACGCCGTGGACCAGCTCTTTGAGGCACGGGAACGGGGGGTGCAGATGATCGTCGTCCCCGAGCTGGTCGAGATGGACGTCGGCGTCGGCCTCGACGAAGAGGACGCCCTCGCCGGTGCATCGATCAGATTGCACGCTTGTATCAGTTTGCACGCTGGAAGGCAAGCTGAGGTAAACCCTGCTGCAGTTTGACATTTTTATTCGAATAAAGTTTTGGTGAAGTGTGTTTGTCTGTGTGTGTGGCGTTTACTGCCTAATTATAAAGACATTTGCGTCAGATCTCCAGGTTTAGTATTTTAATATGTTTGTGTTCTTCATATCTTGAAAACACAGAAAGCATGAAAGACATTTGCATCAGATCTCCAGGTTTGGTATTAATATGTTTGTGTTCTTCATGTCTTGAAAACACACAAAGCATGAGCAAGAAAGAAATTTTAGAACTAAAGAATTGTAATAGTGATAACTACTGCATTGAAAATTAATCTGGTAACTTTCATGCAGTTGCTGAATGAACTACTATGTGAATTGCCACCAGAACACCCTTTATCAAATGTGAGTCCTTTGCGTGAGCTTCTTGGGCACACTCCACTTCAGGTATGCTTGTAATATATCAATACTTGTCTCTGAACTTTATTAAAGGGTTTTATCTCTGACCAATTTGGCTGATTGGGTTATGCAGTTGAATTTACTGGTTGTCTTAACATGAAGCACAATATGAAGTGCACATGCTATACTTATATATGAGCTTCTCAATATTGTTTAAGTACTTCTGTCAGGATTTAATATTTTTGTGCATCAAAAAGGATTGCTTTGAATGTGTCCCTTTTAGTTCATCTATTATTTGAAAAAATGGTGAGAATGTTGTAAGGTAGCGTTTGTAATTGTTGTTTTGCATAGGCTCGAATGTGGCATATATGTGCAAATGAATATCCAGGAACTAGATTAGATTCAGAAATGTGTATATATAAGGAGGTCAGCCAGTTGCACCATTTAGGAACAATGTTATGGAGAAAAGATTAGGAGATGGGAGAGACCTGCATTCACATGGTTGGATGTGAGGGAATTTAGGGGGAAAAACGTTGGCCGCGATACCATAGACTCTCTTAGTAGCGATGATGATTTGCATAAAAAAAAGTCCATAATGTGGGCCATATATTGTTACGATCGGTTTCTATATTCTGATTGGTTTTGAGGGAATGTTTGATTACCTGAAAGTGGCATGGAAACTAGGAAAGTAGTAGAAAGTCCTAGTTTCCATTTGATGTGTTGTTTGTAGGACCAAGTGTCGAAACTTTCTGTCGCATCAGCATAAATGGAAACTATAGGCTCGTATAGTTTCCATCCCAAATGGTGAAAACTCGAGAAACTAACGGGGACAACATTTATTTATTTATTTATTATTTGCTTAAGTGGTCCAAACTAATAAATGTTGTCCACATTTATGTTATTTTAAATTTTTAATAGGGATATGTCATCGTAATAAACCTACTTTCTAGAAACTCAAAAGAAACTAAGTTTCCAACTTTCAAATAGTTTTCGGCTACCAAACAGGCCCGCAGAGAGAGGTAGCATGTTCAGTTGTACTTGTGAGATATGATCAATGCATCAGCTCCAATACTTTATTTTGTAGATCCTCATAACCCCCAAGTCCCAACCAACCCACCTACTCACCTTGCATAAATTATTTTCATATTAAAGCTCTTACTTTTTGGATATTTATCATTCTATTAATTTCATAGATAAAGTGCATCAAGCGTTGGAGAGGGCAAATTGGGCATTCTTTGGAGTTCTTTGACTTTCCAGATGAAAGTAAGTATTTATTATTATTGTTATTTATGTTTCCCTGTCTTGAGTTCTTATGAGGTGTATAACAAACTTGTTTCCAGAGAGTTGGCTGAGGCAATTCTTTCTTCCCAGAATTTTATTGAAATTTGAAGTGATTGTTGGGTGGGAGATAGCCCGACCCCACATAACACAGCCCCACATTACACGGGAGAGTAGATGGTCCGTCGTCCTACAAGCGTGAGCACTTGTAGGGAAATGACCACACCTCTGCTAAACACAATCACTCCTCACTCAACATGAAGAAACGATTCGGAGTTGGTTTTCGGCTGAGGCAATTCAATTCTGCAAAATGATATTAACTATCATAGAAACTATTTAGGTAATGAATGAAGGACCTGGACATATTCTTATGCATAAAATTCCAGAAAACCTGGAAAAACAACTGCAATGGTGCAATGAGGCACCCTTTTATACTCTTGGACCACTAACAACCGATATTGTTCTTTGTTTCTATGTTTTTTTCATTTGATGTTATTATTGGTTTTTTGGTAGGACAATATGTTTAACTTGATCTGGAGAAGGATGAGCTCCTTTATCAAATTCATACTTTCCATAAGAAAGTTTCATGTTTGTCATCATCTCTCATTGCAAGGGAAAAGGAAACTTTAAGGAGCTTGATAAAGCAAAGGTCAAGTTGAGATATACAGACTCCAAGCTAGAAATTTCACGCAAGAAAAAGTTAAAACATAAGGTTAGTCAATTCTAGTTATATGAAGATTGTTTTTGGCCATATGCTCTCTTTACATCTTGTTCCTCCATGCAAACTTGCAATTGTGACAAGTCCTCTTCTCCTTTTAAAATTTGAAAAATGTGTACAAGTCCTTCGTTTCTTGCAATTTTCACATTACATTACAAAGTATATTGAACCTTGTTTTATCTTTTTTTGGGTTTTGCTACATGTTCTATGGACAGTTTTGATGTGGCCAAGTTTTGATGTGGACAATTTTGGTAGTTGTAAATGTATATATGTATTTGGATATTCTATTTTGAGAATGTAATGAAGATGTTGATATGTACTCTATTTTGAGAAATGTAATAAAGATGGTGATATATAATATTAAGTTTTTGGAATGTAATATATAATGTGCAGTATAGAGCGTTAAAAATATGCTAATTTGAATAGTATAAAGTGTTATAAATGTGCTGCATTGAGCTTATACAGATTATCTATTCATAACGCTTTCAAAATGTCCTGAATTGTGCACTATATATTAAATATTCATAACGCTTTTATAGAAACTATTCATGACGGTTTTTTTATAACGATTTTAAAAAATATTTATAACACCCGTTTTCATAACGGTTGCTTTGAAAGAAAAAAAGCGTCATGGTTCGTCATTAATGATGCTTTTTAGCCGTCATTAAAAGGGTTTTTTGTTGTAGTGGTGGTTCATTTTCACAGGCATCATTGTCCTTTGATATTTCAGTAGCTACTGCATAGCTAAATATGTCATCGATGACAAGTGCTTTTCTATTCCACAATTTACCTGAACATGCATGGAATATCGAGATCTCTTCATTTCAGGTACTTGTGCCTCTCTAAAGGTATCCATAGGAATTTCAGTAAATTTGGAAACATGCATATCTTCATTGTTTATTTTTGGAGCTCCAGCCATTATTGGACTTTTATCAAGACAAGATGTTTCATTAGCTCTCCTCTTTTTAGGAGCACTATCTTTGGAACCTATAGGCCTACCATGCTTTTGATGTATAGTAGTAAGTTTATTTGCCGCCTTGTTTGGATTTTGTTGAATTGGAACAATAATTTTGGCTGGCATATTCATAGCTGTCAAATGTGATCTAGTTACCTTTGCGGCATCATTAAATGTATCAGGTAATTGATTTGTACTTTCTTGCATATAGATCATTCTCCTTATCTCATAATCACATTGTGGAGTTCTTGGATCTTGATGAGATAGAGTAGGCATATTCCATGTCAACTCACGACATTCATTAGCAATGGTTTGTGCTATATGAATAATTTGTTGCTTACCTCCCCCTAACGGCTGGAAGACTCTCATCAAATAGGCAATCACCAAATCTTGTAGTAAAAATATCACCAGTCATTGGTTTCAAATACCTTATTATGGAAGAAGACTTAAAACTAATATATATTTCCAAACGTCATTGGGGACACATCTTAGTTCTTTTGGGAGATGGAACTGAGACATATAGTGCACATCCAAACTTTCTCAAATATGAAATATTTGGTTGTTTGCCACTAACAAGTTGTATATTTAAAAAAAAATATGTCACGCCCCGCTTCCAGAATTATGACGAGCCGGGTACGTAACATCATCCCCAGGCTACGCGACATACGAATACTCTAGTACCCATATTCGCGATTGCCGCCCGTAAGGTTCGTGCATAGGTAAAAGCAGGTCATAACTTACATAAATTCAAGTAAGCGATAATCTAAAACTAAGACATTCTAACTAATTGAACATGAACATAACTATTTCTACCCAGTACACATTTTGAACCCAACTATAAATAATACAATTATACCTTAAACAAGTAGAGAAAAAGAATTCTTGTTCTAACTTGAACGTCTTCAATGGTATCATCACGTCCTTGATCTCCAGTTGTCCTTCAGTACCTGATAGCGGCTTCCCTTGGTACACTACTACAAAACCCAGTGAACTATACTAGGTAGTTTAGAAATGACAAGCAAGTCCTCGACCAAAAACGGTTATGGAAAATATAATAAGGAATAAAACGTAAAGATTTTCTATCAAGTGGATAGGAATATGCAATTTATATTGTTATAGTTCCATTCATTTAAGTAGTATAAACGTCCTTTTGGCTTTATTTAAAATGGGGCAAATTTTCTTCTAGAATGAGATAAAATTAAAGGACTAAACCATCTACCCGATGTTACTGTCGATGTGGATGTAAAAATTTCTGAACTTCCCTTGAGCTTATCATAAATTTTGCCTCCCTTGGACAAAATTGAAATTGCCTCCCTTGAGCTTACCCTAAAATACAATTCAATTTGGAGAACAATCCCTGAATATTCATAAAATAGTTTCCCATCAACAATCCCGTTAACCTGGGATCAGGCTGTGAATTTGGCGGCATGGTGCTTAGTATCCGGCCTGGAGTCTCCCTTGGGCTTAACAATCACCTATTCGATGTTACTGTCAAAATAAATATAATAATCTGGAGCCTCCCTTGGGCTTAATTTGCCTCCCTTTAGCAAACAAAAACAAGAGCCTCTCTTGGGCTTAGTTTGCCTCCCTTGAGCAAACAAAAATACGTGAGCTAAGCCTCACAAACTCGATTCGCATGGCCCTACGAACGAGTAAAAAATTTTACTGATCAGCTTTTTAATTTAATTATGCTATAGGACTATTTATGGATATCCAGGTTGTTCTCTCCCGCTCGAATGCTTCCTAGCTTTTTCTAAGTATCTTTCCTAAATGACTTTAGATCTTAGGGAATAACCCGATTTTTCTAAAAATCGAAAATTTGACTCTTGAATTTTCCAAAAATTTCGGCAGAGTCTCCTTTGTATTTTGAGACTCCGAAAATTTACAAGAGACACAATATATCATATAATTAAAAAAAGTCCGAGTTCGCCGACCCCTTCGGTGGAGCAACTCTTAACACCGGAACCACGCTAGTATATGTATCGGGTTCTCCGACCCCTTCGGTGGAGCAACTCTCAACACCGGAACACACGCAGTTGAATATATGCACAACATAATTCAAAGGAAAAAAAACTTTGCTTCTTACCTCGGCTATTTATACCTTAGCAGACTAACAGTTCCATATTCACAATATTTGCTGCACAATTTTAGACTAAGCAGTGATGTTAGGAAGCACAATAATACATAAATAAACTAAATCACGAAGAATGATACATCAATTTAGATAGTTATAACCTATAACGAAATTATTCAACCGATTTGTAAGGTATTGATCATTCAATATACTTGGTTCCAAATTTTTCTACTATAGTATTCTATTTTTGATACTTACTGAGAATGCAAGAAATTCCTTAGGTAAGTCATTTTTGTTGGAGTGGGTGGGGTTCCCAACCTATGTGGAGAAGACCCCGGAGTACGACGAGCGCCGTCCGATGTCGGAGAAGCTCGGGAAGTCAGAGTTGCTGCTGCTGCTTCTCCATGGGAGGTTCTGGAACAGGGGATCCGAGTTCGGGCCGAACTCGGTCCCATGGCGAGTTCGGGCCGAACTCGGTCTGGCTCCTCCAGAATGTTGGCGTGAGGTTCTGTTTGCTCGACACAGAGTTCTGGCCGAACTCTGTGTCGTCGGGGGCTGAAGCGGATTTCAGGATGAGTTTTCATCATTGGATCTAATCCAACGGTTCAGGTTTGCTGCGGGATTAGGGAGTTATATTAGGATTTCCCAACCCTAATTCAAAGTGCAACGCATTGGACAACACAAGTTTGAGAGAGGAAGGAGGCAAGAGTGCCATTACAACTTCGGAGAAGAAGACGGAGGATTGAAGGTCGCTATTCGAAGGAGATCGTGTTCGGGTAATCTCTACTCGTCGTTTTCACTCTTCGTAGCCTTGTAATCATTGTTCTTATCTCTGAGTGTTGTGGGGATCCGATTTGGATCGGGAGGAGTTTGTAGAGGGTGTAATTCTTCTATTCCATTAGTGGAGGCTTCTCAGGGTTGGACTCCGATCGTCCCGTGGTTTTTTTCTACAAGGGTTTCCACGTCAAAAATTCTTTGTGTCTGCGTGGATTGTTTTTGTGTGCTTGTTTTTGGGTTCGTACATTGTATTGCTCGGTCCTCTCGCAGGTACTCTCCGGTTTGGGGAAAGGTTTCCGCGTTTCTTTCCCAACATAGTGGTATCAGAGCTTTGGGTTCAAAGGGTGTCAGGAGTTGACAGAGGAACCAGAGAGGAGAGATGGACGCGAAGTCGGTGCGCATGGTGAACCTTAGTGGCACAAACTATCATTATTGGCGGAGCAAGATGAAAGATTTGCTATTTGTCAAGAAGCTACATCTACCCGTGTTTGCATCCGAGAGGCCCAGTGATAAATCCGAGGAGGACTGGACATTCGAGCAAATACAGGTGTGTGGGTACATAAGGCAGTTTGTTGATGAGAATGTGTACAATCACGTTGCCAATATTGAGCACGCGAAGACGTTGTAGGATAAGCTGGAATCTTTGTATGCGAAGAAGACCGAGGTAAACAAGTTGTTCCTGATCCAAACGATGATGGGTCTGCGGTACAAGGATGGGGCGTCTATTTCGGATCACTTGAGTGAGTTCCAGGGCGTGGTTGACCAGCTATCTTCTATGGGAGTCAAGTTCGACGACGAAGTTCAGGGACTATGGCTGCTGTGTACTTTGCCAGACTCGTGGAAGACTGTACGAGTATCTATGATCGCTTCTGCTCCAGAGGGCGTGGTCAGTCTGGAGTTTGCCAAGAGCGGGGTGCTGAATGAAGAGATGCGGAGACGTTCTCAGGGCACTTCGTCCACATCCCACCACTCAGAGGCATTGGTTTCAGAGAGCCGCGGAAGGGGCAAAAGCAGGGGTCCAGGTGGTGGCAGAGACAAGAGCCGGGGGAAGTCCAAAGGTCGGTACGAGGACTCAGAGTGTTACCATTGCGGTAAGAAGGGCCATATCAAGCGGAATTGTTTCGCTTGGAAGAGAGAGAAGAAGGGCAACAAGGGGAAGCAAGAAGAGAACACTACAGCGGCAGCCTCGGTGCATGGAGGCGATATGATCGTCGTAGGTGATGAGGTCATTACCAACCTCGCCTACCATGAAAATTCTTGGCTGGTAGACTCAGGGGCTTCAGCACATATATCTCACAATAGGGCACTGTTTGCCACTTACACTACAGGCGACTGTGGAGTGTTGAAGATGGGCAACGGAGATGTGTCGAAGGCGGTTGCCATTGGAGATATGCATTTGAGAACGAAGACGGGTGCGGTTCTTGTTCTCAAGGATGTTCGTCATGTCCCTGATATCCGTTTCAACCTGGTGTCAGTTGGAAGGTTGGATGACGAGGGATTCTTCAGTCTCTTCGGGAACAGTCAGTGGAAGCTTTCCAGAGGTTCGATGGTGATTGCCAGAGGAAGCAAGAAGTCCGATCTCTACTATATGGAGGGGAGCGCAGAGGGGGCACAGGAGGTGAACGCAGTCAGTGATGCGTCTACCGAGTTGTGGCACAGGCGGCTCGGCCATATCAGCGAGAAGGGAATGAGCTACTTGGTGAACAGAAAAGTGATTCCGGGACTCAAGTCTACAAAGTTGGAGAAGTGCATGCACTGTTTAGCTGGAAAGTAAAATAGGGTGTCTTTCCAAAGTCACCCATGTTCGAGGAAGCCGGCGTTGCTCGAGTTGATTCACTCGGATGTCTGCGGTCCTATGAAGGTAAAATCTCTTGGTGGTGCTTCTTACTTTATGACTTTTATTGATGACTGTTCCAGGAAGGTTTGGGTCTATGCCTTAAAGACCAAGGATCAGGTGCTGCCTACTTTCAAGGAGTTTCAGGCCTCTGTTGAAAGGGAGACGGGCAAGAAGTTGTTGTGTGTTCGGTCCGACAATGGCAGCGAATACATCGATCCCTTTGATGCGTATTGCAGAGAGCAAGGGATACGACACCAGAAGACTCCGCCAAAGACACCTCAACTCAATGGTGTAGCGGAGCGCATGAACAGGTCACTGATGGAGAGGGTGCGGTGTTTGCTGTCAGAAGCAAACTTGCCGGGCAGTTATTGGGGTGAGGCTCTTCTCACAGCTGCTTATATTATTAATTTGTCTCCTAGTGCTCCTTTGCAGGGTGATGTGCCTGACAAAGTATGGTACGGCAAAGAGCCGTCATACAGTCACCTGCGGGCGTTTGGTTGTAAAGCCTTCGTGCATGTACCGAAGGACGAGAGGACCAAACTTGAGCCGAAGACGAGGCGATGCATCTTTGTCGGCTATGGTCGGGATGAGTTTGGCTATAGACTCTACGACCCAGTGGAAGGAAAGCTCTACAGAAGCAGGGATGTGGTGTTCGTCGAGGATCAGACCATGACCAACACTCAGGATTCCGAGACGCCTTCTGAGGCTGAGGAATTGCCTGAGTTAGAGTCATTTTGCTTCGAGCAGTTTTCAGAGGACATCGCAGAGGATCCAGTTATGGGAGAGCCGGTACATGGAGTTGCTCCCAACCTTGATCATCAGCCTGCTGATGGTGATCAGGGTGTCCCTCAGGAGGATGAGCATGCCGGAGAGGTAGTTCCTGAAGGGGAGGAGGCTGTCGGTATACAGCCAGCACCCGTGGCTCCACTGAGAAGGAGTGACAGGGATCGTCGACAATCTATGAGATACTCACCGGATGAGTATGTACTATTGACTGACGGGGGGGGAGCCCGAAAGTTTTGCAGAGGCTATGGAAGACGAACACATGCAGGAGTGGATGGTGGCTATACAGGAGGAGATGAGTTCCTTGCACACCAATTCCACTTATGATCTGGTACGGTTGCCAAAGGGCAAGAAGGCTTTGAAGAATCGATGGGTGTTCAGAGTGAAGCAGACGAAAGATGCTACTCGCCCTCGATACAAAGCGAGGCTGGTAGTCAAAGGCTACGGTCAGCGGAAAGGCGTGGATTATGATGAGATCTTTTCGCCTGTCGTCAAGCATTCGTCTATTCGGGTGGTGCTAGCATTAGCAGCCAGTTTCGACTTGGAGGTCGAGCAGATGGACGTGAAGACGGCATTCCTCTACGGTGATCTTGAGGAGGAGTTGTACATGGAGCAGCCAGAGGGATTCTGTGAGAAGGGCAAGTCACATTTGGTCTGCCGGTTGAGGAAGAGCTTGTATGGTCTGAAGCAGGCTCCGAGGCAGTGGTACAGGAAGTTCGAGTCATTTATGGGGGAGCATGGTTATGCACGGACGACGTCGGATCATTGTGCATTTGTGAGGTATTTTGTCGATGATGATTTCATCATTTTGTTGCTCTATGTTGATGATATGCTATTAGTGGGTCGGAATGCCACTAGGATAGCGGAGTTGAAGCGCCAACTGGGCGCGGCCTTCTCTATGAAGGATTTGGGCACAGCGAAGACTATTCTTGGGATGGAGATCAGCCGAGAGAGAGAGTCCAAGCTGCTACACTTGTCCCAAACGAAGTACATTCATCGGGTACTTCAGCGTTTCGGGATGGACGGGTCGAAGAAAGTGAGTTCCCCCCTTGCGGCTCACTTTAAGCTCACTGAGGAACAGTGTCCATCTACCGAAGACGAAAAGGAAGATATGGAGCGGGTTCCATATGCCTCAGCTGTGGGAAGCCTGATGTATGCTATGGTGTGTACGAGGCCAGATATTGCTCATGCAGTTGGTACGGTTAGCAGGTATCTTTCAAATCCTGGAAGGGTACATTGGAGTGCGGTCAAGTGGATTCTACGTTATCTTCAGGGCACTGCTGGTTGGAGACTTTCCTTTGGTGGTGACGAGCCAAAGCTGGTTGGGTATACCGACGCTGATATGGCTGGAGATGTAGACACGAGGCGATCGACTTCGGGCTACGTGATGATGTTTGCAGGAGGAGCAGTATCGTGGCAGTCGTGGTTGCAGAAGTGTGTTGCCTTGTCGACGACAGAGGCAGAGTACATTGCGGCGATGGAGGCTTGCAAGGAGCTGTTGTGGATGAAGAAGCTGCTGCAGGAAATGGGACTGAAGCAAGAGCAGTATACTTTGCTTTGCGACAGTCAGAGTGCTATCCACCTTGTGAAGAATCAGACGTTTCATAGCTGGTCCAAGCACATCGAGACCCGGTATCATTGGATACGGGATGTGGTTGAGAAGAAGGACGCGGAGCTTGAGAAGGTGCATACAGATGACAACGGAGCTGATATGTTCACGAAGATTCTACCAAGGGGGAAGTTTGAGTACTGCAGGCAGGTCGTCGGGATGACGACATCCTTTCCATAGTTGTGAAGGGGAAGATTTGTTGGAGTGGGTGGGGTTCCTAACCTATGTGGAGAAGACCCCGGAGTGCGACGAGCGCCGTCCGATGTCGGAGAAGCTCGGGAAGTCAGAGTTGCTGCTGCTGCTGCTCCATGGGAGGTTCTGGAACAGGGGATCCGAGTTCGGGCCGAACTCGGTCCCATGGCGAGTTCGGGCCGAACTCGGTCTGGCTCCTCCAGAATGTTGGCGTGAGGTTCTGTTTGCTCGACACAGAGTTCTGGCCGAACTCTGTGTCGTCGGGGGCTGAAGCGGATTTCAGGATGAGTTTTCATCATTGGATCTAATCCAACGGTTCAGGTTTGCTGCGGGATTAGGGAGTTATATTGGGATTTCCCAACCCTAATTCAAAGTGCAACGCATTGGACAACACAAGTTTGAGAGAGGAAGGAGGCAAGAGTGCCATTACAACTTCGGAGAAGAAAACGGAGGATTGAAGGTCGCTATTCGAAGGAGATCGTGTTCGGGTAATCTCTACTCGTCGTTCTCGCTCTTCGTAGCCTTGTAATCATTGTTCTTATCTCTGAGTGTTGTGGGGATCCGATTTGGATCGGGAGGAGTTTGTAGAGGGTGTAATTCTTCTATTCCATTAGTGGAGGCTTCTCAGGGTTGGACTCCGATCGTCCCGTGGTTTTTTCCCGCAAGGGTTTCCACGTCAAAAATTCTCTGTGTCTGCGTGGATTGTTTTTGTGTGCTTGTTTTTGGGTTCGTGCGTTGTATTGCTCGGTCCTCTCGCAGGTACTCTCCGGTTTGGGGAAAGGTTTCCGCGTTTCTTTCCCAACAATTTTTTCATCAATAGTAAGTCTCAGGTATGGATCGCCCTATTTATTTATTACTAGGATACACACTATTTTATAAGAATTTCCTTAAGTGTACTCTATTCACTCTCAGTTCTTCCAACTCATTCGTCCACGACGAGGCAAGTTGTTAACCTAAGAATTTCCTATGTTGAACTTTGGTAAAAAAAAAAAATTCTTGATGGTTATTAAGATGTGACCTACCTAGTATAGGGTATAGGGATTATACCATAGTCTAGTTAAGTCACCATTCTAGTATCCAAGGATAACTTCAACCCTAATTTCAAGAATGGTATCATAGATATCTTCGGCTCTATAGAAGCTAATTCATACTAGACTTATAGGAAGGGTTAATATATCCATATCACTTAATGACTGACACTGATGGGTATAGATCGATACTGATCCATTGTCCTTATCAACTCCCAAAATGCACTCGTCCTAAATTATTGTCAAAAATAAACTTGGTATTCCTTCTAAATTTTCGTGCTTAACCGACATTCTCGATTTTCGCTATTACGCCAATCTAGAGCTTCTCGTTAGTTTTCCTAAATCACATAGGTCCTAACTCTATCGATTCTAGTACCAGTAGGTGAATTCGATATTGATACACATATAAAACTGGGCCTATTCCTTTCTGATATTATAGGATATGCATCAAACATGCAAATTTAAAATTTTCCTACACCTATGAGTACACACATCATTCAAATATATATTTATCTAAACTATATAAATGCACATACACCCGTATCAATATGTCTGAACTGTATCCGATTCGTGTGTCTATGCTACAACCCCTAATTAACTGTGTCCACGTGTCCGAATCATATCCGATTCGTGTGTCCATGATACTACTCCGTGACATCTATATAATTCAACACTGATACATAGTAAACATCATTTAATTCGAATTGATCATAGCAACTTGACAAAATTGAACAAATTGAAGTAGGAAAGAGGAAGAGGACTTGCCTTGGAAGGATGATAACCTAGATTTTGTCTTCCCAACTTCTCCTAGCATAATACCCAAAACAAAATTTGTGTCAAATATATACGTATTCACATATTTGTATAAACCCAATTCCTTAACCAAAATTTGAAATTGAAAGGAAATGAAAGAAATAGGAAAATTACCTAAGGTTTTTGGGTTGTGGAAGAGGAGAGGAAGAAGATGCCGGAGATGGTGTTGGAGGGTGGCGCGTGGAGGTTGGCCGGCCGGAGGGGAACCTGCCGACGGTGAGGGGGCCGGTCGGCCGGCCCGTCGGAGGTTGCAGCAACAGCAGCAGTTGAAGCAGCAGTAGCAGTAGTATGGGAAGGGAAGGAAGAGAAGAGGAAGAGTGGAGGAGAGAGATGGAGAGGAATAGGGGGATGAGAGTGAGAGAGGAAGAGATATAGAAAGGGAGAGAGGGAGAGAGAGAGTTCGAGAGAGAGAAAGAGAGTTCGAAAGAGAGAGAGAGATGAGCTGTGAGAGGGGGAGAGAGATCGAGAGGGCGAGAGAGGGTTCGAGAGAGGGAGAGAGGGTACGGGTGAGGGCTGCCCCTCTCTCTTTCTCTAAATATATATATTATTATTTTTTTCCTGTTTTTTTGTTCTTAGGGTTTAAAAATGAAAATCTCTAAAAATAAGAATGAAAATATTATTATTATTATATCAATTATTGTTTATATCAAAAAAAAATTAGAGCAAAATATTTAATTAGATGGAAATATAATAAAATATTAATACATTAATTATTGAAAAGCAGCTATGACAAAATATGATTGACAATAGATCTAAATTTAATTAGAGATGCAACATGTAAAATATCATGTCCCAAATCTCAATTTTTAAACTAGATTACACTAGTAGAGGTATAACTATTAGTTGAAGATGTTTAATAAGTGACTCAGCTAACCCATTTTGTGTGTGCATATGGAGAACATGATGCTCTATCTCAATCACTAATTATGTATAACAATCATCAAAAACTTGTGAGATGAATTCTGTGGCATTATCAAGACTAATTAATTTAATCATGTTTTCCAAAAACTGAGATCTAAATTTAATTATTTTTGACCAAACGATGTGAAAATGCAAGATTTTTAGTAGACAAAGAAAAACATATGACCACGTAGTAGATGTATTTATGAACACCATAAAATATCTAAAAGGACCACTAGCAAGGTGAATATGATCACAAATGTTTCTTTGTATTCTTTATAAGAAAGTATAACTTTTAGAAAGATGGTCTAGTTATAAACTTCTTTTGTAAACAATGAACACATAGGTAATTCTTTAGTAAACCAATATCGTAATTTTTCAATAAATGTCCATAAAATTTGTCAATGATCCCAAACGGTCATGCCAAATGGCACATAAGATAGAATAGTCGGCCTTAAATTTTGCCACATTCATATGGGAGACAATTATACCAATGGTGGTGTAATAAAAACCCACCGAAAGACAAGAGAAATTTTCTAATGTGAGATTTTTTCCAACATTAGATGTGATACATAATATTTTTTTTTGTTATCATTTTGAGTTTCAATATGGTACACATTTTGCGTACAGCCCTTGAAACTTCATAAAAAAACTTTTGAAACCGCTTGAATGTAACAATTATGTAAATAGGTTTGAGTACCATTAGGTAACATGATGTGTGCTCTTCCCAAGTTCTCAATTATATGTGTTGGTCCAGCTATTGTTGACACTTTATGCATGTCAAATACTAACTTTGGGGAAAAAACCTTTGATTTTTTTCTAAAATCATATGTGTTGTAGCACATCTACCAAACACATATCCAAGTTATTTTTCTTGGATTCTTTGAATCTGTCAACCTCTTATTTAGTAGCTCGACATTGTTAAACCAATGTCCATCTTTGTCATATTTATGACATGCATTACTACTCATATTTGGTTTACATGAAGCAAAAATAATGTTTTTTATGAACATATATTCTAGTTAGCATAAGTATAATAAGAAATAATTAAGCATTTCAAATGATAACAACGTATTATAGAAATGTGACTCCAAATTTCTAATAAATATTTTTAATAAAATAAACTCCCATGGCCTAGACATTCCATGATGGAAACCAAAAATAGAACATGACTTCAAATATAAATATTTTATAAGTACTTGAAGTAAACATAAATTGATCGAGTGTTCATTCAATGGAAGGTTGATTTTCAAGCATATCCTCAAATTGTTCATTTGTAACTCGATTTCTTTTGTTAGAGGGTGTTGTCCACTTGTTTCATTTCTTCTTTTGTGAATCATTGTTTCTACCTTTGTAAGGCTGATAACCATGACCATGTCACACATAATTTTTTTTCTTTTCATGCCCTCTCTACGTCCTCCACCACGACCTCTGCTAATTCCAAAATTGTTGGCATTTGCCTCAAGAATTGCCATTGACCAATTGGTCTAGAGTTGTGGTTTTTCATGAGAACGTTGCTATTTGTCTCTGCTATAAGGAGACAGTCACCAATTCAGATTATTTTATAAAAAAAATTCACGGTATTATTGCTGCAAAAGTACATTACTTGCATAAAAAATAGAGAAGATTTTGTCACTCATTTGAGTCTATGTTACTTTTTCTCCACACAATCTAAGGCAAAAAAATAATATTAAACATAGCATAATTATATTCTTTAACATTTTTATAGTCGTGGTATCTTAGATTCAACCATTTACTTTGAGCACCAAAGGATGGCATCCTTTGGTGGTCAAATTTATCCTTTAGAGATGTCCACAAATTAAATGGATTATCCTCACATAGATATTCTGTCTTTAGATCATCATGGATATGATATCGTAGAAAAATCAAAGCCTTGACCTTGGCTTCAAATGATTTTTTATCTTCCTTCTTAATAGTACCATCAAGCTTGTTGGACTACAATTACAACTTTGCATTCAATTACCATGATAAATAATTGTCTCTGCTCACATCAAGAGCTTTGAATTCAAGCTTGCAAGACTCGGCATCTATATGGCAGAAAATAATTATATTAGAGGTAAATTAATTTAAATAATAAAATTGATAAGCGCTTTCAAGGTTACAAAACTTCACATATGCCACAATGTGATAAAATGTTATCCAAGAATATTATATCTTATGTGTATCACATATACAACATTGCGCTAAAACACTGTCAAAGAATATTATGTCTCATGTGTATCACATATGCAACAATGTGATAAAACGCTATCAAAGAATATTATGTCTTATGTGTATCACATATACAACAATGTGGTCATTATATAATAATATATTTTTGGTACTTTTTCACAATTCATAATTCTATCCACATATACAACAATATGAAGTAGTACCTTGTAGAATTCAAATAAATAAAATAATATAAATAATAAATTCACATAAACTAATCTAATAAAATTAACTAATTCCAAATATTTGAGGAAAATCCAAGATATTCTAGATTAATTTTATACTTGGATAAAGTTCATAAGAAAAAAATAATAAAAGAAATAGAATTTATACATAATCTTAAATAGATTACCATAAATTTTCTATTTTGAATGGAATTGTGAACATGTTCAATACAAATTTAGATTTAAAATTAAAAGAGAAAGTAGATCTAGAAAATTTACGTTCTAATTGATCTATAAACACATAAACCAAACATGTATTTAATTTTACTAAAACATACATGTATTTAAGTATACAAGATTATACTTACCTCTTCAATACCTTTCTTTTGTTAAAATTTATGATAACATATTATAAAGTATCATAGAGTGTATCCTAGAGCAATGGTGCTGATATCGTATTATAAAGTGAAGAGATGTAGAGAAAGAAAAATGGAGGAGATTGTTTCTTCATTCACTTGTCTTAATCAACAACTTGATAAGAGCTCCTTATATAGGCTTACAATGGAGGCTAATATCATGATAAAAATTAAAAGAAGAAATGTCAAAAGACATAGGTTAACATAGTTTATGGATAATCAAAAGACATAGGTTATGGACACCAAATAATTATGGTGATATATCTATATTACAACAATAGAACTAATATAAACCATGGATTCTCTTAACACAAAGTTATTGTAGCATAGTATTTGCTACTTAGATTTGCAGATGAAAGGTTCTCAATTCAATTCTTTGTGGGTAACCTTTTTGCCTCGGTCCACATGAGCTTATGGTCAGCCTTGCCCAGAGCACGTCAACCATAAACTACAAGATGTGACCAAAGTTGTTGGGAATAATGAAAGAAAACTATTTAGCACCCGCCGTGTACATCCATTGTGCATGTGCTTGGGGGTGAGCATTTATGGTTAGGGCGGAGCTGTCGCTGCCACCCCTCCTCCTGCTCAGCCGCTGCCTTCCCCCTTCTGTTACATCGCTATCGTCGTCGACTCCTCCTTTTTCGACGACGACGACAACCTCCCCCCTCCACTATTCTGACGTCGACGACGTCGCCGATGCCGTCTCCTCCTCAGCCTAACCTCCCTAATCCCCTCACTACAAGAAAAAGCATATTTTACGATAACGTCTTACGGCAAGGTAAAATGTTGCCGTATAATATAGTCATAATACGGTAACATTAATATTGCCTTAATACACAAGTTCATTTATGGCAACAAATAATGTTGCCTGTAATTGTCATAATTTATATGGCAAAAAGGACGCATCCATATTTGATGAAAACGTTTATGACAATAATAACGCATGTCATATTTGAACGTAATATATTTTGGCAAGCTGAATGTGTTATAATATATTACGATCAAATATGCAATATTTTACATTGCCATAAAGTAATTAGTTTATGGGAAAAAAAAGGTTGCCACAAAAGTAGTAATATATTTTTCCTCCGTGAACAATAAATATGACAATATTTTATTTGTTAACTTATGGAAACTTTTATGTGGTTTAATGAGAATAAAAAGTTTCGTATCTATACATAAGGCCGGCGGAAACATAAAAAGTTGAAATACTTTTCCTCCTTTTTTATGTTTCCAAATTCCAATTCTTATTCTCTCAACCTAGGTTTCTCTTTAAACTTTGGTTCTCTTTCCTCCTTCAACCTAGGTCTCTCTTCCCCTTCTTCAACCTAGTTATTTCTTTAAAAGAAATTGTTTCTTTGATTTGTGAATTTTTTGGGAACCAGAAGATTTGAATTGTGGGTTCTGAGGGCCTCTAGTAGAAGGTCTCCGCCGCCTTCGAGTCTGAGTGATCGATGACTGATCGGTATTATTTAAAATGTTGCTTTATTCTGTCTTCTGATTTTTGGTTAATAAATGTGTTTGATTAGATTGTGAATTTTCTCCAACTAAATTACTCATGACCACACGAAGGAATTTTTATTCTCAGTTTTCTACATTTCTCATGGAACCATGAACCTTTAAACATTCCATTATCACTTCTTCTAAAAAGATTTAGAGAAAATAAGATTTGATAAAATAATTTGATAATGAGTTTGCAAAGATTTTTCTAAATATTAATTAGGTTTATTTTTGATACTTGATTATGCTCCTAATAGTTTTACAAAATACTATTAAATCTTTGACCGTATATCTATGAAGATACAATAAATCTTTTCTTTGTTTAGGGTTCGATTCACTAGGACGAGAATATTCTTTTAATTATCTATGGAAAGTTAAAAAAAAAATTAACAGCCATATGTGGAAGGTTGAGAACCATATATGTATATAATATTCTTTTAATTATCTATGGAAGGTTTTTTCAGAGCCATCTGCGGAAGGTTGAGAACCATGTATCATAGAATATTTTTTAATTATCTATGAAAGGTTGAGAACCATATATGCATGCATGAGAATAAACTTGGAAAAGATTTATTAATGATAAAATTGTATATATTTCACAAACAAATTTTGATAAATGTGAGGTTACCATTGAAAATAGAACAGTTTTTAGGTCAATGAATGAGTTTAGTTCTTCAATATTATTTTGTAGACAAATGATTCCATTAGTTTTTATCCTTAGAATAAAATATTTATACAAGTTTCATATGTTATAACTATTCATATTAAAAACAATAAGCATACCGATTTGTACTATCTTAAAATATTTACGGCATCCATTATACAACAACCTTAAAATGCCGTTAATAATCAAATTGTTGCCACATAAACACTACTATGGCAACGATTTAAAGTTGTCGTAGCATGCCGTAAAAGGTTGCGTTAGTATTTCTTATTTACAGTATCTTTCAATTATTGCCGTGTAAGGGAACAAATTTACGACAATTAATTGTTGCCTTATAAGAAATCTTTTTGTTGCCTTTAAAGATTATTATTAATGCCAATATTTAGTTGTCGTAATTTTGAACACTATATGGCAATATATTATTGTCGTATATCATCAGTCCATAAATGGCAAGATTATGTTGCCGAATATTGAATGATAATACAAATCCGTATGCTTCATTTGTTTTTATATGAATGATTACTACAGATGAAACTTGTATAAATATTTTATTCTAAGGATAAAAACTAATGGAAATCATATGTTTATAAAATAATATTGAAGAACTAAACTCATTCATTGGACTAAAAACTGTTATATTTGCAATAATAATATCATATTTATCAAAATCTGTTTGTGAAATATATACAATTTCATCATTGATAAATATTTTCCAAGTTTATTCTCATGCATGCATATATGATTCTCAACCTTTCATAGATGGATGTAAAAAAAAACCTTCCATAGATAATTAAAAGAATATTTATGCATATATGGTTCTTAATCTTCCATAGATGGTTCTAAAAAAATCTTCCATAGATAATTAAAAGAATATTTTATGCATATATGGTTCTCAACCTTCCACATATGGTTGTAAAAAAAATTTCTTAGCGTTCAATAGATAATTAAAAAAATATATTTTGATCCTAGTGAATCGAATCCTAAATAAAAGAAAAATTTGTTGTATCTTCATGGATATACGGTCAAAGATTTAATAGTATTTTGTAAAACTATTATGAGCATAATCAAGTAATAAAAAATAAACCTAATTAATATTTAGAAAAATCTTTGCAATTCCATTATCAATTTTTTTTATCAAATATTATTTCCTCTAAATCTTTTTAGAAAAAGTGATAATGGAATGTTTGAAGGTTTAGGGCTCCATGAGCAATGTAAAAAACTAAGGAGAAAAATTACATCGATTGTTTAGGAGTAACTTAGTTGGAGAAAATTTTCACAATTTAATCAAACACATTTATTAACCAAAAATTATAACACAGAATAAAGCAACATTTTAAATAATGATACATACCGATCAGTCGACGATCACTCGGACTCGATGGCGGCAGAGGCCTTCTACTAGAGGCCCTTAGAACCCAAAATCCAAATCTTCTCATTCCCCAAAAAAATTCATAAATCAAAGAAAAAAAATAGAAGTTAAGGAAGAAATACCTATGTTGAAGAAGGGGAAGAGAGATCTAGTTTGAAGGAGTAAAGAGAACCAAAGTTTAAAAGAGACCTAGGTTGAGATAGAATATGAATTGGAATTTGGCAAAATAAAAAATGAGAAAAAATATTTAAACTTTTTATGTTTTCGCCGGTCTTATGTATAGACATGAAAAAAAAAAAATTTATTCTCATTAAATCACAAAAAAGTTTCCATAAGTAAACAAGTAAAATATTGCCATATTTATTTTGTTCATGGAGGAAAAATATATTACTGATTTTGTGGCAAACTTTTTTCCATAAACTAATTATTTTATGGCAATGTAAATATTGTCATATTTAATCGTAATATAGTATGACACAAATTCATCTTGCCATATAATCTATTACGATCAAATATGGCATACGTTATTGTTGCCATAAACGTTTCCATCAAATATGACATGCGTCCTTCTTGCCATATAACGAACTTGTGTATTAAGACAATATTAATGTTGCCGTATTATGACTATATTATATGGCAATATTTTATCTTGCCGTAAGACGTTGCTGTAAAATATGATTTTTCTTGTAGTGCCTTTTACAACTTGCCATGTGGCCTTCGTCTCTCCATTGGAGGGAAGAAGGGGAAAGGTGGGGGCGGGTGGGACCATGTTAGTCGAAGGTAGAGTAGGTTGTAAGAAAATTGTAAATGTTTGATAATAAACTTTAACATTATTGCTAGCAATACGTCCAAGTTTTGATACTTAATTTCAGACGGTCCAAACATCTTAGAGAAGTCCTCTTCTCAGTCCATCTGCGCTCATCAAATGGAGCTCATGGGGAGGTGTTGGACTTTGTAATTGGTCACAATTTATGTCGAACAAACCATTAATCCCACTACAAATCTGGAGTTTGATACAGTGGTATGGAGTTTAAAATGATATGAAAGCAACCCATGTCTAAATCATCTCACATACTTTTTAAGCCTATTTTAAGCAGATTAAAAATAGAAAGTTACGTTAATCTAACTATTTGTCCAAAATGCGTTCACTACAACAAATATGTGTTACTAAACAACTTCCGTTACTCTTTTCCAAGAAAAAAATATATATAAAGAAACTTAGATAAGTTGTACCAACTACCAAGTACAACATAAGTTGTTTGCTACATAATGTCGATCTAGGTGGCCTACTAAAAGATATACACATAAGCCAATGTTACTTACCGCGGCTATTTTTGGAAAAGTCTAAGACCTACTATTTTTGAAAAAGTCTACGCAGACAAAAAAAAAAAAAAAGAAGGAAAAGTCTCTTCAGTGCCAAAAAAATTCAAAAGAAAACTGCAAAGTCACCTGGCAGTTTCGAATTGGCCCAAAAAAAAAAATCTCACCCTCCTGCTTACGTAGGCAGAAAAAATCGGCCAATCAATGACCGGCATGTGGCCACGGTTTCAACTACGGTGTAGACCTACTATTTTTTTGGGAAGACTATAAGATAGAACACGTCTCTCAGTCCTTGGATATATAGGGCTATTGTGATTCATAATATTCAAAGGAAAAAAGAAAATGTATATAGGGTCAGTTTGGGTTTATTCTTTTGTACTGAACCCAGGACTTTTCTAATGACCTTCACTTTTAATTTCAAAGAAGATGTTTTTTTTTTTTTTTTTTTTTTTTTTTGCAACTAGACTTGAACCCAGACCTTTCCAAATTCCGATGATTTTCATTAGTTCCAACCCTAGGAACAACCTCTAATGATGTACTAGTTTAGATTACAGTTACATTTCAATCGGGACACCATTTTGTATCAAATGCAAAAAAATGACATTTTTTAACGTGCCATTGATTACAGTGCTCAAATGAGTATTTCTAAAATATTAGTCCAACGAGAGTTCAAGAAATGGAAGTTTAAGCAAATAAATTAAAATGGAACTACAATCGAAACTTGAAGCAAATCTATACTGCATTTAACGGTTAAGATTGTTGCAAAGTTCTCCCTACAAATTTGTTGAGGAGAAAATCCAAATTGTTCTTTTATTTCTTTAATTTATATTTAGTAAAAGACATGCTACAACATATTTTCTTTATAATATTATTTAGTATTTCAAGTACTTTGAGGATGGTTTCTTGAAAATGGGTAAAGTGCATTTAAACCCTCTTAGATTTACCTCATTAGTAAAATAAGACTCGTTTTAAAACTTAAACAGTTTGTCCCATCTTAAATTGTCCGCGTGAGCAAGAAAGTCCCTACCGTCTATTTCACAAACTCTAATTTGGATTGCGATTTTCGTCTTCTTCTTCTTCACGAGAAATCTGAATTCCGTTGCTCTCATCTTCAGCAGAGATCGCAAAGATCGTTTATAGTTCACTAAGCTTTTCTTCAGTCGAACTCCGATCATCGCTCATCATCATCATCATCTTCGTGGAGAGATTTGAAGTTTTTCGGCAATTAGATCAATTGTGGAGAGAAGATCTTCTTTTTCTCTTTCTGTAGATCTTAAAATGAGGTGAGAGCTCATATATGTAAATATTCATTCATCATCTTCGTAGATATGAAATTTTTGCTGAATTTCAATTTGTTATGAAGATTTTTAATGTGAAACGATTAGAGAGATCTTTAATCTGGTTCTTTTGTGTTGATTTGAGAATAACTCCAGAGAACTTCTATTTTGGTTTTTTTTTTTCCTGAAAATCTTATTTCAGAAGTGATGCAACATTTTTTCTGATATTCTCTGTGCGAATATGACGATGAATGATATTCGCCGTGCTAATATGATGAGGAATGGTCATTCTCCGTCTTTTTAACATGAAGAATGACAATTCTCCGTGATTTTAACACGGGGAATGGCCATTCTCCGTGATTTTAACACGGAGAATGGCAATTCCAATTCTCCTTGATTTTAACACGGAGAATGACCATTGTCCTGCATTTTAATACGGAAAATGACCATTCTCCGTCATTTTAACACGGTGAATGGCAATTCTTCATAATTTTAACACGGAGAATGACTATTCTCCTGTATTTTAACACGATGAATGACCATTCTCCGTTATATTAGAACGACGAATGATCAGAAATGTGTTGTTATGATTTGTGATCTCTTCTGTTTTTATGTTTTCAGGGGAATATATTCAAGGTGTTTAGTTAATCTTTGTTTCAAGGGAGACCTACTTTCCTGTCGTATCACTTATGAAAGTACCGTGGAATTTTTAAAGCATCTAGTGTGCAATCGATGGACTTCTTTAGATCCACTTTCCTTTCGTTTCAAATTTTTGCATTCTGATGGGACTGAATTGTACGTTGACAATAATTTTTGGCTTTAGTCGTTGGTTGGTGGTTTCCACGGTACCCATCACGTGAGCTTTGATCTATTTCTGGAGCAAGTATATCCTCCATGTTCTTCATCGACATCTTTTCCTTGTCAAAAATTTCCATGGTACCGTCGTCTTCCTCTTCTAAATCTTTGAGTAGATGTTCTTCTACTGTAAAGGATAAACGAGTAGTAGATTTTTATGAGGGCTCGCTTGAGACAGTAAAGAAGAGAAAACCGGATATGTGGCCTGGATCAATTACCGGCGTTGGTCTGATTTTTCTAAATGATGTTGAAGAAGTTAAGCACGCTGTTAGAAAGGTTTGTTTTGAATCTCGTCATCCATTCCATATTTTAAAATCTGATCCAGGAAGGTACACTATTTTCTGCAAGAATTATACGACCCATGCTTGTTTGTGGAGCTTCCATGCTATATCTATTTCGGAAGATAATTAAATTTTGAGGTGAAGAGGTATGTAGGAGAACACAATTGTGGAGCTGGCTATATGGATAAAGGTCATCTAGTTGTTCCAGCAAAGTTTGTGAAAAGTTTGGTTAGTGACATTGTTCGGAAGGATCCTAAAAAGTTGGCAAAATCAGTTGTCGACGAATTCAAGTTGACTACGGTTTATCTCTTACCTACGGCCAGGCATACCATGGCATTAGGCTGGTGCACCAAGAAATGTACGGAGATGATGTTAGAGCTTACAGCGACTTGTTTTGGTATGTCGACAAGGTAAAGGAAACTAATCCTGGTTCCGTTATCGACTTTTAGAAAAATGATACAACAATGAAGTTTCAGCAGCTTTTTCTTTCATACGGGGCTTGTGTCGAAGGCTTTCAATACAGTCGCCCGATGCTATATTTGGATGCGACTTTTCTTACAGGAAGGTTTAGAGAATGTTTGATGGTTGCTACAGTGAAGAACGGTAACCAAATGTAACACCCAGTTTTTCAGATGAGGGTAATTTTGAATTTTTGTAATTATAATTATTATTTATTGATTATTATTTCATATTATGATTTTTGATAATTTTTAATTATTTTTAAACTATTTAAAATTATGACTTGTGATTTTGACATTTTACTATTGTTTGGTTTTAATTTCGAGGAATTTGTCACCCCCAGTTTTCAGGAACATGGGTATTTTGTCATTTTGTATTTTTGAAATATTTTTGAAATTTATTTTATTATTTATGATATTGTTTTGGGATTATTTGAGTCGGGTTCGAATTTCAACTCAATCCGACTTGAAACGGGAACCCGGGGGTAGTTTGACTCTAGTGGGACCCACACACTAGTTAGGCATGGCCCACATGATATTAATTTTAGTTCACATGATAGAAATATTTTAGTTAGAGGTTAGACTAATTATTATGGATAAGGTTAGTGTGATTAGAGACTTTAGAATGACTAATTTAGCCCCAATCAATTAGCCATTTCTTAATACTAATAGAATAGGTTAGTGGGGGCATTTTGGACCTTACCATAATAGGACAAATAGCCCCATATGGCCAGCCACTTTGGGATAGGATAGGCTCAAGTTCATTTCATTATTCTCATCCACACTCTCTCTCTTGTTCTTCTCCAAATTTCTAGAGAGCAATCCCTAGCAATTTCTCCACCAAATTCTTCCATTTCGCTACCAAATCTTCTTCTTTCCTTCTCCATTCTAGCCAAGGAGGAAGCTACCCAAGTTTGGGAGGATTCGGAGCTCGTTCGTGTCCTTTTAGAATCTCTACGTGTCGGTGTCGCTCCGGGAAGCTTTTCTTCGATTCGATCTACCGGGAGGTATAAATCCCTTCTCCTTTTCATTTCTTCATGCATATAGGTCTATTTTGAACCCATAGGAATGACCCCCATGGTTGTATCTCCATTTGTGTCCATTTTGCGTCCATTTGGAGGTCATAGGAGTGTCCTTTGTGTTGTGGTTGTGTCCATATGGGAAAATTCCAAATTTGGACACACTATGTGTTGTTGTTATGTATGAATGAATTATTACATGTTTAATCTCATATTTTTGTATTGAAAATGTGTTCTATAGTGTCTCATATATATATATTAGTGTAGAGAGTGAGTTCTTGATATATTATGTTATATACTTGTGTTCTTTTATCTCGCTCTACCTTAGTTGTGATTGAGACTGTATCTGCTATGTCACCTCCATTCGGAGAGTATATACTGTACAGGTACCTTTATATTATTAGATGTTTGACCTAGGACAGCGTTCTACTGCCGACACTGCGGCGTAGGCTGGACGTACCCACGTCTCGTGCCCTTACTCTAGGGTACGGGTCGTGACACGTTTTTAGTGGTGGTCCATGCAGGTCGAGTTTATGTAGTGGTATTCGAACTAGATTATCACTACAGCCTGCAGTAGGATTAGGACATTTTTGGAGGTACTCAATCACATTAGGAAAAACTCTTAATCCGATTCCTTTTGTCTAAAATTGTTGCTTATTGACTTCCCTTGAATATAAACTGTTCTCCTTTGAATTTTTGCTTCATTCTCAGAAATTGCTTCTTGTTTTGATCTGTCTTCATGATGGTTATGAAGACACGATCTCATCGCTTCGGTTCGGGGGATACTATCGAGAGGCTGGCCACCTCTTGTCCTGTTTATCAGGGCCTCGAGACCGCAGCTTCTGTTGTGCCGACTCAGGTTGGCATTTCTGCTACATTGGAGGTGCACCTCCGTCTGTACAGAGACTTTTCCCTTCGTTTTCGGTTTCTCTCAGCAGCAGCGATTCATGCAGCATCAGCAGCAGAGATTTGTGCAGTATCAGCATCAGGCTGGAGGAAACCAACAGGGCGAGCTATCGTCAGGATAGTCGAGGATGCACAGACCTTTGGAGATCTTGCTGCAAGTTCCGTTCTTCTCAATTTTATTTCCGCAATTGTCTTTTATAATTACCTTGAAATCCGATTCCATCTGTTCTTTGTTGATTGATTAATTTTGTCATGTTACTCTTTTGTTGTGTTGTTTTTCTTCTAAGAAAATCATATGGGCTAGGTCGCCTAAATTATGGGATCTAGAATCCTCGATAGTCGTGTTAGCTGGCATAGTGAGGACATATAGTCAGATTTTGGATGTATTTTCGGGTATGGAAATTTAAGGTTTTCGCCGTCGCATACGGCAGTGCGAAAATTTTAAATACCATTAACCTAGAGGTACGTACCTTAGTCAAGGACTCTGTGATTATCGTAGCCTTGCTCACTAGCATGATGAAGACTCTGGACAACATGATTTTGGACAGACGCATATGATTAACAGATTGTATCTTGAGAAGGTTTAAACATCATACCCTTTTGATTGTTATAAATGACTTAGGAGTAGGGATATTTAGTTTTGTAGAGCTTATTCATAGTAGTTCCTTCATAGTATAATGGTATGATGACTTGTTGAGTGTCTGTACCCTAGAGGTGATAGTTAGCATTGGTGTTAGAATAGTAACCCATTGCAGATAATTCTCCTGTTATCTATAATACCAACCAGTTATACATAGGATGTTAGTATGCCTTACAGCCTTGATGATTATTACTACTTTCCCTTACCTTTTCCAGTGAGGCACCCATGACCAGAGCCTGCCTTTGAGTATAGTTGTAGTTTCACCTAAGACCGAGAGGTCTATTTGCATAGATAGATTGCAGATGATATTGGCATATGGGATATAGGTTAGTTGGTATCTATAGGCCATTTTTGTATAGGGTTATAAACATGTTGTTTAGCTTATACTTGGTTCAGTTTTCCATTTTAGTTAAGTTCTCTTCGTGTTGAGTTCCTTTGTGTTGATCACCTTTATAGGCAGTGTGCAGACCCTTCACTAGATACCATGTCCCCTTGATTCAGACCATTCATCCTTAGCCTTGTTCTAAGCATTGTTTCAGACCCTTATAAGTTTAGTCTGCCTTAACCCTTGGTTGATCAGTCATGTATATATATAGATGATATACTTAGGATATATGTGATGGGTTATTGTTCTTGAGCATATATATATATATATATGTGGTATTTGATATTCATGTGCTTAGCTTGTAGGTATTTAGTTATAGGTGACTTGATAGGATTGGGAAGTTAAGAGCTAGTCTATTATAGAGTTTCTCTTTTGCTAAATTCTAGTTGCCAACACCTAGATAGCTAGCATAGGTAAAACCCTAAGAAGTTGACCAGTTGATGACCAAGTACTTGGATGTTGAGAAATTGACTAGTGATTAACCCTTGACTATGTTTGACATAGAAGGGGGTGCGATTATCTTAATTTCGAGGACGAAATTTTTATAAGGTGGGTAGGATTGTAACACCCAATTTTTCAGATGAGGGTAATTTTGAATTTTTGTAATTATAATTATTATTTATTGATTATTATTTCATATTATAATTTTTGGTGATTTTTAATCATTTTAAAACTATTTAAAATTATGACTTGTGATTTTGACATTTTACTATTGTTTGGTTTTAATTTCGAGGAATTTGTCACCCCCAATTTTCAGGAACATGAGTATTTTGTCATTTTGTATTTTTAAAATATTTTTGAAATTTATTTTATTATTTATGATATTGTTTTGGGATTATTTGAGTCGGGTTCGAATTTCAACTCAATCCGACTTGAAACGGGGATCCGGGGGTAGTTTGACTCTAGTGGGACCCACACACTAGTTAGGCATGGCCCACATGATATTAATTTTAGTTCACATAATAGAAATATTTTAGTTAGAGGTTAGACTAATTATTATGGATAAGGTTAGTGTGATTAGAGACTTTAGAATGACTAATTTAGCCCCAACCAATTAGCCCTTTCCTAATACTAATAGAATAGGTTAGTGGGGGCATTTTGGACCTTACCATAATAGGACAAATAGCCCCATATGGCCAGCCACTTTGGGATAGGATAGGCTCAAGTTCATTTCATTATTTTTATCCACACTCTCTCTCTTGTTCTTCCCCAAATTTCTAGAGAGCAATCCCTAGCAATTTCTCCACCAAATTCTTCCATTTCGCTACCAAATTTTCTTCTTTCCTTCTCCATTCTAGCCAAGGAGGAAGCTACCCAAGTTTGGGAGGATTCGGAGCTCGTTCGTATCCTTTTGGAATCTCTACGTGTCGGTGTCGCTCCGGGAAACTTTTCTTCGATTCGATCTACCGGGAGGTATAAATCCCTTCTCCTTTTCATTTTCTCATGCATATAGGTCTATAGGAATGACCCCCATGGTTGTATCTCCATTTGTGTCCATTTTGTGTCCATTTGGAGGTCATAGGAGTGTCCTTTGTGTTGTGGTTGTGTCCATATGGGAAAATCCCAAATTTGGACACACTATGTGTTGTTGTTATGTATGAATGAATTATTACATGTTTAATCTCATATTTTTGTATTGAAAATGTGTTCTATAGTGTCTCATATATATATATTAGTGTAGAGAGTGAGTTCTTGATATATTATGTTATATACTTGTCTTCTTTTGTCTCAAACTACCTAAATCCGTCATGATTTTTATCCACGTTTTTAATTTCAGCCCTAACTTAGAAATATCATAACTTCTAGCTCAAAGATCGGTTTAATCTTCCATTTTTTTAAAAGAAGCGTATTGAAGTTAGATTTCCAAAAACATATATTAATAGGCCTAATTTTTTCTGTAACTTTCTGGAAAATTATTTGAGTGTCAGCTGTACGAAGGACAAACGCGTTCTCGGTGTTTTTGCGATTCCGGGAGTTTCCGGAAACGAAAAAGCGATCCGTTTGAAGTTCCGGAAAGCTAACACATAGATCTATAACATACTTTAATCCTAGATTTTAATTCATGCTGAGATGGTACAGTATTGATTATTAGTAGAAGTTACTATTCGGTATATGCATTTTGTGCACCCTTGTGTGTAATATAATGTTCTATTTGATTTTAATCCATGTTAATGTATATACATTATGTAATTAAATAGAGAATGCAAGCATGAGTAAATGGTTAAATAAATGATGTATGAGGTGTAAGTATCCTATCTAATGTAAGCATGTATAAGTATGGCTTGTAATGAATATGTAGGTTCCATAGTATGTAATGTATGGTGCATATAGTGGTGCAAGAGAATAAATGAATGATGAATGAATGCAAGCATGAATGTAATGTAATAATAGATGTAATGTATGCAATATACAAGTTAATGAGATGTAATATTCTATGTTAACACAAATCCTATATTACCTCATGTACCCCCTTATACTATGTTGACACTATCACACTTGACACATTGTTCACTTACACTTTGACACTCTTTGATATGTATACACTATGTATGCCCATTTAACCCTCACTTGTCCCTTTGCCATGTTCACATACACACACATAGCCTCTTAAATAAGTAATTATGAATATAGTTAACTTAGCTATGTATGTATATTATATATATGTTAGCATATTGTGTTGTAATATATAAGTTTATATAACCATTTGAAATGCCATGATTATAGACCTAATGTTGAATACCAATATATGCATGTGTATATATGTGTAGACATATATAGCTTAAAGTAATAGATTACCTAGTGTATATCCAATGTGAATTCTTGCCTATTTGAGTATTGAATAATTGCATGCTATATAGAGTTGGGTGTATGTTGGCTTGTATAGCCTTGTATTGATGTGTGCTTGCTAGGATAGTCTTGGTTAGGCCTAATAAGACTTGCTGGGTTAGGACATGACCTAGTTTGACTAGTGCAGTTGACCAGAGTTGACCAAGGGTTGACTTTGGCCTAATTTGACCTAGATTCATATAGAATGCATTGTAGAGCTTTATATTACCCTTCTGGACATGTTGTGACTTGTGCTATTCTAATTAGGAGCCAGACACCTCTCCTCGGACAGTATCTTTACCTTGGACATTCAGACATCAGGCGAGTACATTCTCTGATAGTTCTCTCATTTACTTGTCAATTACTGTACTTCAGTTCTAGTTAGTTGTATGCGATTCTCTGTTACAACACGTGTGGATATTTCTGGATTCATGTATACGATACACTTTTATTTTCTGGCCTCTATTACTGGTATCATCTCTATTACTGGAATCACCTACTGGAATCATTTAACTGGAATCATTTTACTGGAATCATTTACTGGAATCATTTACTGGTATCATTATATTTTGGCTGGACTCATCTTGAATCATTGTGTCGGAATTCTGGATTCACTTGCTGGGAGGGGAAATACTAGAGTGAGACATGTAGACATACCCCAATCTGGAATCTCCCTACTGGAATCTACTGGAAGCATAGCCATCTCTCTCCTGATCAGTGAGGGATGTGCCTGATTACCCACAGCCGTTTACATGTCGAACTCGGTATTTTAAAACATAGCCATCTCCCTACTGGAATCTACGGCTAGCGCGCGCGCGGCCTGGCGCCGTGCTGCTGGTAGCGCGCGCGCGGCCTGGCCGGCGACGGTGGGGGCTGCGCAGCCTGCGAAGGCGCGGCGGCGCACGTGGGGCACAACGGCGACGATGGGTGGTCGGCCGGTTTGAAGGTGGTGGCGGCGGATTGATGATATGATGGTGGTGATGATCTAATGAAGAAGGTGGAGGAGGAGAGGTCGCTGTGGGGGAGGCCGACGGCGGCGGAGGCCGGTGGCTGGCGGCGAGGCTGGGCCAGGAGGAGGGTGGTGCTCGGGTGTGGTGCTCGGAAAAGGGAGCTGCTGTTGTTGGTTTGTTTGTGTGAAAAAAAAAATAAAATGATTTAAGAAGAGAGAGAGAGGGAGAGAGTAATATAATTGAAGAGAGAGAAAGAGAGAGGGAAAGGAATTTCTAAAACTAGGGCCGACCAAAGTATTGGAGGGGGGTGTGTGTGAGTGTGAGGGAAATAAATGGGGATGATTGAATGAGGAAAAATCAAGGGTGGAGATTAATTAGGGGGATTGGATTTAATTGGGATTTAAAATTGAATGAAAGTTACACTCAATATTTGAAATATAAAAGCAGGTATTGAATATTTTTGGACTTAAAAAATGAGAGTGTCACGATGGAGGGTAGCACGAAGCTGGGCTGGACTTGGTGGAGCCGGATTGTGTCAAAATCAGACATGGCAAAATATTCGAATTAAAAAATTGGGTATTGATGATCATGGATAAATAAGTAGCACATGAGGATTCCAATAAATGGGACACAAGTGTCGGACGGGTAGTAGGCTCAATGTGGGCCATGTCCATAATTAGAGCTGATAGGTTTTGGTCGACAGGGTACCCACAAATCAAGTTGGAAAATGAATGTGACACCGTGGGGTGAAATAAAATCGGGTCACGTGTCAGAAAAGTTGTACGAAGTAAATGGAGCACAATATGTCGTGTCTGAGTGGGACACGAAGGTCATGGGTGACGAGCGTCTCGAGTAGATCATCAATGAGAAGTTGGTTTCAAGAAACTGACTGGTCTTGTGCTCCTAAATTAAAAGTCACGGTAACGTGCTAAAAATGATCAAGGAAAAGAGTGGGAAAAATAATTAATAATCCAGTGGTCTAAATCGACCCGAAGTTCTGCGAAACAAAAAGAGTACAAGGGAACAAGTTTGAGTGGGACACTATATACCATTATGAAGGTAATCTTGTCCACTCAAAAACTCGTAAAGAAGATTTCCAGAGTTGAACATCCCTGACACTCCAAATATCAAAGGCACGGAAAAGTACACTTAAGGAAAAATAACAGAATAAATTATTTATCGAAACCAATCAATCAGAAAAATTTAAAAAAAAAATCAACCCGAAATTCAGGGTGCTCACATCCTACCCACCTTATAAAAATTTCGTCCTCAAAATTAAAATGTTCATACTCCCTCTAGGTCAAACCCCCACAATCAAGTCCCGGAACTTAAACAAAGCATATCATCAAAAGGGACGTTATACAGGGTCATGGCATACGGTGGTAGTGAAAGTCTCATCTAGGTATACTAGTCATGCTAACTGAATCGGTCATAGGATATCAAAACACACAAGCAGTCTAGGGTGTTAAACCGAAAAAGACACTGAATACAAATCATCAAAACTGTAAGACAGCCTACCATCCTTTGTGAAAACTGGTACTTATCATAAAAATAAAGAAAGGTAACTACTAATTATCTATAAAGGGTTCAGAAAAATAAAAATCAAAAGTTAAAGAATGAAAGCCAATTTTATGGAAAATTCCGATCACAATACATATTAAGAATATTTAGTTTCGATACGATCTAAGTTGATCAAATTGGGAAAATCAAGATTTGGGCAATATGGAGGACAGGTTCATCGGAGTCTGAGCACGAGCATACAAGAATGGAGATTCAGGTGACAATTAGATTTAATTCAATTGAGTACAACTCAAGATATTAATATGATAAGAAAAGATAATCGAAGTCGATTTGGTCGTGATTAAGGAAACTAGGATTCAATGATATTGAAAAACCCTTTTTGAGACAAAAAACAAGAAAAGATTTCATACGAAGTCAGCAAATCATCTCTCTCTAATACTATCAGTTTACCATTTGCTAATCATATTTTCTCATAAATCCCAGTATGAAAATCAACCCTCATATGACTATCATCGAAATTTTAGAACCTTCAGTCATCTAAACCTTTACCATGATCACCATAGACAAACTTCCAAAACATTTCCCACGAAGCATACCCCTCTTAATTAGGTATCAACACTTATTCATTTAATCAAATTTCCAAATTCCTTCACCTTGTTCTAAATTAATCCGAAACCTCTAAATCCAGTTTATGAAATCCTTGTACTTGTTTAAGTCAAGTCTCGTATTTACTAAACTCCAATACCACTATGTCACACAAAATTTATTCTTGTTTATTAATCAACCTTCATATTTTCTTCAACGTTCACCTTCAAATGTTATCCTTTGAATTCTACAATTTTCTCCAACCATCTAAAAATGATTCCTATAGTTTAAAATCCTTGTGTTCTCTCTGTCTCTAGTTACCCTCTTACAATATCTGGTTCAACTTCGCATAATCATAGAATACAATTAAATCCTCCTTTCCATCTCTAAATTTCTACATAGCCTTGTTATAGTTCCCAAGAATCAATAACCAAGATTTTCTAGTTCTCAAAACTAGGTTGACCTCTGATATCTTCATTAGTTTTTTTTGAAATACATCCATGAATTTTTCGTAACCCAAAATTTCTGCGATTGTTTCTAAATTGATAACATTTATCACTCGATTCCATTCTAAACCTTTACCACAACTTCCTCTCAATTTTTTTTAATTGACATCCGACGTTCTGATTCCTACAAATCATTCTATGATAACCCTTTACGTCATTTCCGCACTAGATGATTTACGTCACTTTTTTCAACATTTCTCAGGCAAAAAGATATAAAGATTCAAGAGTTTTCAAGGTATAGCTGACAGAATTATATGCAAGACAGGAAATTGATGTAATCATGACAGTTATATAAGACAAGAATGATGGAAATAAAATATTGGCAGGAAGAGAATGATAAAAGAATCTGTACTTCTTATCTGTTTAAAAGAGGAACCCGTTTGAAATCAGAGCTATAATAACAAATCCAAAATAAGGTCTAGCAAAATCATTGATTCATTGTATTAAGGAGAAATTTGTAAGAAGTTACACAAGGGTTTATAAAAACAGCTAAAGCTACTACTAAGTTAATAATGAGAAACAAAACAAATTTTTTTTTTTAAGACTGAAACAAAAGTAGAGAAAACATGTTCAAAAATATTTAAGGTACAATCTGATAATCGTATGCGTCTATCCAAAATCATGGTGCTCTAAATCCTCGTCATACTAGTAAGCAAGGCTACGATAATCACAAAGTCCTCGACTTAGGCACATACCTCTAGAATCGTGGTATTTAACATTTTTGCGATGCCGCTAGCTTGGCTGCGAAAACCTTAAATTCCCACACCCAAGAAATATATCCAAAGCCAGACTATGGGTCCTCACCATGCTGGCTAATGTGACTATAGAAGACTAGATTCCATAACGTAGATGACATAGCCCATATAATTTCATCTTGACAAAAATTAAATCAAATCAACAATGAATACCCAAAAATCAAATTATCAACGAACATCAAGATTCAAAAATGAACAAATATCCTCCAAATCATATAAATACAAACTCGGATGCTACAACTAACATCAAGATTCAAAATTCAACAATCTTCAATCAAAATCAATAAATACAAACTCAAATTCAACAATAATCCATCAAAATCAAATTCAACAACAGAAAATAAAGATAAATCAAATCAAGAAAAAGAGAGTTTTCAAATCGAAGTTAAATAAGATTCTCAAGGGTCGTCCCAGGAATCTCTCAAGCGATCCTAACTGTGATTGAGTATCTTCAAAATATATCCTAATCCTACTGCAGGCTGTAGTGGTACTCTAGTTCGAATACCACTACACAAACTAGACCTGCATGGGCCACCACTAAGAACGTGTCACGACCCGCACCCTAGAGTTAAGGCACGAGACGTGGGTACGTCCAGCCTACACCGCAGTGTCGGCGGTAGAACGCTGTCCTAGGTCTCATGCATCTAATAGTATAAGGCTAAACAGTTTATACTCCCCGAATGGGGATGATATAGCAGAATGTAAACTCAATCACATCTAAGATAGAGCATAATGGAAATATACAAAATATGAAATCCAAAAGAGATACAGTAGATAGAAGTCTAAGTGTCTAAGATACACAAACCCAGAAATACATCTCAAAGCTCAAATACAGTGATCCATAATACAACTCAAGATAACTGAAAATAAAAGAAGAAACTCTAGCTATCTACTCCGACCTCTACTGTGTCTCCTCTAGGCTAGCAATAACCTTCAAGCTATCTGTAAAATTTATCAACAGGTACAGTCAGGACAGGAACGATCACATATCTCTCAAACAGTTCATAGCAGGTTAGGAGTATAAATCATGCAATAGAGTAAAATACTGGAAGTGCTGAATAGGAAGTACGAGTAAACAGGAGATATTTTGTAACTGAAAGTAAATACATGATAGTAGAGACTGTAAGTGGCTACGTGATTTAGAGCACAATATGGTTATATAAACGGCTTAGGGGCACATGAATACAACTAAGAAGGAACATGAATACAGCTAAGAAGCACATGAATACAGCTACTGGGGATAATGTTCACATAACTAATTCTACTCACCCCGCCCCAATCAATACACAAGGATCCATTCGAGTTACGTTATAGGCACATGAATACAACTAAAGATACGTGAACTCATGTAATGAGTAGTACATGAGGCACATGATAGCACATGAAGCACATAAAGCACATGAAGCACATGAAAGCACATGAGAACATGTAAATACATGAACTAGTACGAGTACAAGGAGTACCTGATGCACATGATAAAGTACATGAACATTAAATACTCGATGCACCCGTAGAGGGATAACATCTCAGGAAAGGATCCATATAGTACTAATCCGTGAAGATACGTGTCAGCATCAAGTAGAGTAATCTAGAGCAAGAAAATAATCCAGGTAAGTATGAAAAGATCAGAGAATGTACTCGCCTCGATAACCTGAACAGCTGATAAGTATATGGGTCCAACTGAAGCCACAGAGTCCTATTTAAAGCAACACGGTTACAAGGTGTTCAAGTTGTAATAAATAAACCACTACAAGCAATCTATATTATACTAGATTCTTCTAAGTCAAAACAACTCTAGGTCAACTCCGGTCAATAATCTAGTCAAACTAGGTCAAGTGTTGATTTACAGCTGACTTTGGGTCAACTGGTCAACTCTGGACAAACAGGGTCAATTCTAGTCTAATTATTAAGGATATAAAGTGTACTTTATTATTTTTACGTCGAAACTTACGATACGTAAATCGAGATAAGAAGATCAACGGTAAAGTTGATAATCTTATTATAGTGATCCACGTGTCCATCTTGTCAATTTCAGCGATGTGAGATCACTGGAATTGACTGAGCTCAGTTTCGTTGTACTAATCCCGAAATACGAACATTATAAGAATTAATTATTAGTAAATTATAAAAAGGTTAAACTCAGAGAAATTATCAACAAACATTGTTGGACGATGAAATAAACATCGCCAATGTGTCCGGAATAGTCAAATTAGTTAGGATAGCCTACCCATCGGTCCAATTTGGACACAAGGGCAAAAATGTAATTTTGGGTCAAAACGGTGTCCGTGTCGGAGCCGTTTTGCACCGAAAAACGTACAAGAAAACAAGTCTATAAAATATAACAAATTATATGTCCACGAAACTAGAATGACGATATGAACCCAACGGTATCTCCAGAATTGGATTCCGTTGACCCGTTCTCAATTTGGTCCGTTGACCAGAACTTGGAATTCCGGTTTGCATGGAAATACGTGACGGAGCCAATGTTCTCAAAACTTAGGAAACTACATGTCAACGAGTCCAGAATGACGATACGAACTCAACTGTATATCCGGAATTGGATTCCGACGAGCCGATCTCAAAATGACCCGTTGACCCGGATATTGGTATTCGACTTGTACCAAAATACGTGTCGGATCCAATGTCCATCAAAACCTAGCAAATTATATGTCAACGAGTCCAGAATGACGATACGAACTCAACGGTATATCCGGAATTGGATTTCGATGAGCCGGCGTCAAAAAGTCCCGTTGACCCAGAATGTGGGATCCACTTTGTACCGAAAAATATGCCAGGGCCCACGTTCTCCAAATCTAATAAATTTTTTATGAAAATATGCCAGAACGACGCCACGAGTCTAATGGTGGTGTCAGAAATAGAATCTGGAGTCCCGTGTTCAAAAATGGAATTTTACAAGTTGGAAATTACGAATTCGGACGACCAACTTTGGCGTCGAATTTAACCAATCAAACAAGCTCACAATGAAACGAAACTGGAGGGGTAGCAAGAGGGTTATACCAGCTTCGCATCGGAACCGGTAGCACGCAAAACGGAGCTACGATGGAGGAGATACAAGCTGACGAAGTTGGCCCCGTAAAACTGTCCAAATTTAATACAATTTAAACGGTCAACCTGGTGGCCGATTTTGATGTATCAAACGATAAAATTAATGGACGAAAATTGACAGGAATGAAGGTGGATATACCAAGATTGTGACAGAGCGAAGAAATCGCCAACGGTCGGATTTCCGGGAAAATATGCGCGAAGTCGCTGCAACGGAACGCAAATTCTGAATCAATCCCGCGCACGTCACGACGGAACTTCGTGCGAAACGCACGATTCGTCTCGATGGAGCATCCCGGAGGACGGTGGCCGTCAGGGGGCTGCTCGCCGGAGTGGGGCGCACCCACGGGGGGGATCGGTCCAATTTTGACATAAGGGCAAAAAGGTAATTTCGGGTCAAAACGGTGTCCATGTCGGAGCCGTTTTGCACCAAAAAACGTACAAGAAAACAAATCTATAAAATCTAACAAATTATATGTCCACGAAACCAGAATGACGATACGAAACCAACGGTATCTCTAGAATTGGATTTCGTTGACCCGATCTCAATTTGGTCCGTTGACCATAACTTGGAATTCCGGTTTGCACGGAAATGCATGCCGGAGCCAAAGTTCTCAAAACTCAGCAAACTACATGTCAACGAGTCCATAATGACGATACGAACTCAACAGTATATCCGGAATTGGATTCCGATGAGCCAGTCTCAAAAAGTCTCGTTGTCCCAGAATGTGGGACCCACATTGCATCGAAAAACGTGCCAGGGCCCACGTTCTCCAAATCTAACAAATTTTATATGAAAATATGCCAGAACGATGCCACGAGTCTAATGGTGGTGTCAGAAATGAAATCTGGAGTCCCGTGTTCAAAAATGGAATTTTACAAGTTGGAAATTACGAATCCGGACGGCCAACTTTGGCGTCGAATTCAACCAATCAAACAAGCTCACAATGAAACGAAACTTGAGGGGTAGTAAGAGGGTTATACCAGCTTCGCACAGGAACCGGTAGAACGCCAAAAGGAGCTGCGGTGGAGGAGATACAAGCTGACGAAGTTGGCCCCGCGAAACTGTCCAAATTTAATACAATTTAAACAGTCAACTTGGTGGCCGGTTTTGATGTATCAAACGATAAAATTAACGGACGAAAATTGACAGGAGTGAAGGTGGATATACCAAGATTGTGACGGAGCGAAGAAATCGCCGATCCAACGGTCGAATTTTCGAGAAAATGCGTACGAAGTTGCTGCAACGGAACGCCAAAATGAACTTGATTCCGCGCGCGTCACGACGGGACTTCGTGCAAAACGCACGAACCGCCTCGACGGCGCGTCCCGAAGAATGGTGGCCGTCAGGGGACTGTGCGTCGGAGGTCGCCGGAGGGGGGGTGCCCACGGCGGTGCGACGGTCGGCGGCGGTGCGGCCAACGCGGCCAGCGCACGCGCGGCCTGGTATCGCTGTTGCAGCTGTGCTGCTGCCAGCGCGCGTGCGGCGGCGCGCGGGGTGGCGCGGCCACGGCAAGCGGCGAGGACGGTGGGGTGGCACGGCAAACGTGGCGGTTGTGCTGGACGGAGGAGGTGGTGGCTTGGTATGGTGATGGTGGTGGTTTATTGATGGTGTAGATGATGGTTTAAAGTGGTGGTCGGGTGGTTGGAAGAGAAGGAGGAGGATGGTGGTGTTGCGGTGGAGGCCGACGGTGATGACCGGAGGTGGCCGATGGCCGGCGGCCAAGAGGGAGGTGAGGTCGAGTTGGGCCATGGAAGTGCTGCTGTGGTTTGTTGGTTTTTGTTGATGTGGTGATGTTGCTGTTTGTTGTGTTGGAATATAATAGGAAGAGAGAGAGAGAGAGAGAGAGAGAGAGAGAGAGAGAGAGATTTAGAAACCATAGAGTTAGGGCCGGCCAATGCATAGGGGTGTTGGAAAAAAGTTGCATGAAGGAATTAATGGATGGGATTAAATGCGAGGATCCAAAGGCTAGAATTTAAATAGCTAAAATAGGTCATTCCAATAGGGATTTAAATAAATAGAAATTTCTATTAAATATAGAAAAATAGGTAGAAGAGTACTTGATATTTTTAGGCGAAAAAATATGAGGGTGTTATGATGGAGAGTAACATGGAGCTGGGCTGGACTCGGTGGAGCCGGATTGGGTCAAAATCGGACATTATGCAATAATCGAATTAAAATTAGGTGTTGATGATCATGGATAAATAAGTAGCACATGGGGATTCCAATAAATGGGACACAAGTGTCGGACGGATAGTAGGCTCAATGTGGGCCATGTCCATAATTAAGGCTGACATATTTTGGTCGACAGGGTACCCACAAATCAAGTTGGAAAATGAATGTGACACCGTGGGATGAAATAAAATTGGGTCACGTGTCAGGAAAGTTGTGTGAAACAAATGGAGCACAAAATGACGTGTCTGAGTGGGACACGAAGGTCATGGGTGACGAACGTCTCGAGTAGATCATGCATGAGGAGTTGGTTTCAAGAAACTGACTGGTCTTGCGCTTCCAAATTAAAAGTCACGGTAACGTGCTAACAGTGATCAAGGAAAAGAGTAGAAAAAATAATTAATGATCAAATGGTCTAAATTGACCCGAAGTTCTGCAAAGCAAAAAGAGTACAAGGGAACAAGTTTGAGTGGGACACTATATACCATAATGAAGGTAATCCTGTCCACTCCAAAACTCGTAAAGAAGATTTCCAGAGTTGAACATCCCTGACACTCCAAATATCAAAGGCACGGAAAAGTAGACTTAAGGAAAAATAACAGAATAAATTATTTATCGAAACCAATCAATCAGAAAGTAAAAATAAAATAAAAAAAATCAACCCGAAATTTAGGGTGCTCACATCCTACCCACCTTATAAAAATTTCGTCCTCGAAATTAAAATGTCCATACTTCTTCTAGGTCAAACCCCCACAATCAAGTCCCAGAACTTAAATAAAACATACCATCAAAAAAAAAATGGCATACAGAGTCATGGCATACGGTGGTAGTAAGTCTCATCGAGGTATACCAGTCATGCTAACCAAAACGGTTATAGGGTATCAAAACACACAAGCAATCCAGGGTGCTAAAATAGGAAAGTTACAGAAATAACAAATCATCAAAACTGTAAGGCGGTCTACCATCCTATATGAAAACTGGTACTCATAAAAAAAATAAAGAAAGGTAACTACCAATCATCTAAAAGGGGTACTATCCCAAAAAAATTAAAATCACAAGTTTAATTAACGAAAGTCGATTACATTAAAATCCAATCACAATATATAATATAGAGAGCGTTAGAGAGGAAAAAGCTAGCATTATGTGTATGGGGACATGTTCATATGGTTAGATAGTAGGCGTGTGTGTACGTGAATATGCATGAAAGTGTATATGAGGATTTGGATTTCAAAACAATAGCTATCCTGTTACACTACTCGTGGCATATGGGTTAACAACCTACAATACACAACCTATTTAATCATAACATGCATGGCTAACCATATATATATATATATATATATATATATATATATAAAGGTAGAGACTTAGTTATGTATCTATATATGTTATAACATGTATGCATAAACTCTATATATTTATACAGGTACATGATCATAACATAGAAAGGAAAGGTTAGGCTTACATGGCAGTGTATACTAAGTTAGGGGGTGTGTGTGTCCTTGTATAGGGTTATAGCTTAGTATTGAAAGGTTAAAACCAGTTTTAGTTCAGCATTTATATACAAAATGTAAAATAAGCTAACATTTAAACCAGTGCAATATTAACATAATGTAATTTCAAAATTTAGGAGTTTGAAACATCACAACTAATCTCAATGCTCCCAATACATCCTAACATGATAGAAATAAAACCCTAACATACTATCCATACATTTATCTACGCATACAGTTCAATATTATATGTTAAATCTGAAATTGAACTAAGCATTGGAAACCAATGTGAAAATGTTAACATGTATTCAGTTTTCAGGATCTTGGAGAAATTTGAACATCAAAACCAACTCAATGTTTATCACAACCTAACATGTAAGAATATGAAACCTAACATTATATCCCTACGTACAACAATGTATATAGCTCAAAATATTACATATAAAACAACAAATTGAACTAACATTTAAAATCCAATATTAAGGGTTAATATGCACACAGTCTTAGATTTGACAATTTCAACACAAAATTCAACCAAATTTTTTTGAATTGAAACTCTATGTATAACATACATGTGCAGTGATGTAAACATAACTAATAACCTGAAAATTATATTTAATTTACGAGTTTAAACTTGGAAAAAGCAGAGAACCAGAAATATTGGGGTTTTGAAAATTTAAACATTAACGACATATTATATGTATTCAGATAGGTAGAAATCAAGTGTAGCATGCATAAGTGTCAGGCAAAGAGTCCGTGTCCACTATATATATTCTCATGTCCCAATATAAAAATCAAATTCTACATCAGACCAACATTTAGATTCCTACCAAAATTGCAAAGTAGGTGATTGATGTAACCAAGACAGTTTAATTATTATTTAATACAAGAATAATAGCAAGAAAGAAATAATGATAAAATCTGTTTTGCTTATCTGTTTAAAGAAGAACCATTTTGAAACCCAGAGCTGAAATATCAAATCCAAAATAAGTCTAGCAAAATCATCGATTCATTGTATTAAGAAGAGATTTATGGTAAGAAGTTACACAAGGTTTATAAAAAAACAGCTAAAGCTACCCCAAAGTTAAATAATGAGAAGCAAAACAAAACAAAACAAATAATAATTCTTTTTTCTTTTTTTTTTGAAGGACTGTAACAAAAGTAGAGGAAACATGTTTGAAAACATTTAAGGTACAATCTGATAATCATATGCGTCTGTCCAAAATCATGGTACACTAAATCCTCGTCATACTAGTAAGCAAGGTTACGATAATCACAGAGTCCTCGACTTAGGCACATACCTCTAAAATCATGGTATTTAACATTTTTGCGATGCCGCTAGCTTGGCTGCGAAAATCTTAAATTCCCACACCCGAGAGATATATCCAAGTCAAACTATATGTCCTCACCATGCTGGCTACTATGACTGTAGAAGACTAGACTCCATAACTTAGATGACCTAGCCCATATAATTTCATCTTGACAAAAAAAAATTAAATTAAATCAACAATGAATACCCAAAAATCAAATCAAATTTATCAACGAACATCAAAATTCAAAATAAACAAAAATCCATCAAATACAAACTCGGATGCAACAGCTATCATCAAGATTCAAAATTCAACAATTATCCATCAAAATCAATAAATACAATCTCAAATTCAACCATAATCCATCAAAATCAAATTCAATCAACAGAAAGTAAAGTTAAATCAGATCAAGAAAAAAGAGTTTTCAAATCGAAGTTAAAATAAGATTCTCAAGGGTCGTCCCAGGAATCTCTCAAGGGATCCTAACTGTGATTGAGTACCTTCAAAATATATCCTAATCCTACTGCAGGCTGTAGTGATATTCTAGTTCGAATACCACTACATAAACTCGACCTGCATGGGCCACCACTAAAAACGTGTCACGACCCGCACCCACTGTTAGGGTACGAGAACGTAACAACGTCCAGCCTACGCCGTAGTGTCGGCGGTAGAACGTTGTCCTAGGTCTCAATGCATCTAACAGTATAAGACTAAACAGTTTATACTCCCCGAATGGGGGTGACATAGCAAAATGTAAACCCAATCACAACTAAGAAAGAAGAAGTACGATAAGATATAAAACTCAAATAAAATACAGAAGATCAGAAGAGACTAAGTGTCTAAGATACAAACTCAGAATACATCTCAGAACTCAATACAATAATCCATAAATACAACTCAAGACGACTGAAAATAAACTACAAGTAAAACCCTAGCTATCTATACAACCTCTATACAACCTCTACTGTCTCCTCTAGGCTAGCAGGCAACCTCCAGGCTATCTGTAAAATTATCAACAGGTCCAGTCAGGACTGGAGCGAGCACAATACATCTCAACAAGTCATAGCAGGAAAGGAAATGTAATCATACTAGAGAATAAAATACAGGATCTGAAGAATATTATAATGTAAGAAAGAGACCGTAAGTAATTATCTATGATATATAAAAGAGACAGTGCTAGTAATTTAGAGTACAGACGAACATGTGAATGGCTTAGGACTGATTCATGACTACACTAAGAGTGATTCATGACTATACTACTTTGGATATTTATTCATGACCATTCATACTCCCCCGTACCCCAATCAATACACAAGGATCCAGTCATGTTACGTTAAGATTCGTGACTAAACTACTACCCGTATAGGGTGATTCATGAATTGATTCGTGAAGGCTCGGTGATCATGTGAGTACATGAGTCACTAGCTGATTTTCGAAGATTTATGATAATAGAAGCATAAGATACGTGATGTAAGTAAACACACCGGACAAAAGTATCTGATGCTCCCGAGAGGGATAACATCTCATGAATGGATCCATATAGTACTAATCCGTGTTACCAACGTGTCAGCTCAAGTAAGATAATCTAAAGCAGGAAATATAATCCTAAACAAGATATAAAATGATCAGAGAATGTACTCGCTGATAACCTGAATAGCTGATAGGTATAGGGGTCCAACTGAAGCCACAGAGTCCTATTTAAAGCAACACAGGTTACAAGGTGTTCAAGTTGCAATAAATGAAACTCTACAAGCAATCTATATTATTCTAGGTTCTTCTAAGTCAAAACAACTCTAGGTCAACTCCGGTCAATAATCTAGTCAAACTAGGTCAAGTGTTGACTTACAGTTGACTTTTGGTCAACTGGTCAACTCTGGTCAAACATAGTCAATTCTAGTCTAATTATTAAAGATATAAAGTGTACTTCGTTATTCGTACGTCGAAACTTACGACACGCAAATCGAGATAAGGTGATCAACGGTAAAGTTGATAATCTTATTACAGTGATCTACGTGTCCATCTTGTCAATTTTAGCGATGTGAGATCACTGGAATTGACTGATCTCAGTTTCGTTGTACTAATCCCGAAATACGAATATTATAAGAATTAATTATTAGAAGATTACAAAATAAGTTAAACTTAGAGAAGCTATCAACAAACATTGTCGGACGATAAAATAAACATCGCCAACGTGTCCAGAATGGTCAAATTAGCTAGGATAGCCTACCCATCGATCCAATTTGGACACAAGGGCAAAAAGGTAATTTTGGGTCAAAACGGTGACCGTGTCGAAGCCGTTTTGCACCGAAAAACGTGCAAAAACAAGTCTATAAAATATAACAAATTATATGTCCACGAAACCAGAATGAAGATACGAACCCAACGGTATCTCTAGAATTGGATTCCGTTGACCCAATCTCAATTTGGTCCGTTGACCAGAACTTGGAATTCCGTTTGCACAAATGCGTGCCGAAGCCAAAGTTCTCAAAACTCAGCAAACTACATGTCAACGAGTCTAAAATGACGATACGAACTCAACGGTATATCTGGAATTGAATTCCAATGAGCCATCTCAAAAAGTCCGTTGACCCAGAATGTGGGACACACTTTGCACCGAAAAACGTGTCAGGGCCCACGTTCTCCAAATCTAACAAATTTTATATGAAAACATGCCAGAACGACGCCACGAGTCTAATGGTGGTGTCAAAATGAAATCTGGAGTCCCGTGTTCAAAAATAGAATTTTACAAGTTGGAAATTATGAATCCGGACGGCCAACTTTGGTGTCGAATTCAACCAATCAAACAAGCTCACAATGAAACGAAACTGGAGGGGTAGTAAGAGGGTTATACCAGCTTCGCACAGGAACTGGTAGCATGCCAAAAGGAGCTGCGGTGGAGGACATACAAGCTGACGAAGTTGGCCTCGTGAAACTGTCCAAATTTAATACAATTTAAACGGTCAACTTGGTGGCCGGTTTTGATGTATCAAACATAAAATTAACGGACAAAATTGACAGGAGTGAAGGTGGATATACCGAGATTGTGACGGCAAAGAAATTGCCGATCCAACGGTCAATTTTCGAGAAAACGTGTGCGAAGTGCTGCAATGGAACGTCAAAATGAACTTGATTCTGCGCGCGTCACGACGGAACTTCGTGCAAAACGCACGAATCGCCTCGACGGCGCATCTCGGAGGACGGTGGCCGTCAGGAAACTGTGGTCAGAGTTCGCCGGAGCGGGGGTGCCCACGCGGCGCGACGGCCGGCGCGGCGCGGCCAACGCGGCCAGCGCGCGCGTGGCCTGGTGTCGCTGCTGCCGCTGTACTGCTGCAAGCGCGCGGCGGCACGGGGTGGCACGGCCACGGCGAGGGCGGCGGGGTGGCACGGCGAACGCGGCAGCTGTGCTGGACGGAGGAGGTGGTGGCTCGGTATGGTGATGGTGGTGGTTTATTGATGGTGGAGATGATGGTTTAAAGTGGTGGTCGGGTGGTTGGAGGAGAAGGAGAGGATGGTGGTGTTGCGGTGGAGGCTGACGGTGATGGCCGGGGGTAGCCGATGGCCGGCGGCCAAGAGGTAGGTGAGGTCGAGTTGGGCCATGGGAGTGCTGTTGTGGTGTGTTGTTTTTGTTGATGTGGTGATGTTGCTTTTGTTGTGTAGGAATATAATAGGAAGAGAGAGAGAGATTTAGAAACTTTCGAGTTAGGTCCGGCCAATGCATAGGGGTGTTGGGGAAAAAGTTGCATGAAGGAATTAATGGATGGGATTAAATGGGAGGATCCAAAGGCTAGAATTTAAATAGCTAAAATAGGTCATTCCAATAGGGATTTAAATAAATGGAAATTTCTATTAAATTAGAAAAATAGGTAAAAGAGTACTTGATATTTTTGGGCGAGAAATATTAGGGTGTTATGATGGAGAGTAACATGGAGCTGGGCTGGACTCGATGGAGCCGGATTGGGTCAAAATCGGACATTATACAATAATCGAATTAAAATTAGGTGTTGATGATCATGGATAAATAAGTAGCACATGGGGATTCCAATAAATGGAACACAAGTGTCGGACGGGTAGTAGGCTCAATGTGGGCCATGTCCATAATTGTGGCTGACATGTTTTGGTCTACAGGGTACCCGCAAATCAAGTTGGATAATGAATGTGACACCGTGGGGTAAAATAAAATCGGGTCACGTGTCAGGAAAGTTGTGTTAAGCAAATGGAGCACAAAATGACGTGTCTGAGTGGGACACGAAGGTCATGGGTGACGAACACTCGAGTAGATCATGCATGAGGAGTTGGTTTCAAGAAACTGACTGGTCTTGCACTCCCAAATTAAAATCACGGTAACGTGCTAATAGTGATCAAGGAAAAGAGTGGAAAAAATAATTAATGATCAAATGGTCTAAATCGACCCGAAGTTCTGCGAAGCAAAAAGAGTACAAGGAAAAGTTTGAGTGGGACACTATATACCATCATGAAGGTAATCCTGTCCACTCCAAAACTCGTAAAGAAGATTTCCAGAGTTGAACATCCATGACACTCCAAATATCAAAGGCACGAAAAAGTACACTTAAGGAAAAATAACAAATAAATTATTTATCGAAACCAATCAATCAAAAAGTAAAATAAAATGAAAAAAATCAACCCAAATTTAGGGTGCTCACAGCCAGGATTGCCGTAAGATCGAAATGTAGAGTTTAGCATCGACCTATTGTACGGATCAGCGCCAAAGTCCCAGCATTGCTACAAGATCAATCCAAAGGAAGCTCGACGTCTTTCCCGAGGAGCTGCCAGGATTGCCGCCAGATGTAGAGTTCAGCATCGACCTATTGCCCGATCAGTGCCAAAGTCCCAGCATTGCTACAAGATCAACCCAAAGGAAGCTGCAGAGTTGAAGGCTCAGATTGATGATTTGGAGGGCAAGGGTTTTATTCGGTCCAGTGCTTCACCCTGGGGAGCACCGGTACTCTTTGTGCCTATGAAGGATGGGACTGTGAGGATGTGTATTGATTACCGTGCACTCAATAACATCACCATCAAGAATAAATACCCTTTATCGCGGATTGATGAGTTATTTGACCAGCTTAGTGGAGCCAAGGTCTTTTCCAAGATTGACCTTCGGTCAGGATATTACCAGATGAAGGTTCGGGAGCAGGATATTCCAAAGACAGCTTTAACACACGATACGGCTAGTATGAGTTCTTAGTGATGCCATTCGGACTCACCAATGCTCCAGCAGTGTTTATGATCTTGATGAATAAAGTTTTTTACAAGTATCTGGACAAGTTTGTCGTGTCTTCATTAACGACATTCTGATATATTCGAAGACCGAAGAGGAGCATGTGGAGCACCTGTGGATTGTGTTAAGATTCTGCGAAAGGAGAAGTGTACGGGAAACTCTGAAATGTTAGTTTTTCTTGGACATAGTGGATTTCCTAGGGCATATAGTGACTGGAGAAGGGATTTTTGTGGATCCCAAGAAGATTGAAGCAGTTGAAGCATGGGCACCTCCAAAGTCAGTAGCAGAGATTCATAGTTTCCTGGGTCTACAGGTTACTACAGGAAGTTTGTGAAAGATTTTGCCAAGATCGCAGAGCTTATGACGAAGCTTATACGGAAGGACGAGGAGTTCATCTGGAGCACGCCTGCCAGTCAGCATTTGAAGAATTGAAGAGAAGACTCACGACAGCACCAGTTCTAGCTTTCCATTTGGATCGGAAGGATTTGTCATCTACAATGATGCTTCAGGGAAAGGCTTGGGATGTGTGCTTGAGCAGAAGAAGAGGGTTATTGCTTATGCTTCTAGACAGTTGAGGCCTCATGAGAAGAATTATCCCACACATGACTTGGAGCTTGCAGTCATTTTTGCCTTAAAACTGTGAAAGCATTACTTGTATGGAGAGAGAGTGGACATCTTTACGGACCATAAAAGCCTGAAGTATGTCTTTACTCAGAAAGAGCTGAATATGAGACAACGCAGATGGCTGGAACTCATGAAGATTTTGACATCAATCTGCAGTACCACCCTGGAAAGGCGAATATGGTGGAAGATGCTCTTAGTCGATATCCTGTTGCTATGTTACTCACTATGGATCGACATCTTCTAGAGGATCTCGAAGTCTGGGGATTGTGATTGTTCTACCATGAGTAGAGGGACAGCTGATGCATATGCAGATACAGTCGGGATGTTAGAGAAGATCAAGGAGACCTAGTTTCTTGATGAGGGACTCTGATGTCTCAGAGGCCAGGCAGAGGCGGATTGCTCGACGACTTCACTATTGCAGAGGATGGATCCCTGAAATTAGGAACCAGTTGTGTGTGCCCAAGGATCTGCGAGAAGAAGTGATACAGAAGGTCCACCATTCGTAGTATTATATTCATCCTGGGTCAACCAAGATGTACAAGGATCTGCGAGAGTATGTTTGGTGTACGATGAAGAGAGAGGTTGCCAGATTTGTTTCCAGATGCCTTGTGTGCCAGCAAGTCAAGGCGGAGTGCCAGAGACCAGCGGGACTACTCCAGCCTTTACCTATTCCGGAATGGAAGTGGGAGCATATCACCATGGACTTCGTCTCTGGATTACCATGTACTCCCAATGGCAAAGATGCTATTTGGGTGATCGTGGACAGATTGACAAAGTCTGCTCATTTCATTCCGTTCAAGGTTGGTCTATCGATCGAGAAGCTTGCAGACCTCTACATGCGGCTGTTTGTGCAGATTCATGGAGTACCAGTTAGCATGTTTCAGACAGGGACAGCTGCTTCACATCATATTTATGGAGGAGCCTACAGTTGAGCTTGGGGTTGCAGTTGAAATTCAGCACCGCTTATCATCCAGAGGACGAGCAGTCTGAGAGGACCATTCAGACACTGGAGGACATGCTGCAGGTTTGCGCACTTAATTTCGATTCATGGGAGGATCATTTGCATCTGGTAGAGTTTGCTTATAACAACAGTTATCAGGCTAGCATTGAGATGACCCGTTCGAGGCACTGTATGGGTGGAGATGTCGCACGCCTTTATCTTGTAACGACGTTGGCGAGAGGGCTTTGCTGGGCCAAAGATGGTGGTAGACTCAGCTGAGAAAGTCAGACTGATCAGGGAGCGTCTCAGAGTTGCACATGATCGGCAGAAGCACTGGACGGACAGCAGCAGACGGCCACTTGAGTTCACGGTTGGAGATAGAGTATTCCTGAAGATCTCGCCGACCAGATGTGTCATCAGATTTGGCAGAGACGGGAAGCTCAGTCCGAGGTACATTGCCTTTCGATGTGACGGTACGGATTGGCGAGGTGGCATATCGTTTAGCGCTTCCAGCTAGCTTGGAGGGAGTGCACGACGTTTTCCACGTGTCCCAGCTTCAATACTACATTCAAGATCTGAGCCATGTAGTGGACTATTCAGAGCTAGAGGTGGGTCCGAGCTTGACCTACGAGGAGCAGCCAGTGGAGATCCTTGATCGTAGGGAGAAACGCCTGCGGAACCAGACTATTCCACTTGTCCGCGTCATGTGGAGACACCATTCTACAAGAGTCCACATGGGAGCGCGAGACGAGATGCGAGAGCGCTATCCTAGCTTGTTTGCTTGATTGTATTCTTGTGTTCGGAAATTCTATTTTCAATAACTGACTTGTGTTTGAACTCTTTTGTGAATTGAGATTTATTTTGCGGGTCTTCGAATTTCGAGGACGAAATTTTTCAAGGGAGGAGATTTATAACTCCACTTTTTCCATTTTATTGGAATTTAAATTTTTAATAATAATACGTGATTTCTTTTTCCTATAAATATCTACTTTATGAATATTTTGGAGGGAAAGAATTTGGAGCAGGAATATTTTTTTAAAATTTAAAAGTTGGTTACAACTAATTTGAGTGGTCCCCAAAATATTTTTGAATATCCTAAACTAACTTTATAACTGATTTCGATCAGATATGTAATAAGTGAAAAGGGGAGGGCCTTTTTGCTATATTGCCGTTTAGTGGAGGGACTTTAATGTAAAGTTCTTTTCATTATATTAGGAGGAGAGAGAGAGAGAGAGCTGTTATTTCTTAACTCCTTCCGATTCTCCAGAGCTCTCCATATTTTTCCCCATTCTTTTTTAGCCGAACCCTAACCCTAATTGATGGCATCGGCTTCCCTATCCGGCCATGGCGATGGCGCAACGGTTCTCAGCAGCCATGGATCTCTTCTAGCAGCTAGTGGCCAATCTCCACAGTAGCAGCGGCGTTCTCGATGACACTCTCGAAGACGGCGATCCTTTCGAGGATTTCCACCGACGCGGCTGAAGGAGTGTGCCGGTGCAATTATTCTTCTCATCGATTGTTCTCCGCGAGTTCGTCATCCTAATTTCCAGCGTCGAGCGACTCTTTAGGCACGGAACTTCCGTTTTCGGTAATCTAGGTCAGGGATCGATTTTCTTGTTATATTCTATTTGTTGTTCTTCTAAGTCTGAGATTCCTTGTGATTTCTGTTGACCAGCGTTGGTGAGATCTGATCCGATTGCGTTGATCATCGGATTAGTTTCCATTCGAATTGTTTGGGATTGACAAGTCCTTGGTCCGAATTCGAACAACTTTTGGTAAGCTATGATTTTCAATTTTGAAATTCAATTATAATTTATTTTGATTGTTGAGTCGATTAATAGTTTTCTTGTCTAGATTCTGAATGATGATAATAATAACTACTTGCATTAATGGAGTCATTTAGACGTTGAACTCGATCTCAGGTATGGGATGTTCTTACTGTCGTTCTTCTTTGATTTTTCCTATAATTAGCTTTTCGTTTGAATGTCCTGTTGTTGGTGCAGAATTTTGATAAGATTGTGTCCGGTTTAGAAGTTACGTGTCCTCTTCATCGATCCATTTCATCAGGTAATTCTCTTTCTAAATTATTGACTTAGTTACTTACTTGGGTTGTAATATTGTTATTGTTTCTGCGTTTGCATTCGAGTGTTCGTGTCTGCTCATGGTGATTTTGAGCCGTGTCCGAGGACCTACCATACATGTTCGTATTGGTGTTGCATGTTCGTGTTGGTGTTGTTCGTGTCCTGTTCATGTTGCTGTGTTCGTGTCTGTTTGGTGGCAGGGACGTGTCCAGGAGGGGATTGGATGTTGTGTGCCAATTGGCAAGGAGTTGATGTGAATCTCTTCTTTCAGTTAACGTGTCCTTACCAGGCCAGAGTCGAGCAGGGGTTCTTTTGAACTATATTACAGTAGATTTTTCCTTATTTAAACTCTTATTTATTTGGGGTTGTACACTGTTCTTTTATTTTGTGTGATTCTTCAATTGAATAGTATAGTTTTCAAAGATAGTTTGTATATTCTTAAGTGAGTTTTCGTGGAATTCTTTCGGATTCAAATTGTTGGTTTGATTTCAATCTTTGGGAGTATTTTTTGTAACAAAGGTTGGGTTAATGAATTAGTGTATGGGCCGAAGAACCTCCAGTTGATTGTGAATCTTAACGTAGTCTCGTGTAAGTATAAGATATGGAAATGGTTTGGGTGGATGATTTATCGGCCATATTGAGGTATACCTAATGTAGCTTGTGTTGATTAAACCAGTTTCTAGGTTTGAGAAGTTATGAATTCAATTATGAGTAAGCTAGCCTTGGACTTATTTTGTGGAGTTGGGCTTGCCAACTATTGTGAGCCAGAACCAATGTGGTTCATGGAATGTCCAGTCCATATGATTAATCCAGATTACCATTTTAGAGTAACTTGCTAAATACAATTTGTATATTGTTATCATGTTGTTAAAAAAATTTATATTCTATTAAAGAATACTAATCTGGGTGACTACCAGAAAGGTGTGGACCTTTTTATGTAAAAACTTTAGTTTAAATTGGTTTGTGAGCAAAAAGCCTTTTCTTCTATAAACTCAAACTAAGGAATTATTTAGTAACCTATTGATATGTTTAGTTAATATATTTTAAGCTTAACTGTTCACTTATCAAATTTATACAAAATAACCAGAAGACATCCAGTTCCATTGTTCACCCGTATTTTCCCGGAGCAAGGCAAGTACTTTTCTACAGTTTTGTGCATTTACATTCTTGTACTTTTTCTTGTGACACGTAATGGTACGACATCATGTACTCTTGTACTCATGTACTCTTGTTCTAGTACTTATTAGTGTCGGGTGGAGAAATACACAAGCCATGTGACCAATCCCTATTACTATACTCATGTGCCTAGCTTAGGCCTCGCATCGTGCACGAGGGCCCTAAGTCGTACCATATTCATGTACTATTGTGCATGCTCACTCACCCCAGCCGGTCACATGAAGTAGATGTATTTCGATATTGTGCACTTATCATGTCTGGTACTTCAGGATTATAGTTTCATTCATGTACTTTACATGTTCCTGTACTTTATATTCATGTACTATAGTCCATGTACTTATTTTCTGTACTACTTTCCTGTACTTTCCTGTTTATTCCTGTATTTCATTGTACTCTTGTACTCAGTTCATATCATGTTCATGTTTCATTACCTAGATCTGTACTTTGCTCCGCTCCTGAATAAGATATGTTGCAGGTGAGTTGGAGGCTCTTTGCGACACTTATTATGGCCGAGAGCCAGTTGATGTAGGAGAGCTAGCTAGAGTTGCTCTTGACTTAGAGGCTGCAAAAGCCTAGAGCATTACCATCAGTACTTTATATTTTTCTTGTATTTGAGACTGGTAGACTCTATCTTTCATTTTGCTGGAATGTAATAAATTCGGAGACTTGTACTTTACTCTGGGTTTGGGATACATTTATGATGCTGCGATTTCATACTTGTTCATGGTTATCTGGTTAGATTTTCCTAGATTGGTACAGCTTACTTCATCGTGTCCAACGATGAAGGTTGGGCGTGTCCGACTCGTGTCCGATTATTCGGGAGTGGGTCGTGATATTTTCTCTGTTTGGTATAGAAAGAAAATCGGAAGGAAAACAAATATATAGATTTTACCAATTACATCCTCAACTAACAATATGTTGGAATATTTAGTATATTATATTAGCATAAAAGCACGTAGGAATATCCTGAGGACATATTTGGGATGCCAAAATATGCCACAGGATATTCCATTATGTAAAGGCTATATAAAGCCAATAAGACTATCAATAAATCATCAATCAATTGCACATGGTATCAAAGCCACCTTTCCACAAACCCTAACCCTAGCCGCCACCAAACCCCAACCTTTCTCTCTCTTCTTCTGCCATCAAACCCTAACCCACCCACAACAGCCCCTCTTTCCACGCCCTTTCCGTCCATGTTGCTGCTGCTACCACGGCTGCTACTGTGACTGTTGCAGCTACTGCGGCTACCGCTGTCGTTGCTCTGGTACGTGCTACGGTCGCCCCCCACGTGCGTGTCGCCCATCCTGCCACAAGCAACGGCGCTTTTGTTGTCGTTGTTCGGATCATTCCGAAAGAGGACATCGATGCCTAGATCTGATAAAAATAGACATGTTCGGATCTAGAAGTAGACGACGAGGACGAGCGTGAGTCGTGGAGTGAGCGTAACGTGATCGGAGACGAGAAGCATCGATAAAGAAGATCATTAAGAAGCTGGATCCTACAGAAGTTGCGACGTTGATGAAGTTAATGAAGATGTCGACTTGTGAGAGCACAACACGAATGTCGTCAAAGTTGGAGCTTTCCTCCATCGATCTGAAGCTGGACGGACCAGCCACCTATCTGAGTTGGTCACGGTGGGTGAGAAGAACCCTCGCAGGAAAGAACCTGGAGGGGTTCTTGTCGGTCGAGGAGACCGTATGAGGGCTCGATAGGACGTGACGAGTGGAAGTCCACTCATATAGTGATCTACATCTGGCTTCTCAACTCCTTAGTCCAGTCTATTACCGCCACAGTAGATGACATTGAGATGGTGAAGGATGTGTGGTAGAAGTTGAGGAGGACCTATGATGGTGTGGGGAACAACTTATAGATCTTCTAGATAAAGGAGGAGATCGACGACATCGTACATGGAGAGATGGTGGTATAGGAGAATGCCAAGGAGATGGCATCTGTGGTTGGATTATAATCATTCCTCAAATCGTGTGAGCTGCGGGGAACCAAAGTGTAAGGAGAGACATGTGTGTTTGCAAGAGAGGACGATAAAATTCCTCAAAGGACTGACTGCAACATTTGTATAGAGGACGACCCTACTTCTCGCCCAACCAAAGATTCCTAGTCTTGAGGAGGCTATCTCAGCCATGATCCAGGAGGAGACGCGCATCAGACTGCAGGTGGGGACAGGTGGTCCCTCGAGCAAAATCAGCACTAGCGGTTACCAGCTCGGACGACACAGGATCCAAGGGAGAGCCCTGACAGCACAACCAGCTGTACTACAACTGCTGGGAAATGGGCCATCATCGGTATGCTTGTACCAAACCACCTAGGAAGGTAGACTCAGGTGGTGGACGTGGGCAGTCCTGTCACGACCCGCACCCAGTGTAAGGGCACGAGAAGTCCTTCTCTGCAATCTGTGCCTCCATCAGGATCTGCTCGAAGGTCGCGTCTCATCACCCAGATATACGAGTCTCGTCACCCAGATATACGAGTGCGTACTGCATGTATGAGACCCCTCCGGAACTTCCGGGCCTTGTACCCATCATCCTGAACCAAACTGGGTGCAAACCTGCTCAAGCGAAAGAACTCTGCTGCGTACTCGTCCACCGACGAGTTCCCCTGCACCAAACTAGCAAACTGCCCCTCCAGAGCTGTCAAGGCTACATCTGGGTAGAACTTCTCCTTAAAGAGTTTCCTGACCTCCCAAGACAAACCTCTCACTGACGCACGCGGATCCGTGTGGTACCAAGTCAGCGCTATATCGAAGAATTGGCTCGCTGCAGATGTCACCTACAGACCTCTCGGGACCTCTGCCAACTCCAGACTCCGCTGGACATCCTCTAGCCAGTCATCCGCGTATAGGATACCCTCGGTACTCTTGAACTCCCTCGGCCTCATCTTCCTAAAATCAAGGTGTGTACCGGGCCTCCCCAGACCCTGCTGCTGATCTGGTGCTCCCTGAACTGTAGTCTGTGCACCTCTCTCCACTGCTGCCATCGCTAGCTGATGCGAGTTCTCCATAGTTTGTCGCAGTACCTCTGCCTGACGATGCTGTGCCTCTGCCTGTGCTCTCTGTGTCTACAGCATCTGCTGTAGAAGGGCCATCATCCCCTGAGTATCTGTCGGTAATTGAGGCGGCGGTGGAAGAATGTCAGGGATGACTATGGAAGGTCTCGCTGATGGAGGTGGAAGACCTCCTCCGTCGCTGCTGCTGCTCCCGCCGGAAGGGCAGGGACTGATGTGGCAGCTTCCTGAACTGTAGCTCCCTCAGCTGGAGGTGGAAGACCTCCGAGAACTGCCGCTGCTACTCCTGCCTGAAGGGCAGGGACTGTGGCTACTACTCTCTCGACTGCTACTCCCGTAGCCGGAGGTGGAAGACCTCCCGGATCTGGCCTCTCTGGAACTGTACTAGGCCCTGCCGCCTGAGAACGAGTCACCGTCATCCTGAAGATGAATTGAACCCAAGAGATCAATATGGCACATGATAAGATATTATCAAAGGAGGACAATTGAATTCAAATGCAAGAAGAGTTGTCATGGTAATCAAAAGATCAAAAATTTCCTAAAATGTGATTGAGTAACTCCTATCATACCCTAGATCCTACGTCCTAGTCGCAGGCTCGTAATTAGTACTCTAAGTCGAGCACCATTACGAGATCGCACTAATTGCGACACAGACCTGCATGGGCCACCACAAAATGTCACGACCCGCACCCTGAAGAGGGGCACGAGCACGTGGTTACGTCCAGCCTACGCCGCAGTATCGGCGGTAGAACGCTATATATAGGGTCTATAAATACTACGACTAAAATAGATAAATGTACCTGTACAGTATATACACTCCGAATGGAGGTAACATAGCAATACAGTCTCAATCACATATATCAAACTAAGGTAGATAGCATGGAAAAGAGATATGATAGATAAAACAGGAAATGAGTCCAAGATCCACAAGTCAGAGCTATACACAAACATCCAGAGTCTCAGAAAATATATATAATAGATACTACAAACTGAAATGTACTAGCTGGCTCGCAGGCCAGGCAAACCTAACTAAACTATGCTACTCAGGGTGAGCAAAGTCTAATGGCTCTACCAACATGCCACAGTCTAAGTCTACTCCGTCAGACTCAACCCCATAGTAGGTCGGACAATCAGTCTCAGAGTAATCTGTAAAATTTGTCAACGGTATCCTGTCAGAAAATAAGCAAGTACAAACACCAACAACAGTTCAACATGAATTGACAAATTCTATAAGAGACAGTGTAATAAAATACAAGATAAAATCAACTGGAAATACATATCATGATGTGAGTACTGAAAAGGACGACGATATGAATGTATATAGGGCGACTTGGGAACTATTCGGAAGCCGAGTTACAACCCCTAAACCAAATAAGGACCGGGGCTATAACCCTTCTCCCGAACAGAACTTAGTCACCAAGACAATAAATATAAAAGGTGCCTTGAATTATTAGTGTGTCATGTGATCGGCTTGGGAAAATATGATCATGCTTTTCATCCGACCGGCTATGAACCCTGTATACAATAGAACGATAAGGCCAGTCACCATGGAAAGCTATGAACCGTATAGGGTAAGGCTTTACCCGTCGTGAGGCGAGGGTATAGCTATGAACCATATGTACCATAAAACCATGTGGGAATTTGATCACACAATCACTAATAACTCCCCATCCCCAATAGTACAATGGATCTGGACATGACACGTTATGACACGGGATTCCATAAGAGGGTAGCAAGTCCCCATTTGAAATCGGTGTCTATACTAATACACTGAAATAAGACAGAATATGTACCAATATACCATGTAACTCTAGGAATAACATCCCATGTCATGATCCAACATATACTAGTCCGTGAACTGTCGTGACTGGAAATCGAGTATAACACTACAACTGAATCGGATATAGCAGATATCAAGACAATAAAAACTATCAGTGAATGTACTCGCCTGTGGTCCTGAGCTGATAGGGTGAACAGACGCTCAGAGTGATCACAGACCTAAAATAAGATACTATAAGTCAAACAGGAATACTAAAAAAGGAAGCTAATTCAAGTCATGAATGCAAGTCGAAGTCAAAACTAGGTCAATCTAGGTCAGGCTGAGTCACACTAAGTCATACTGGCTCATACTAGATCATACCAGATCACTGGGAGTCAATCCAAGTCAAACTAGGTAATCTAATTCAAAGGTTGACTTATAGTTGATTTTTGGTCAAAAAGTCAACTCTGGTCAACACTGAGTCAACCTGGGTCAACTCTAGGTCAAACGAGGTCAAAGATTGACTTACAGTTGACTTTTGGTCAAAAAGTCAACTCTGGTCAACTCTAGTCAACACTGAGTCAACCCTGGGTCAACCCTAGGTCAAACAAGTCAAATGTTGACTAACAGTTGCCTTTCAGTCAACTAGTCAACTCTGGTTTGGTTTCGATCAATTCTAAGTCAAGTGTTGACTTGAAGTTGACTTTGGGCCAAAAAGTCAACTCTTGGTCAACGATGGTCAAGACTAGTCTAAACTACCCTCATCTAGTCATTATATACCAAGACAACCTATTTCTAATCCAATCTACCAATTAGAAACCCAATACCTTACATTACCCAATACCCCTTATATTTACCCTTACAAGGTATTCCCGATACCTTGCCCATTACAAAGGAAACCCTTCTAGATCTCAGGTACTAGCCTAGGCTTCTTAGGGTAGCTAGATACTATCCTATTTAGGGTTTACCAACCAAGAAATCTAGGGTTCTTGGGCATCTAATCCATCTTATCTTCCATGTTGGTCATCCAACATTACCTTAAGGTAATCTTGAGATATCAAGATACCACATCTAACATAACCCATTTCTTCTAAACCACACTCACTCTCCCTCACAAACATCATCTATCTAGCCCCCATCTAACTTAGAATGCTACTCCTAAAATAACTCTCAAGAACCAACTCAAACAACTAGCACAAACATCCTAATGTATCTTAACATGACATATAACATAACATGACCAACCTTATTTTCTACCACTATAAACACTACTCCACTAACCATCTAACACACTAATAACACTCTCTAACTTAGGGGTTTCGTAGTACTAAATGTGGTTGACTAGTGGGGGTAGGTATTTGGGGCTAAGGTGGTTCAAAAGGGGATGTTTCGGGACCACAAAAACTCCAAAAAACCATCATGCACTGCTTCTGCTTACTGCTTATTCCTGCTTACTGCTTATTGCTTACTGCTTATTGCCTACTGCTTATTCCTGCTGCTTTCCTGCTCATTCCCTCACTCTCTAACCATCTATCCACACACACAAATAAATATATATGCACATTCCACTCACAAAATATATATATATATATATATATATATAATATATATATATATATATATATAATATATATATATATATATATTGACACTCTCATTATAATATATACACATGAAAATATTTTAAGAACTCATTTTAAAATAGACACACCACAACTTATGTATATATATATAAGACACATACAAATATAATCAAGATACCTAATAATATAGTCCACACACAACCATAAGATATATATATATTATATAATATATATATATATATATATATATATATATATATATATATATATATATATATGTGTGGTCTCTAAATTTATATATATATATATATATATATATATATATATATATTA